>JANAVB010008968.1:15000-55000 GCA_029216955.1 Iris pallida | reverse complement strand
GGAAAACATTTTTTTTAGGTTCTTGGATTTGATCTATTTTGTGGATGATAATATAGGAACGAAATCGTAAAGAATACTCTAAAGGGGGGGTGAATAGAGTAGGCAGCGGAATATTGCTAATTAAAAACTTGTTAGTAGTTAGATCACAGATATAATAATAATCACAAAAGTAAATGACATAAATTAAAAGGTGATCAGAAGGCAAACGCAAACACCGAGATTTATACTGGTTTTTCTCTTGTGAGGACTAGTCCAGTGGGAAGAACTCTAGCTTCCAGTTGAATCCACTATTGGAAAATCTCGTAAGTTTTCATACGAAGTCCTTGCAACTTCTACAGACGCGAGCTTTGATACGAAGAACTCGACCAACTTCAATTGTGAAGAGTTGAATCTTCTATCAAGCCTCTGATTACAATCGCTCTGAAACTTCTAGACCGTACTGTACTGGCAAATCGACTAGAGGATTGTAACTGCTTGAAATTTAAAAATGAAAGCTTTTAGAACTCTTTGAAAGAATGTAAGCTCAGGAAGAGAAGAGATTGAAAGTGAATTGGTGATTTGAAATGATCGAAATACTTCTCTATTTATAGTTTTTCCAAAGACATAACTCTGACAGAATTCGGGCAGAATTCAGACAGAACTCTTTGTAACAAACAGCAATTGAAGGATGACCAAGTTTAAAAACCCAACGTTCACTAACGTTCCAAATGGTCGAACTCAGGCCGAACTCAGGCCGAGTTCTCCTGGGGTTTTGCCAGTTCATTTTTGGAGAAAATAAATTTTTGCTTTTTGAAAAATCCTTCAGAAGCTTTTTGTAACAAAAATGTTTTTAAAAAACGTAGGTCATTTATAAAGAATAGGATGGTTTTGAAAAACGTTTTAGGATAGCCTATTTGCCAGTACGACTCGGTGTACAATGTATTCCTAGACTCAATAGAATGAAAAATTACATAGCGTAACAGGAAGTACATTCTGAATGGCAAACAGCTTCAGTCTTGAACAAAGTAGAGATCCATTGTTGAGCAATGTCCAAAACGTCGTAGGTAAACATCTGAGTTGACTTGCAATTATATCGAGACAGAGTTTGATCAATTATTAAAATCAGGTTGACCATGACCAATGGGCCAACAGATAAATTTTTTGAGTTTTGGAAAACAAAGAAATGAAAAATATGGCCGTATAAGTAATTCTAAACATTTAGTTTGGCATATAATTTTTTGATTTGCATTAGTGCTTTCATTTTGCCTATAAATAATTATAATATTTTAAGAGATTGTCTAGGACTTTGGGTGGGAAATGATAAATGATTAAATTCTTACATATGGATAAAGATGCAAAAATACATCATATTGCTTGCCGACATTAATAAGTATTATATTTAAATTTAGATTTTAGATAAAAATTAACTTTAAATTAAAATTTTATATTCAAATAATATTAAAGTTGTTGAAATATTAAATTTAGAATGTTATATTTGGATGTGATTTAATTTTAAAATAAATTAAAATAAAATTTATAATTTATAGTTGGAATAAGATTAGGATAAATAAATCTTTATAAGGAATTAGCCATTTTACAAAAACAATGTATGTGCTCGATTATATAATCTAACGCGTTGCACATGCATTGCGTGTGCCCGACACTAGTTATGTATTACTGGAGTTTTTTTAAGGAAAAGTCTTGACAGTTTAAAAAAATGAACCCCAAAAAGAAAATTACGTGTCAACACGTAATTGGATAAAAAAGACTCTCCACCTGCTAACTCTGGCCAATGGAAAAATGATATGTGGTGTTGGTTCACGCGTCGGTTTTCCATTGCAGTCTAGATACAAACGTTCTTCTTTTAATACAAGTCCCTTAAATATACAATTTCTTGGTATGTCCTAAATATTTTGATTTTTTAAAATATTTTTGAAAATGCCAGTTGGATTTTGGTTTCTCACAATGCAAGTTAGATTTTGGTTTCCCACCTCTAGAATAGAGTAGAGAAAAGAAGTATGCAGCACATAACCCTTGTATTTTTACCATGGTCGGGATTTTATCATAAAACATATTTTGGTAAAATTTTGATTATCTTGACAAGCTAAGTTATATTGATAGAAAATTACCTCCATGGTACTAAACTTTGATGGTATTAGACAAAGGGTTAAGTTTTTACAAAATTATATATAAAAGGAGATACATATCTTATCACGATACAATCAAGAGTATGGATATGTGTAGGAGCGTAAAAAGTGCTTCAAAGAAAGAGTCATCTCATTCATAAGTGGCCCGCTTTACGCCTAACAGAGCGGGTAATTTCTTTACGCCCCAAGACAAGGCTAATTGTATTACGCCTAAGCAGATTGACCTTTTTACGCTTGGGTATACACCGGTGGTTTTACGCCAAGGACTGAGCAGCCTCTTTCACGCTGGACAAAGCTATCAAATCTCGCATTTAATGCAGACTTTGACATGAAGATATCAATGATGGCATTTACCACATGATTCAATGGAATTTGTCTCATACAAAGACCATTGTTGTCGTTTATAGAGATCGAGCTACTTTACGCTCACTGAATGGTTTCTTTTACGCACGGGGTTTTACATGAGTCCTTACGCTCATAAGAAACAATGTGTACGTGAAGTCTATTTGAGCCATTTTATGCTCAAGGTTATTCGATAACCACTTTACGCTGGAAACCTATGACAGAGCTAGTTTACGCTCATTTTACGCCCGATTCGTTCTGGCCAGTTTGGAACGTGGTATGCCTACGTGGTCTTCATGCCACCTATTTCGAAGAACATGTGTACATGTATCCTATTCTTACTGAAATGATGGGACACGTGTCAGCATATACCGAGGATGATTCAGATCGTGGAGGGCAGTTGTTAGCATAAAGACAGATGTTGATGCTCTTTTACGCAGAAAAGCCCCAGTCTATAAATAGACTCATTTTTCTCATACACACAGACAGACAGGGAGAGACATGAGAGAATACGGAGATCAGAGCTTCGAGATTTTGATTCTCTAGAGCATCCTTCTTCAACTTTTCTTCCAGAACAAAGTGAAGCAAAGCAGGAAAGCATTCGGCCTCGCCATCAGTGCCCAATTGCGTCGATACCTTTCTGGTGCATTAGTTCTTCCAAGTTGTACTACTTCAAGCAGTGATCTTCATCATCATCATATGGTCCAAGGAACAAAGTGATCGTTTACGAATCAGACTTCCATAGCAATACTTTCCCAGAATTAAATTTGTACTTCTCGTACTTTTCTTCTTGTTTTTGTTTTTCAAAAGCAATTCCTCCAAGGCATTTTGTTAATCGAAACAAAAATGGCGACTCTGCTGGGGACGACCTTCTCCTCTGACGAGGAGGTGATTGCTCAATATGATGATGTTTCGGTCGGTTCATCCAAGAAGACTCTGGTGGTACACATCGACCAGACTGCCTATGAAGAAATGCTCCGAACTGGGGGTGGTTCTCGCCATTCCAATGTTCAAAAGTCTCGCAAAGCACGAAAAGTTTGGATTCCCAAATCCAAAGTGATTTCTGATCTCTCTGCTGCTTCTGATGACAAAGGGATTCTTTCCACTCCTGTCGTAGGGGCTCCCGTTCATGACGAGGCAGTCCCTACTTCAAAGTTGCACTCGAAGTGTGACGATTTTTCTCCCGTTTGTAATGGTGAAGATAACCAGGTTTCACGCCCACTGCGTAAAAATTAAGTTTCACGCTCAGTGGGTAAGAACCAAATTTTACGCTCAGTTCATAAGAATGAGACTCCCATTCGTAATGGGGCAGACTCTAAAGCTTGTGCTTCTGGGTGTAAGAATCAGTCTCCCGTCGGTCACGTGGTAGGCCCAAATAAATTACGCTCCTCGCGTAAAACAAAATCTCCCGTTGGTAACGTGGTAGATAACAAGATTTTATGTTCCATGCGTAAAGATCAATCTCCTGTCTATGACAGTGTAGATGAAATTCACAATGATGCTCACATGACGAATGTGAATGTATCTAAACGTGTGCAGCATAAAAATTGTTGGTACAACTTCTGTTCTACACCAACAACCTTCTTATACTGCTTTACGCAAGGTACCAAATTTATAAATCACACGCCAAGAAAATGGAGTCCTGCGTGCTAAATCTCAAGATTTACGCACACAACTCCAAACGCGTAGAAATGTACAAATTGGTTCTGCGAATGCAGCCAGTAATCTTCTTTATACACAAGGGACTAAACGTTTTTCTACCCCCAATGTAGTAAAGAAGAATACTTCATCCACTCCTTCTGATTTACGCGAATTGCTAATGCAAAAGCGTAAGAATAGACAATCTCCGGTGACATTCCCCCAAGAAAAACATCTTTGTGAATACCACCAGGTTGTGATCAACTGTTGTTGTTCGGCTTCAAGACGATCAGTTTTTGATCGATTGAGTTTCAATGTACCTCCACATCAAGCTGAAGACCAAGAACATGAGTTGCCATATGTGTCAGTCAACATGGCATCTCATACTAACAGAGGACGACATCCCAGACGGAACACGTCCCAAACTCCAAGTCAACAACAGTTCAACAGGCTTCTTGATTCCTTTGAAGGAGTATATCAGAATACTCGATCAAGAAGACGAAGACAATTACAGACTTCTGATTCAGAGGCTGGGGGTACTCAATCTTTTGAGTCTGATACCGATAGCGTAGATTCGTACTTCTATACAAACCCTTCTGTATCTTTAAGAGAGGTTGAATCCTACGCCGTTGGAGATGAACCAGAGACGTCATCTGCTAATACAGAACAACGTCTCACTGCTGTTGAACAATCACTGAAGGATATGCTTAATATGGTGCAAAGCATGCATCAAATAATTTTGAATCAGCAAACTGCTCAACCGACAGTAGTGACACCAGCACCAGTAGCAGCACAAACTCAAGATAGTCAAGGGACTGAAATACCTTTGAACATTCAAGAGCCTGCTGCTAATCAAAATTCTGTATCTCCGGATCCCATCATTCCAGAAGATGTACCACCTCCAGTGGGGGTCATGGTGCATCCAACGACTACTCAGTCAAATGTGCTTTCTCAAACCAGTGAAGCCATTCAAGCAGTGCGTGAACTTAAAGCACAGTTTGAAGTTTTAAGGCACAAAGATCAACTCCAGAGGCTAGGGATTAAGTAACCTTATCCTCCTCATTGGAATGATGTACCCTTTCCACCGAAGTTCAAACCACAATCTATGGTTTTATTCGATGGAAAAGCATCTCCCAGTCAATATATCAACTACTTTGATATTATGACTGTACATTTGCAGAAAAATGATGCTTTCTCACTGAGTGTTCATCGGATGTCTGACGGGTTCAGCTTACGACTGGTATCGTAGCTTACCCGATAACTCTATTTCGTCTTTTGACGAATTCAAAGCAATGTTCCTCTCCTGCTTCTATGAAGGAGGTATGGACATGAACATGTCCTCCTTGATAGAAATCAAACAAAAGAAGAAAGAAGATACTCGGACATTCATTGAACGTTTCCGACAAGCTACTCTAAAGATGCCTCCTGGTATGCCAGATTCAGCGTTGATTGACACATACAAGATGAATCTGCGACCATCTATCGCTGTCTTTACAGGTTTCCAATTCTCAGATTGGGCTTCGTTCATCATAGCAGCAGTTTCTGCCGAGACCAATGGTAGGTTGGCTCGCGAACATGGGATGATTTTTGCTTCAGAAGATAAAGGGAAGAAAAATAATCCTGGCAATAATTCCGACAATCGTAATGTGAAAGGAAAAGATACTCTTATGGTCAATCTTTCTAAGAACAAGACGACATCAAGCAATCAAGAATCTTTCAGGCCAAAGGAAGAATACTCCTTTGACGAAAGCGATATCCCAGGGATATTCCAATGTCTGGTGAAAAGTGGTAAACTTCAGATTCCAGAGCCAAAGAGACCTAATGAGGTGAATCTGACTGACAATCCCAAGTATTGTATCTATCATAGATACATTAATCATCCTACCAGTGCTTGCTATGTCTTGAAAAAGAAGATCCAAGAGCTGATAAATGGTGGCGCCATCGCTTTAACCAATGATGACCATACGGTGACAACCAATATGGTTTCTCTTCAGTTTGGGGATTTTCCTCCACAGTAAGTCCCAGATGGAATTATACAATTTCGAAGGCAACGATGAAGATTGTGAATATCCGCCTGCTAGGGAAGAAAATACAAAATTGCTGCCTCTCATATTGAAGAATGGTGAAATCATGTGGGTACATCCTGACTTAGTGCCTGAACTGGAAAATGAAGGTAAAACTTCAAAATCTAAGAAAGGCAAGAAAGTCAAAACTTGCAACATGATCTCTCATATTATTCCAGATTCTGATGACTTGGATCATCTATGGGACGGCCTCCCTCTGGAAGATAGACTGAAAGGACTAAACATCTGCCCTCCAAGTTTAGCTTCTCCTACTAACCTCAAGCTTACTCATCAGCAGTGGCTAGCCATGAATAGTGTTCCTTTATACCGGGCATAACAAATCTTTGCTGCTTATGAAAAGCCCCAACAGGGATTTCTCCTCGTAATCTGAAAGAACTCCGTGGCTTCCAGGGCCGTATTGCTTATATTAGAAGATTTATATCTAATCTTTCCGGGAGATGTCAACCTTTCTCCCGTCTATTAAAGAAAGGAGTATCTTTTGTCTGGGATGAAGCATGTCAAAATGCCTTCAATGACATTAAATAATATCTTACAAACCCACCTGTTCTGGTACCTCCGGTGATAGGAAGACCATTTTTGATGTACGTTCGAGCCTTGGATCATTCACTTGGCGCTCTTCTGGCACAAAAAGCGATATGGGTCATGAACAAGCGATATATTATCTGAGCAGAACGATGGTAGAGCTGAACACAGATATACTCCTGTAGAAAAGGAATGTCTAGCTTTAGTTTTTGTCGTCCGAAAGACAAGGCGCTATGTCACTGGACAGACTATCCATGTCATCTCCAGAATAAATCCCATTCGGGTATTGATGAGGAAACCGTGCATTCTTAATTCCAGGTTAGCTACCTGGGCAATGTTGCTCACTCCTTATGACATGGTCTACGTGCCTCAAAAATCAGTAAAGGGCCAAGCATTAGCTGATTTCTTAGCTGCTCACCCTGTACCTGAAACTTCGAAGTTATATGAAGACATTCCAGACGAAGTAGTGGATTGCAAAATGGCTTTGAAAAATAACATATGGTAATTATATTTTGATGGAGCATCACGAGTGGGACCTAAAGGCAATATTGTCTTTGGGGTAGGAATTGTCTTGGTTTCTCCTGACAAAATGGTTATATACCGTACCTATTCTCTTAATGAGCCGTGCTCTAACAATGTAGCTGAATATAATGCTCTATTGATTGGTCTCCAAGTAGCAAAACAATTGGATATCGGATTCCTAGAAGCTTATGGAGATTCACAATTGATCGTCAATCAAGTTAGAGGGACGTATGAAGTCAGAAATCCTGATCTCATCCCTTATCATCAGGTGGTAGTCGAGTTGATCCTTTCATTCAAAGGATTCTTCATTGAATTTGTACCACGTTCTCAGAATGTAGAAGCTGACGCTCTTACCAGCTTAGCTGCATTTGCTGTCCCGATCCGAAGGCAAAATATAATTACCTTGTTAGATCGAGATTTGTTCTGTGTGAAGAGTAATCTGCATATCGAACAAAGTTATGTTACAGAGACAAGTTCCCAGCAGAAAGATTGGAGAACACCATTTATTGATTATGCAGTTCATGGAATTTTGCCTGAAGATCCTAAAGAAGCTGCATCAATTAAAAGACGATCATTTCGATTCTATTACGATCCGTCTTTACATATGCTATATCGGCATTCATATGACGGACTCTTGCTGCGTTGTCTTTCAGAAAGTGAAGCCAAACAAATACTGCGTGAGGCTCATGATGGTGTCTGTTGTGCTCATCAACCGGGTCTAAAGTTGCAAGATCGTATTCGAAGAATGGGGTATTATTGGCCCTCTATGATAGCAAATGCTGTAGACTATGCCAGAAGATGTAAAGCATGCCAGATTCACGCAGACTTTATTCATCAACCTTCTGAATTTCTACATCCTACAGCAGCCTCTTGGCCTTTCGAAGCTTGGGGTATGGACATTATTGGTCCTATTAACCCCCCTTCTGTCAAAGGACATCGGTTCATACTAGCTATAACCGATTACTTTTCAAAGTGGGCAGAAGTAGTTCCACTTGTGGAAGTAAAGACATCTAATGTAGTCAGCTTCATTAAACATCATGTCATTTATCGTTTCGGGATTCTCGACGAATAATTCACGACAATGGACCATAATTTGCCAGCCAGGCATTTTATCGGTTCTGTGACAAGAACCGCATTCAAAATCTGGCTTCTACGGCTTATAATCCGGCTGCTAATGGTTTAGCTGAAGCCTTCAACAAAACGATCATCAAACTTCTCAAAAAGTTTGTCTCTTCTAATAAAAGAGATTGGAATGAGAAGCTTGGAGAATGTTTATGGGCATACCGAACAACAGTCCGGACTCCTACTGGTTTTACACTATTTTCACTGGTTTATGGTTGCGAAGCTGTCCTCCCATTGGAAATCCAGATCCCTTCTCTCCGAATCGCTATTGCTAATGAGCTAACTACAGAGAATAATGATCGCTTACGCCTCCAAGAACTTGAAGGATTGGACGAGAAGCGTCTTCAAGCACAACAGCATATTGAGCTATATCAAGCCCGTATATCTCGAACTTTCAATCGTAAAGTCAAAGAGAGGGTATTCAAAATTGGCGAACTTGTGTTGGCTGTCCGAAGGCCAATGGTGATGACTCACAAGAGCAAAGGGAAGTTCCAAGCAAAATGGGAAGGCCCGTATGTGATTGAGTCCGTGTTCTCTAATGGTGCTTACCGGTTGTCAAAACCCAATGAAGATCTACTCATGCTGCCGATCAATGGCAAATTTCTCAAGAAATACTATGTATAAAAAAGAAAAAAAAAGAGACAGGACAAAAATAAAACTCTTTTATTATTTTTGTTCAAAATAAAAGATTAAGGACGAGGGCCACTCCCTTCCTTATTGAATACATAGTCAGCCAATGCAGAGAAGGCATCGTTTCCTGAACCCGTAAAAATTGGCAGACAGCCATCCTCAATGCTTCTTCTTCAGGAGTTTTCCCGGGCTCTACTAGGAAAGCAAGAATGTCCTGGGGCGACTTGGGCGTAGAAGAACTGTTGTCTACTTCAGTCGGGCTCGTCACTATTGGCTCAGCGGGGCATGTCTCAGTGACGTCCTCGATGTCCCTAGAGACTTCATTCTTTTGCTGTGCATCCTCAGAAGACATTCTTAATTGAGGAGTAGAAATGGGAATGAAAAGGTTACAGAGAGTTCTCGTCTATTTATAGAAGAGGATTATTAATGAACTGGTCTCTGAAATTGAAAACAACTTCTCATTTCCGAAAAGACCCATTCGTTCATATTACTAGGTTCATCCATTTAATTATGGAATTGAATCGTTCTTTCTGTCCCCAAAAAATACGCTGATTCATCCTCTGTTTCCAAGAAACACGCTGAAACCTCCACCACCTTGACATTTACGCTCATAACACCCGCCTTCCTAATCCCAAGCTACCAATGTTTGGTTAGCTGACTCCTCATTTCCAGGGAAAGGGATTCTACACCTTCTATTTTATCGATTGATTAGAAGTTGGGATTTGCTATTTATCATGTTTCCATGACCTCTGAATAAATATTAAACCTACTTCCTTTTTCCTATCTATCACTTCTATTTTGGACCTCTGCATAGATATTAATCTAATTTTCTTTTGAGTTCATATATGCTATTATGTCCATATTACCTCTGATAGTATCATATACCTAAACAGAAAATAAGATTTTATTTATCTATCATGCCCATATTACATCCAGATAGATACAAATCATTGATCATAGAAGAATCATTTCCCATACCATCATAAAAGTCTATTACATTCTTAGACTTTTCTTTACAATGGAAATCTATTATATCTTGGATTTTCATTCTATACACCAAACAATAAACCTAATAGAGATCTATTTTCTCTTTGATCTTCTTTGGCGGGTTCGTTGTTGGTAGCAGTTCCTGACTGTCTGAGCCCCAGTGGTAACCGGAACCGCAGGAAACAAACTCTGGTTATCTCTCAGACGAGAGGAGAACCCCAGAGTAGGGCAGCCCGAAGGCGTGTTGCTGCTAATACAACTGGTGGATTAGGGGCGGCACCTCAAAGAAGATAGGAACGTATCCAGCATTGGGATACGATCCTAGTTCTGCCGTGAAAGGAACTCTACTACCCGAGCCCTCGGGGTAGAGTTGACTCCACCGTCCAACTCTCCGTGTATAAAGGCTCTTCCTACCAACAGAGGAAGACCCTTCTATCTCACGAAGAGTTCTGAGTTGTTTGATTTGCGCATCAAAAGCGCATGAGCTCCATGATGTTGATGTCAGAAGAACGCTCTCCACAGCGTCGAAGTCACCAATGCCAGTTCTGAAAAAGCTCTTCAGCCAGGCTTCTGCAGAAAACAAAGAAGAAGAAGTGTCATCAAATGCGTATTGAACGCTAACTAAAGACAGATGGCAAGGCTTTTACGTCAGTGTTTCAGTAAGGCTTTTTACGCCAGTGCTTCATAAAGGCTTTCACGCCATTTGCTTCAGCAAGGCTTTTACGTTGGCGCTTCACAAAGGCTTTTACGCCAGTGATATAACAAGTCTTTTACGCCGGCACTTCACGAAGGCTTTTACGCCAGTGATATGACAAGGCTTTTTACGCCAGTGCTTCAAACAAGGCTTTTACGCCAGTACTTCAGCAAGGCCTTACGCTCGTAAAATAGCTATTTTCAAAAACAAGAAATTCGAAGACAGATATTTACTTACGGTCGAACTTGCCATTTGAGTCGAAAGGTTTGGCTCTGATGATGGTTGAATCTACGCCTAACGATCGGCCATGCAAAGGTACAACGTTGAAAAGCTCCGCCATCTCTTATTTGAAGAACAACATCGCAGAAAGCTATCTTCAGGAGGATGAGTACGAGAATACATGAAACATTCTCGGCTATTTATAAAGACTGAAGAAGTTATTAAGATAAGTCTATTTCGGAAGAAGATCTTATTTAAAGGATCTTGTAACCATAAGATAGACACCACGTGTTGGTTTGTTTCTTGGGAATCAACAATCACGGAAGCAGTCAACAGAAGTGCATAAACAAATGCGCGTTCATAGATGGGGTTAAAACATCAAATATTTTATTTATAAAGGATGGAAGCGGATCCCTACATATAAAAGTCGCAGTACACAGAATATTATTATTCTTTGGGTTGACAAAGGGACGCACCCAACTCACGCATACTGCGAATCCCAGAGCGACGCATCAGACAAAGGAATGCTTCTGCGTCACCCGGTCCCTCGTATGCAGTCGAAGGACCACCATCAATACGACTGAAGACTACTGGGGTCAGCCCAAAGCACTTTAGAAGATTTTGTGCTCGCTCGTTCTCTATCTCGAGGTTAAGCCTGGCGACCGAGGCACCCTCCACAATTGGCTCTTTCTTTGGTGCCATATCAACTATGAGGATGAATATTAAGAGTAAAGAGTTTGTCCTTATTTATACAAATTAAAATGACTCTTCACATTCCTCATTGGAAACCGCTCACTCGGGAAGATGAAGATACATTTGAAAGTTACGAAGAAGAAAATTTATTGTAACGGTCAAAGTGTTGACCAACATTATTTTTCTCTTTTGAACATTACGCTGACTGTTGGATATCCCCGCCCTTACACGGATGACTGTTGCGTGTCCCGAATTTTGCGCTCAGCAAATCTCAACTTTTACGCTTCTGTTCAAAGTGTTTCAAATTTTGGAGACATTTGAAAACTTTGAAGGGGGTCTTGTAGGAGCGTAAAAAGTGCTTCATAGAAAGAGTCATCTCATTCAAGGTGGCCCGCTTTACGCCTAACAGAGCGGGTAATTTCTTTACGCCCCAAGACAAGGCTAATTGTATTACGCCTAAGCAGATTGACCTTTTTACGCTTGGGTATACACCGGTGGTTTTACGCCAAGGACTGAGCAGCCTCTTTCACGCTGGACAAAAGCTATCAAATCTCGCATTTAATGCAGACTTTGACATGAAGATATCAATGATGGCATTTACCACAGGATTCAATAGAATTTGTCTCATACAAAGACCATTGTTGTCGTTTATTGAGATCGAGCTACTTTACGCTCACTGAATGGTTTCTTTTACGCACAGGATTTTACATGAGTCCTTACGCTCATAAGAAACAATGTGTACGTGAAGTCTATTTGAGCCATTTTATGCTCAAGGTTATTCGATAACCACTTTACGCTGGAAACCTATGACAGAGCTAGTTTACGCTCATCTTTTTACGCCCGATTCGTTCTGGCCGGTTTGGAACGTGGTGTGCCTACATGGTCTTCATGCCACCTATTTTGAAGAACATGTGTACATGTATCCTATTCTTACTGAAATGATAGGACACGTGTCAGCATATACAGAGGATGATTCTGATCGTGGAGGGCAGTTGTTAGCATAAAGACAGATGTTGATGCTCTTTTACGCAGAAAAGCCCCAGTCTATAAATAGACTCATTTTTCTCATACACATAGACAGACATGGAGAGACAGGAGAGAATACGGAGATCAGAGCTTCGAGATTTTGATTCTCTAGAGCATCCTTCTTCAACTTTTCTTCCAGAACAAAGTGAAGCAAAGCAGGAAAGCATTCGGCCTCGCCATCAGTGCCCAAGTGCGTCGATACCTTTCTGGTGCATTAGTTCTTCCAAGTTTTCTACTTCAAGCAGTGATCTTTATCATCATATAGTCCAAGGAACAAAGTGATCGTTTACGAATCAGACTTCCATAGCAATACTTTCCCAGAATCAAATTTGTACTTCTCGTACTTTTCTTCTTGTTTTTGTTTTTCAAAAGCCAATTCCTCCAAGGCATTTGTTAATCGAAACAATATGCACAGTGCTTCGGGCCTGACGGCTTTACTAGTCTTTTTTATCTCTCGTGTTGGGACATAATTGGCGACGACATCCTTGAAGCGGTGGGTATGTTCATGGATCATTTTTCTTTACCTAGAGCTTTCACGAACACTTCTTTAGTCCTTATTCCTAAAGTGAAACAACCTAAATGTTTCTCTGATTATAGACCTATTAGCCTGTGCACTATGATGAACAAGATTATTTTAAAGCTTCAATCCCGGTGTCTAGCTCCTTTTCTTCCTCGACTCATATCGCCGAACAAGGTGGCTTCATACGAAAAAGGGAAATAGAATATAATATTCTATTAGCTCAAGAGATGATGGCCAAAATGAATCACAAACACAGGAGGAATGTGGCAATTAAGCTCGACATGATGAAAGCTTATGACAGAGTAGATTAGTGATTTTTACTGAAGGTGCTTCGTAAGTTTGGTTTTCACCACAAATGGGTTGATATGGTTCTTAAGTTAGTGAATAATGTGTGGTATTCTCCTCTCATTAATGGTGTGAGTCGACTGGTTATTTCCAAGCCTTTCGAGGGGTTCGACAAGGAGATACTCCTTCCCCTGTGCTATTCATTTTAGCTGCAAAAGTTTTATCCATAAACTTGAAGACTTTGCCGGCTGCCAATGGCTTTTCCACTTTTATTTCGCCTAGGGGATGCCCTCCGACTACACATCTATCACATGCTAAAAATATTTTTTTGTTTGCGGCAGGGGATCTGTGCTCTATCGGTATGATACATGATTTACTTATGCATTATGAAGATACGTCGGGTCAGAAGATCAATAAGACGAAGACATCCATCTACCTATCCAAGAATTCCCCTCCAAAGAGGGCGGCAAAATTGGCTAGCAGAACCAGGTTTGTAGTAAGACTCCCCCATTTACCTATCTCAGTTGTCCCTTAATGGCGGGGCAACGCGATGGAGGCATGTATGAAGACTTGCTCAATAGAATTCGATCAAAAGTCGAAGGGTGGCATAATAAGATTCTATCGTCGGATAGTAAACTCATTTCCAGTATATACACTGGCAGCATGCAATCCCCCTCTAACAGTGCTACATCGAATGGAAAGCATCTTCACGAGCTTCTTTTAGGGAGTGCAAGATGGTACCTACAAGCGTAATTGGCTTGGTTGAGAGAGTATAGCTAGAACCAAAAAAGAAGGCGGGCTTGGCATCAAGTGTCACGATCCACTCCCGAATAATCGGATACGAGTCGGACACGCCCAGCCTTTGTCGTTAGACACAACAAAGTAAGCTGTACCAATCTAGGGAAACTAACCAGATAAATATGAACATGTATGAAATCACAGCATCTATAAATGTGTCCCCAAATCCAGAGTAAAGTACAAGTATCAAAATTATTACATTCCAGCAAATGAAGGTAAGTCTACTAGTCTCAATACAGGAAAATATAAAATGCTAAAGTTAAGCTCTAGGCTTCTGCAGCCTCTAAGTCCAACACAGCTCCAGCTGGCTCCGCAAGAATAGCAACATCCTGTCCATAATAGGTGTCGCACAGGGCCTCCAACTCACCTGCAACATATCCTATTCAGGAGCGGAGCAAAGTACAGTTCTAGGTAATGAAACATGAACATGAAATGGGTACAAGGGTACAGGTAATGAAATACAGGAATGAACATGAAAGTACAGGAAAGTAGTACATGAAATAAGTACAGGAACTATAGTACATGAAACATATAAAGTACAGAAATGTAATGTACAGGAATGAAACTATAATCCTGTAGTACCAGACATGAATGTGCACAATATCGAAATACATATAGTCCATGTGACCGGCTGGGGTGAGTACATGCACAGGAGTACATGAATATGGTACGACTTAGGTCCCACGTGCACAGTATGAGGCCTAAGCTAGGCACAAGAATATATAGTAACCGGGATTGGTCATATGGCTAGTGTATTTCTCCACCCGACTAATAAGTACAAGAACAAGAGTACAGGAGTACATGAGTACATGATATCGTGCCATGACGTGTCACAAGAAAGGGTACATGAATGTAAATGTACAAAACCATAGAAAAGTACTTGCCTGGCTCAAGAAAGTACGAGTAATCAAGAAAGCTGGGCAACCTCCTGCTTTAGAATGATTTACAAGTTGATCAATTTCTAATACCATATTATACTTCATAAAATCCTATTAAACAGTTTAAAACTTAATCATTCAAAGACTGGTTTTAATTATCTAGTCCATGAGCACAACCACATACCCAAACCTTGGGTAAAGCTACAATAACTAAGTTTAGTCTAATGACCCAACAACCTCTCAGCCAAAACTCACTATTTGAACCAATATTCTGAACATAAGGCTAGCCTTCTCACTTAGCAATCAAAATGATCCCAGAGACAAAGCCCTGCAGTTTCAGACCTGTACCTCAACGCAATAACTAACATCCACCCAAGATCAACCAGAGGTTATGCAGAACAACAACTTTTAACAAGAGTAACACAAAATCCTCTTAAAAGAACAGTAGCAAATAATCAATCACAAATATTCTAAAAAAATACTAAAATTATACAAATATACATATGACTATATCACAGCTCATATCTTGCATTCACTCTAAATAATTTATACAATTAAAGCTAAATACAGTAAGTTATGCCATCAGTGAAGGATAGAGCAAATAAGGAACCCTGTTGAGTCCAACCCTTCACACGCACACTGTTCCAGACCTCCGGACATGGCTATCACACTGGTACGCGTAATCAGCAACCCTCAGGTACATCAACTTGGTCACACACATAGGTATTCAAGTAAAATTCTGGGCACGAGCTATGGTCGACCCAAGCCAACTGACTGCAACTTAGTCCTACTCCGGTACGCATCAAACACGAACACGAGTCCCTCAAACACGAGCAAGACACAATCCCGACACATGAAACGAGCACAACACTTGGTATCATAGCCAGAAAACTAGTAAAACTGAATAAGAAGTGATCAAGTGAGTAAGTCAATTTCCTGGAAGGAATCAGACCAGAATCGAAACTTCACTCCACAACTTCGAACACGGTCCAAAACTCTAGTTGTTGATCCTAAGCACAGGAGCGATCAAAATGAACCCAGAACGAACCATAAGCGGAGATCAGAAGATTACGATAATATGGAATGATCTGAGCTAGAATTAAAATAAATCAAAGATCCTCACCTGGTCCGAAATGATGTTACGACTGAACTTAAAATCAATATCCAAATAATCCCCCGCTAGTTTCTGAATACAATCAACAGAGGAAAATAATGGACCAATAATACACAACACAAATCTCTAAAATGAAATTGAGAAGAACTCAAATACTCACTCGGAAATTGGAAATTAGTTCGATCAAACGCTAAACTCCATCGATCGATCAATCTCCAGAATCTAATTACTGATTCAAGAATTTATTCAAATGAAATGAATACAAAACACAACAAGAGGGAAAGTATTGGATCGATCTACTTACGATGGTTGGATCGAGTTCTCTTCGAACTCAAGAAAGGAAACGAGCTTCCGAGCTCAAAATCTCGCGAAGATCTGGTAATAATGCCGCTCGGCCATCATGGTGAAGATCAACTTCTAGATCGGAGTATCAGCGTGGAAAGTAGCTCACCCGTCGGAAATGGTCTTCTTCTCCGCTGAGTCGCTGCTCGTCGAAGTTGGCACCGTCGAAGAAGATTGAATCCGTCGTCACTGTCGATGCTGTACTTCACTGGAGAAGAGCTTTGCCGCCATCTGAACTCGTGGAGTGGGCATCGCCGGAGTAGTTGACAACAGAGAATAGTTGTCGATCGTCAGCTGGCCGATAGATGGAACTGTCGATTGGGAACTCGCCGACCCTTGGACTGGACGCTGTCGGTCGGAGAAGATCGGGGTTAGGGTTAGGTTGGAAACTCGCCGACGAGATTTGGGAAGAATCCCTTCTCGAAAGTTTCAGAAGAATTGAGAGTGGGGAATACTCTCTTTCTTCACCACTCAGCTAAATAAATGGAAAAATACATTTTTGCACAAAACCCCTCCCGCTAGAAATATTGCAAAAGAACCCCCCGCCAAGAATTTTAAGCAGAAAGGCCCTCTGCCTTTTTATTATTTCAGAAAAAGTTAAAAATCAGTTAGTAATTCACATGGTGGGCCCAAAGTTGTTACAACAACTTTTCAAATTTGAAAAGTGGTCCAAAATTAATTCCCTCCAAAACTAAATTACCAAATTTATAAATTAAAACTAATTTATTATTTAAAGCTAATATATCAATTTTATAATTTTTTTAGAAATCAAATCTTTTATTTTAAAGCCGGGAAGTGGAGTTACATCAAGAGATTAGAAGATGTTATGAATGCGATGACTATGAAGTTATGGTAGAAATTTCGATCTCAAGATTGCCTGTGGATGAGATTCTTCAAGGCTAAATATTGTTCACATTCCTCGGCCAGTGAAGTGGTGATCACCTCCAATGCGTCCCACGTGTGGAAGAAGCTTCTTCATGGACACTTTATTTGCTGACAGGCATATTGTAGAAGATACGGATGGCTGGCGGTGGAGACTCGCACAAGGGCACTTCACAATTGCATCAGCTTTGGAGGTGGTTAGAATGTTGCAGCCAGTAATTCCACATTTCAAGCATATATGGAATGCATGCATTCCTACAAAATGGCCTGTCCTTATGTGGAGAATACTGCACAATAAGCTACCTACTGATGACAATATCTCACATCTTGGATACAGTTTGGCATCGAAGTGTCATTGCTGTGACGAGAGCTCGACTGAATCAATTGAGCACATTATGAACAAGGGAGACATAGCTACTCAAGTGTGGGTCTCGTTGCAGAGGGACTATCAGGTTCGTGGATGGGATAGAAGCTTATTACACAGACTTAAAGGATGGTGGCTAAAGAAGAATAAGCACAGAAAGAAATTACCGCAGGAGCGGTGACGTGGATTCTATGGAAAAAATCGCAACAAATGGAGGTACGAAGGCTATGTGTTCTCGTCGGACAAGTTGATCGCAGATGTTCATCGACAAATCAAGAAGGCATCAGTGAAATGTGCACACAAGTAGCTTGATGTAATCGAAGATAGAACTAGCTTGATGTAAACTGAGCTGGAGCTCTTTATCAATAAAGTTGGTTTTATATATATATATATATATATATATATATATATATATATATATATATTATATATATATATATATAATATATATATATATGCACTTCCAGCACCCTCTATTGTATCATACCAATGGGAAACAGTTGCAACTATAGCATTGATACTTAAACTTCGTATAGTCCTAATGCGCTTTTATCTTATATTCTTGCTACATGTATATTGCTTTGTTCGTCTAACATGTATTTGCAGAAAAGTAATTAGCAAGACTCTGAAGAAGCCTGCACCTGCTACAGTATATCTGGAGTCTGTAATGAGTCTTAGGAATAATTGTAAACACAAGAAATGGATGGCAAAATCGAAAGCTAGGGTAGAAACTAGCCCAGGATCATTTTCGACTGAAAAATCGGCATACCGACGGTATACCGGTGCATACCGGCGGTATACCGATTTTTGTTCACAGAAAGTTTTTTGTCTACAAAATTGGCATACCGACGGTATACCGGATCATACCGACGGTATACCGATTCAGTAACGTTAAAATTCCAACGGTCGGATTTCGAGCATTTAATGATCCCAACGGCTATATTTCTAGCCGTTGTAATTCCAGACCGGCATACCGATGGTATACCGGTTCATACCGGCGGTATACCGGTCGCTGTCTGAAAAGTTGCCTTTAAGCTTTTCAATGCTTTAGTTATAAATAGCCTTGAACCCCTTCATTCAAGGTTGATGCTTTGAGCCAAAAAAATTTCTAAACCACCAAAGCCTATCCACAAACAACTCTACAAAGCTTTCATTTGCCATCCACAAATTGTGTTAGAGTTATTGAGTTGAAAAGTAAGATCTTCATCCTGTTGTATAAGGAGATAAAACCTATTGTGAAAGGTTGAAGTTGGGGAGTCTTCGCATCCAAACTCTCGGTTGAAGTTGGAGAGTCTTCGTATCCAAACTCTCGGTTGAAGTTGGAGAGTCTTCGTATCCAAACTCTCGGTTGAAGTCGGAGAGGCCTTCGGATTAAAGCTCTCGTGTAAAAAGTTGGCGAGTTCTTCGGATCCAAACTCGTGTGTAACTATTTACTCAAATAGTGGATTAAAGTCGGAGAGAGTTCCGAGACTGGAGTGCCTCTTGGGAGGATACCAGGATATATCTGTGTCGGTATTGTTATTGCTTCTTCTCTTGCACTTATATATTTAAATTGCCCATTAACATGTGCTAAGTGCTTGATTAGTTAGCGTGACCCTATTCACCCCCCCTCTAGGGTTCCTACATTTAGAGGGTGAGAAGAGGGTTTGATGTTAATCATATGTGGTATGTATATAGGTATATAGGTTATATAGTTGAGGGATATGTGTATATGTTTGGGAGTGGTTATGTGAAGGCTTACCTTCACATATATAGTAGTATCATATGGGGTGAGGTAAGTACTTGTGAGTGTATTAAAGAGTTCAGTTGTCTTGTAGGCTATTGTATATATGTGGGACTGGAATGTGCATGTTAGTGTTAGGCCTAGGTAGATATATGTATGAGTTTGGGGATACATGGTATATATGTATATAGATGTTGGTTTATTTTGTTTGTATTATATATATATAATATATATTATATATATATATATAATATATATATATATATATATATATATATATATATTATATAATATAATTATATATATATATATATATATATATAGTTGCCTTGTAGGCTATTGTATATATGTGGACTGGAATGTGCATGTTAGTGCAAGGACTCTATTGTTAGGCTTAACATCCTTAGAGTAGATTCTTGTTTTTCTATGGCATCGTATTCCTCCTACTCCTCCTCCGATAAAGAGGGTTTTACTTTTAGTAGCATAGACAATCATGGTTCTTCTAAATGCAAGAAATGCTCTAAGTGGAAAGCCATGGCTAAACAATCCCTAGAGATTCTTGATAACCTTCATTTTACAAATGAAGAATTTTCTGAAAAGGTTGTTCATTTAGAAGAAGCTAATGAGTTATTGAGAAATGAAAACAATGATTTATTATCTAGACTTGATTCTCAAAACTCATCATGTGTTTCTTTAAAGAGTTTGAATGAGGCTTTAATTTTGAAAATCAAATCTCTTTCCTCATCAATAGAAGATCTTAAGAGGCAAACTCATGAGCTAAATCATTTGCATGATTCTTCTATTGACACTTTAAAGAAATAAAATGATGCTTTTATCTCTAGAATTGCTTTATTTGAAAAAGAGAGTTATGCCTTAAATGCTAAATTTGATTCTCTTACTTGTTTGCTTGATGATTTGCTATTAGAACATAATATTCTTAAAACCAAATCTTCACATGCTCACTCTAGAGACATTCATCATTCTAGTATGTCACATGTTTATAACCATGCTCATTCTGATACATGTGCACACACTAGCATTAGATGCTTCTATTGCTCTCGTATTAGACATGAGCTTTACATGCCCTATTCGTAGGACCTTTACTACCAATGCTAGAGTAAGTGCTATATGGGTCCCTAAAGCTAATAAATGTGGATCCAAATTTATTTGGATACCAAAGTCTTCGCCTAATGTTGTAGGTGGAGCTTCTTATATCGGGACATAGCACCGAGGAGCGTGTTGGTGGTTGCAAAGCTCAAAGGTCATCTTTCAAGCAATTGTACCAACACAAGCGTGGCCACTAGAGCCACTTTGGTAACATGCTAAGCGATTCTCTTTAAATTGTTTATATTTGTAGAATCTAGCATATTTCTCTTGATGTCTTGCTACTAGCTCACATTGATATCCTTCAGTTGCCTTCTATATAAATCAATGTGTGATACAATACTAGCATGCTTAGTTATTTTTCTTATTAATTCTTTATCTAGCATGACTAGTTACTCGGCTAAAATGATTAGTTCACACTATGTAGTTTATCACTCACTTTCTATTAAGTGTGACACATTTGATTTATACATGCATGTTTTCTTAATCTCTATATTATGAAGCATGCATATCACTCTAGTCCATAGGAGCTTGATTTTGATTTGAGTTAATATGATTTTAACTCTCCGTCTCTAAATTTTTTGAGGATAGTTGCTTCTTACCGATTTCTCTTTAAAATATGTCTTATTTACTTTAAATCGGTATTTGCGAATATATGTGTTTAGCACAAGCCTCATATCACTTGACAAGTATATACTTATACTTCCATTTCAACCTTGTGCTCACATAATATATTTATTATTGATTCTCACATTTTATTTTGATTATCTTCTTGAGAATCAATTATGTCTTTGCCTAATAAAGCTTATTTATATGTTTTTGAATTTGTGATAGTTTTTCAAATATTCATTAAGGATACATGACTATATTATTAAAATTTCCATCTCTATGTAGATCGTGTATTTCTTATGTTGATATTTTTTTTTGTATAAATATCTTTATGTGGGCATATGAGTTAAGCTAAAGTTTTATATTGACTTGAAGAGTATTTAAATATACTTGTTACCTTCAAACTTGTGCTTATCTCATACCTTAGCTATTGATTCCTTTGACCAAATTTGTTCTTCTTGAGTCAATTAGCTTCTTCCTTAAAGTCTTTTGATGATATCTTATTGACTTTTTGGTTGGCATTATGGATACATGTTCTTAAGTGATTTTTGATCTTTTCATGTATGTCCATTCGTGATATATATAGTTTCATATATATAAATGATTCCTAACTTTCGATATTTATTTGTTTTATACCTTTAAGTTAGGATGTTGAGAGAAAATATTTATTAGCGTCTTGTTCATGACTATTTATGGAAGTGTTTTTAAGGATCACATGGTTTTGTGCTTTACCTTGCTTATTAAAATTCACCTCCTTAATTAGTGCATTTTTTCTCTATATTTTTATATTTTACTATGGTGCACTATGAAAGCTTTTGAAAAATGTGTCTCTTGCTATCTTTAGCAATTTAGCTTTCTTGATCTTAATGATCTTTCTTTGCTCATTCCTTGGATTTATGCTTCTTGTGAAATTATTGTTGTCCAATGGTTTTTGTAGCACATGAGAATACATGTAATTGATACATATTTCTTATGACTTAACCTACTATGGTTTGAGCTTTGTGTTGAGATTTTCCATTTCTAGAGAATATACTTATCTCATAATGGTTATAATATTTTGCATTCTCTAGATTGATCTATCATTTTATTATCCTGGGTTAATCTTAATACTTGGCAAAGAGATTTATTTTATTATGTTTTCATGAGTATCTCTTTTGGCCTATACTTGATAAGAGTTTAATTCTTTTTATTTTGTTATCTTATACTCTTATCCTTGCTTAATAAAGAATCTACAAATCATTTTGATCATTCAAAATGTATTATACTTATTGAGAACTCTTTGCTTAAGCAAGTATTTTTAGTGTTAGTGACTTAAGATTTAATGAGCACATTTATCTTGTTAATGGCTTCCCTCATTAATCTTATTTGGATTATATAGTTTGCTTATTTGTGATATTATTAAGCTATATAATTTTGGCTCACCTTCATACATCTAGCTATATTCCTATACCTCAATCTATATATGATATGCTAGTTTACAAAAACAAGATTTGTGATATGCTTGATCTCTAAAACTAGTTTTACAAATTCTTTATGAGATCTTGTTTTCCTTTAGAGGTTTGTGATTCCTTGTTTAACTTTCTTCCTTACTAGTCATTAGCATGTATCTCTTAAATTTCTCTCACTTTTTGAGTCATGATTTTATCGTATTATCATTACATCTCTTTAGTTTGAATGTGTGATCATTTTGAGATTGTCTCTTTTCCATATTCTTCATTGATCTGTAAGATTCTTTATAAATATGGATTTTGATTTTTCTCTTGATAAGATTTATCATTGGATCATGTTTATTCATTGTTTACTTTATGAATGATCCTAATGATTAAGTAGTCTTAAATTATCTAGTTATGAGATTATCAAGTTAATTTATTACTCTACTTTGACTACTCATGGTTTATCACATACCTCTGCTATTTGAACTTTATGGGTTATTAATTTACCATTAGCAAGGTTTAGATTTATCCGTTGTTGGATAAATATGTGGTACAACATACCTTGTCCATGCAAAGTAATAAATTGGTTTATTTTTTCTTAATTAGATAATTATGGACATGATGTTTGCTTTAGTTTTACTTTCATTTTGAGCTATATCTGTCTATCATCATGATTGTTCTTAATTGTCTTTATTCCTTTTCATGATGACATTGTCTCAAAGGATAACATACATTGATCTATCATATTTAAATATGAGATCCTTCTATATAGATTAATGTATGTTATCTATTGATTACATGTGCTAAATTGGAATATTCTATTGTATTTCATCTTTAGTAACTATTAATTGGATATATCCTCTTGACTAAAGATGATATTATTCGTATTTTGACGATATTGTAGCCTTATATGCATTGAGCAAGGGGGATAAATCCATAGTTGATTTACCCCCCAAATCTTTTAGTTATACTTTTGCTATAAGTGCTTTGGAACTATATACGCATATTTTGAAGGGGAGACCACCCCTCGGCCGAGGGCTCCCGCCCCCACCCCCCCCCCCCCCCGCCGTGGTAGCCCAACTCGGCGACCTCCTCCCTCCGCCCCCCGGCCAAGCCCCCCGGCGGCCCTAGGCTGGCTCCCCTCTATGTTCTCCCCCCCAGCGCCGGAGCTTCCGCCGGCTCCGTCGTCGGTGGCCCCCCTTTCTCTCCATCTCAGCCTATCCACCCCCCTTCGGCCCTCTCTTCGCCTCAGGCCGGAGGCCCCCCTAGCCGCCGTCCCTGTTCGATGCGCCGCTACCGTCGCTTCGTCCCCTCCCTATCTGAGCCCCTCCCCTCCCTGGTGGTGGTCGTCCGGTGTCGGCCGGCCTGCTTTTCACGCTCGTCCGGTCGACCCCGGTCCCCCCCACCGGTCTCCTCCCTCCGGGCCGGCCCCCGCCGGAGCCCCCTCTTTCGACTAGCAACCCCTATCCTCGGTCTTCCCGCCGGTGCTCCTGCACGCGGAAGGGGCCCGAGACCCTCGTGTCCAGCGCCCACATTGGGCAGTGCAACGTTTGCTTCGGGCAGGGTGCACCTAGGGCCTCGTGCCCACACCGGTCTGAATGTTGACTTTTTTGAAAAGTTTTAAAATTTTTTTTTGAAATTTTGAAATGGTAGGCCCATGTACTTTTCTTTTTGCTTTTATGTACCTGCTGAACAGGGCCCTTTTGTCTTTGGCCCAGTACCTGTGTAATGCTCTTCATGAGCTACTTTTAGCTTTCAATAAAATGCTCTTTTGTTTATATAATATATATATATATATATATATATTTTGTTTATTATATATAATATTATATATATATATGTGTGTGTGTGTGTGTGTGTGTGTGTGTGTGTGTGAAAATATATATATAATATATTATATATATATATAAATATGAGAGAGAGAGAGAGAGAAAAAAAATATATATATATATAGAGAGAGAGAGAGAGAATAAGGGAGGGGGATGGCACCTCACTCTCAAATGAGGGTGGCGGTGATGTGGCGCCATCCCAACCCTCCATCACAAATTATTTAATTCTCCCCAATCAAAGCATTCTTTAAATATCAAAGTCAGCTATTAAGTCCTAATTTAAATATGGCGGTGGGACCTAGGAGAATAAGAAGAAATCTAACAGAATATTTACTTCTTTCTCTCTCTCTCTCCCACCTTTGTTTTTCTTTCTCAACTGAGAACCTACGACTACATAGAGAGAAAAAAAAAACATCAGAGAACCTACGACTACATGGAGCCTAACGCCTCCACCGCCCCTACCGAACACACCACCCCCATGCCGCCGCCGCCTACCGCCCCCATCGCCCCCATGCCGCCGCCGCCTACCGCCCCCATGCCGCCGCCCCTACCGCCCCATGTCCCCACCGCCCCCATCCCCTACCGCCCCCATCCCCTACCGCCCCCATGCCCCCACCGCCCCCATCCCCTACCGCCCCCATGCTGCCGCCCCTACCGCCCCCACCGCCCCCATGCCCCCTCCGCCCCCATGCACCTACCGCCTCCAACTCCGTTGACGTTCTCCACCGTCACCGGCGTCCCTACCGCCCCCACCGCCCCCATGCCGCCGCCGCGTCCAACTCCATTGCCGTTCTCCACCATCACCGGCGATTCTCCGTATCCGCTCCCAACTCTACTGCCGCTCTCCACCGTCACCGGCGATTCTCCGTATCCGCTCCCAACTCTGCTGCCGCTCTCCACCGTCACCAGCGATTCTCCATATATGCGAGGTGTGATTTTGATGCAAAATTAATTTTCTTTGGTTTTGTTCTCTATAGAGAAATCTATTCGACAAATATTATGAGTTAGACCAAGCTGCTTTTTGTTTTGTTTGCATGAATGGCATTCTAAAACTTAATATATTCAACTGTTGCAACAGTTGAATTTGATTTGTATACACATGACATTTGTAACTTTTGTAACAGCTAATCATACTTATAATTGCAAACGAAAGTCATGTGTATACAAATCAAATATTATGTGGCGGACCAAGCTTTTTTTTTGCATGAATGGCATTCTAAAACTTAATATTCGACTCATATTAAGTTGAATTTTTTTAGGTCTGATCCCAATTTTCTTTGGTTTCGTTTTCATTATATAGGAGATGGTGCTCATTTTGGAGATGGTGTTGAATTAGGAGATGGTGAGGGAGATGGAGATAAAGATGATTTGGACACCATTACGCCGAAGATAGGAATGGAATTTGCTACACAGAAGGATGCGTACAATTTTTATAACGGGTATGCATTGAAGATGGGATTTGGAACTAGATGGTCATCCACTAGTAGGTCTAGGTCTGATCCTAGTTTAGTAATATCAAGATTAATTGTATGTAGCAAGGAAGGAAAAAGGAGAACCTTGAAAAAACCAATTGTGGACGAAGAGGTAGATCATCGTCGTGAAATACGAATGGATTGCAAAGCAATGATTAAGATCAACCTCACAAAGTCAGAAAGATGGAGAGTTGGCAAATTTGTTGCTGAACATAACAATCACAACTTATCAACTCCATCGAAAGCATTAAAGCATCGGTCTCATAAAAAGGTCCATCGTCAACCAGTAGTGAAGAACTTAATTACTCAGCTTCATAGCGAAGGCATATCAAACGCAAGCATTGCAAGGGTTGTCAATTCCTTCGAGCCTGACCCACAACATTTGATTACACCACAGCAAGTCCATGATCACCTAAGAATTGAGAGAAAGAACAATTTGGGTAAACATTGTGCTAAAATTGTTAAGCACTTTATGGAAAAAAAGGTCGAAGATCTGACTTTTTACTCAAGCATTGAATTAGATGATGACTACACATTACGAAGTGTTTTTTGGGCTGATAGAAGATCACAAGAATCCTACCAGAAGTTTAGTGATGTAATTATATTTGATGTGACATATCGTACTAATAATTTATGTTTACCATTTGCTCCTTTCACTGGTATCAATCATCATCGGCAATCTACCTTGTTCGGATGTGCATTGTTAGCTGATGAGACAGAGCAGATATTTGTGTGGTTATTTGAGCAGTAGCTTAGATGTATGGGGGGTAAAGCACCAGGAGCTATCATTACTAATCAGGATGGCTATTGGGAATGCAATTGCTAAAGTTTTTCCAAATACTGTACACCGATATTGTGATTGGCATCTAGACAAGAATGTTGGAGAGCATATGGTCCATCTCAAAACTATCCATGGACCCGAGTTTGAATTGCATTTCAATAGACTGCAAAGTAGTAGCAGTATATGTGAAGCCGAAGGTTGTTGGAAAGAGATGATGGCAACGTATAAGCTACGAGAAAAAGTTGGTTGCCAAAGTTGGGAAGCGGCGAGCTAGTTGGTTACCTTGCTATTTGAATGATAAGTTTCTTGCCGGCACGGACGAGTCAAAGAGAGGAAAGCATAAATGCTTTTTTCGATACATATGTTCATGCAGGTACACCTATGTATGCTGAAACTCCACTCTCCTACATGTGCAAACACACCTTATCTCACATATATATTACACTGAAACCCACTTTCACACTCTCACATACTTCTATATTCATCCAGGTACAACCTTAACTGAGTTTGTCGTTCAATATGACAAGGCATTGGCAAGTCGTCGAAAAGCCGAGAAGGATGAAGATTTCAAAACTATGGACTCCCGGCCCGTACTAACTTTGGAATGGCCACTTGAGAAGCAAGCTGGTGGATGTTA
This sequence comes from Iris pallida, assembly GCA_029216955.1. Taxonomy (NCBI): domain Eukaryota; kingdom Viridiplantae; phylum Streptophyta; class Magnoliopsida; order Asparagales; family Iridaceae; genus Iris; species Iris pallida. The sequence goes on along the minus strand of JANAVB010008968.1, from coordinate 27,624 downwards.
TACCAGAGCCTTATTTTCTATTTTCAAACAAGAAATGAAGGATGCCCAAATTTATTGGGCTGATAAAGTGCACAAAGAAGGAACTGTAACTACATATCTTGTTGGAAGGGCGACAAAAGAGAGAAGTAAATGGAGGACTGTGTTATATGATTCTGATGGGGTTGTAGTTTCATGCGCCTGTAGACATTTTGAATCTGTTGGATTACTTTGCAGACATGTCCTGTGTATATTATGGAAGAAACATGTTTCAGAGATACCAGATCGTTATATTTGAGGCGTTGGACCATTGAATCTCGGCATCGATTTGGAGATATTGACATGGGTGCTACTGTCAGAAATTCTGAAGTAAATCGTAATCTTCATTAGGATATTCGTTACAAATGCAACAAGGCTTTGGAGGTTGCATACAAGGTGCCTAACTTTGCTGTTGAATTTGATAGGTTTCTAACAAGCAAGTTAGCAGAATATGATAACTTAAGATCGCCTGAAGGAGTTGATGTGTCATCCCAAGGACTGAATCACCAAGTTGATCCTATTGCACCACTCCTATCCCAAAATTCATCAAGTTTAATTCTGGAAATTAATATCCGTGATCCTATGACTCTGAGGCATAAAGGGCGACCAAGACTTGCTTCCAGATTACCTTCCGGATTAGAATTGTCTCAAGAAGAGGCAACTAAAAAAAGAAAACATGCGGGTTTTGTGGGGAAAAGGGTCATTACAGAACTGGGTATAGCAAAGCTAAGGTATTGTATAAGTTCAATATTTTTTTTCCATCTCTCTCTTTAATGAGTTAATTGAGAATATGTTGAACTTTTAGGCAAGCATTGGTCAATCTGATTCGGGAGTGTATGACCCAAGTGTAAGTGTACTTCTTTTATGCAACTGTAAGTGTACTTCTTTTCATATGTTGCGGAAAATTTCTATAATATTTGCTTTCTGCAACTGTAAGTGTACTTCTTTTCTTCATTTGCTTTACCAATTTGTCAAACGTTGAAATAATGAAGCTTACTTGGGAGTGTATGACCCAAATAAAGTTTAGTTTCTTTATGGCTGATTTTGTACTGTTATATTCAAAACTCAAGAGGATGCTAATATACTGCTACACCGAATTCATTCGGGTTCTTTATGTTTATCATATGCAGCTGTTTGATCCTCGTGGTTACTTGCTTAAAGTTCTCTAGGTGTTGCACAATGTTAATTCATTACTGTAACAAAAGTTAACTTTCTTCACCATTTTTGTTTTAAATAATAATGTTAATGATTTTTATTTAACTGCTGCTCTAAAACTTCACAGACCTGATACTATAGACCCAGCACTGTTGCGTCCTGGAAGGTTGGATCGTAAGGTTGAATTTGGTCTTCCTGATTTGGAGAGCCGGACACAGATTTTTAAGATCCACACAAGAACGAAATTGTGAAAGGGATGTTCGATTTGAGCTCTTTGCTCGACTCTGTCCCAACTCTACAGGTAAATATCTTGGTGTTTTTCATTGCTCTTTATTGTTTCCTGATATTTGAGTATTGAATAGAGAAAACATGTTGACAGTAGAATCTTAATGTTGGTCATAAAATTAGTTATTTGCTATCTTCCATTTATATGTGAATTTTTATGTTGATGTTTTGGTATTAAAATATTAACCCTTGAGTCGTGTAATACAATTTTATCCCATGAAAGAGATGTAAATTTGTTGCTAAGTTAAAGTCCACACATTTTCAACGTGACAGGTGTCAACCCATTCATGTTCTGCACTTGTTTGGACACTTGAAAACGTGTTCATATTGCAATATTCATATGGGCATGTTTACCTTTAATGTGTATTTTTTTCGGCGCACATTTTGCTAAATCCTTTGATTCTTGAGTTGTAGAGTGACCCTATAATTTAGATAATTTTAGTCTATACTTAATAGTTGATTAATAATTAGATGATTATGGAGCTACTATCAAGATTTTTTTTGGGATTATTTGTTTCCTTTTTCTCAACATGCACATTCTTTTGCTGGGTTTGATTTGTAGGGGCGGATATAAGGAGTGTGTGCACCGAAGCTGGGATGTATGCCATCAGGGCACGAAGGAAGACCGTCACGGAGAAGGATTTTCTTGATGCTGTAAACAAAGTTATCAAAGGCTACCAGAAGTTCAGTGCAACTCCAAAGTATATGGTGTACAACTGACATGTCTGTTAATCTTGTGGAGATGGGTATACAACTTCATCGTTGCCCGGATGCATATTTATAATGCCGTAGTTTGTAATGCATGTCGTTATAAATCACGATACAGTTGAACTTTGTTCTAAATTGCAAAAGTTGTAACAATTTAGAAACTTTTAAGCTGTGGATAGAGTTTAAAGTTGGCATTTCTGATGTGAGGGGGTATCAACATAACATTGTAAGAGTAAGACATAAAAACTTCAAATTTCAATGTTTTATTTGTTTACTGTAGCATGAGCTTAATGAACTTTTACATTTCTTCTCGGAAATCAAGCTTATAATTAGTTCTTACGAGGCTATTGTGACATTTTGTGCCCCTATGATCACAGTTCGATATTGCTATGATCTGACACTTCAATGTGCGTAATATAGAACTTGCATTCAAATGCTGAATACCTAAAACTGTTTAATTAGCAGCTTGCCAAGTCGCATGTTGATTGCTGTTCTGAGCACTCGGCTTGGGGAGGAAAAGGAGATGCAACTGTAACATCGATATTTTTTCCCTGTTAATTCCTTCATAATCTTAAAAAAGTGGAAATCCATAGAAAATATAACACAATAACAAGAATGGCACTGTAGATATTACAGACTCATAATTGTCTGCAAAATGGATTCCTGACGAATATAACCCTCCAAAGTTCTGTAAAACTATAAAAAGCAAGAAAAGACGACCTCGAACCCTTGATTCCAGTTGGCCATTTCCTGCAAGGCTGCAACTTCAATTATGTTCAACAAATAAATTTAGTGGCACAAAACACCGAAGCTTGAATAAATACACTAATTGCAGGACATAGAGAAGAATAGCAGGTTGAGTTCAACATAATGCAATAGATTAATAATAAATTCCAAGAATTTTAAGAGACTATTACATGATATTTCGCTCAAACTAAATCTATCCAAGCAAAGATTGTACAGACCACCCAACTGATTTCTGATATACTAAGCTTCCAGCATGGACAAATTGCTACAAAATTATACTTTCAGCAAAACAACTCCAACCCTTTCTAACAGCCCAATATAGTTCCTTTGTATACAGAGGTCTAATCAAAACCTAACAGAATCCCAGCCTAAACTGGAACCTACTTGGCCTAGACTTGGTCATCCTGCTCTCCCCATAGGTTCATCGTTATCCATCCTTCGGTTGTTCCTGAAGGCAGCACACCCCACGACATAGACAATGACGAGGATGATGAGCACGACGATATTGATGATGGAAACCTTCCTCCAGCTTTTCTTGATAGTGGCGAGGACACCAGGCTACCGCTGATCATTGCTCCAACGTTTGCAGTCAAGATCATACGTGACTGTTGTTGCTCCATTCGGGCTCCACAGGGTCTCATTTATGTAGAAGAAGCCACACGATGTTGGCGGTTTGCAGCACCCAGACTGTGTGGTAAGAAAATACAGGATTTAAGAGAGTTAGTATGTCAAATTTGAGTGACAAGTAATCCCAAACAGATAATCAGACATAATTGCCAGAAAAATTGATTCTGGGTTTCAATTTTGAAGTTTCCAGAGCATACATAAACAACATACTACATATAAATAGTTGCATAAAAAATTTGTATATAAGGAACCATACTACTTTAGTATATCCATAAGAGAAGGATCTCTCTACTTCAATCACCCAAAGTGTCAGCCAGCCTTTTGCAACACCCTCTACTTATGGTTGTCTTGTTTATTACTGACAGTAATTACTTCAGGGTAACTCAGGACAATCAGTAATTAAGAATCTTACTTTGAATAGAGGGAGTAGTCTCGTAAGAGGGTGGATCTAAGGAGGTTGTCACAAAGAGACGACTCAGGGCCGTCAGCATTATCTCTGTTCATTCCGTTGAAGAAACTAAGGATCCCAATCCCAAAGAATCAATATTTTCTTTTAGTTGCTGAATCTTTGTTTGCTGTTCTGAGTGTGATATTCATTAAGGATTGTACTTTGATCGTCCTATTGCACTTATGGATTATGAAGCGCGGCCAAAAGCCATGCTATCTCCAAGCTTTGGACATTCCCTGTCGCTTAACAAGACAAACCAAATAGCCTCTTTCTTTCTTGGTTGAGAATCCCCTTAACACTGCAATGGAGAGATTCAACCTGTGACTGGTTTGCTCCTAGACTTATGCTCCATCGACTTACCCGAGTCAATGTACTTCAGCTTGCACTTTGTTTTAAACCCTAGATTTTATAAAAGGTTCGATCTGTCCACTATCAAGTTTGAGTCTGTCATCCACATTTATAATTATGTAGGGCGGTGGAGGCGTTAGGCGGTGGGGACGGGAGATTCGCCGGTGACGGTGAGAACGGCAACGGAGTTGGACGCGGCGGCGGCATGGGGGCGGTGGGGACGGTAGGGACGCCGGTGACGGTGGAGAACGTCAACGGAGTTGGAGGCGGTAGGTGCATGGGGCGGAGGGGGCATGGGGGCGGTGGGGCGGTAGGGGCGGCGACATGGGGGCGGTAGGGGATGGGGCGGTAGGGGCATGGAGGCGGTAGGGGATGGGGCGGTGGGGACATGGGGGCTAGGGGCGGCGGCATGGAGGCGGTAGGCGGCAGGGGCATGGGGGCGGTGGGGCGGTAGGCGGCGGCGGCATGGGGGCGGTGTGTTCGGTAGGGGCGGTAGAGGCGTTAGGCTCCATGTAGTCGTAGGTTCTCTGATGTTTTTTTTTTCTCTCTCTATGTAGTCGTAGGTTCTCAGTTGAGAAAGAAAAACAAAGGTGGGAGAGAGAGAGAGAAAGAGTAAATATTCTGTTGGATTTCTTCTTATTCTCCTAGGTCCCACCGCCATATTTAAATTAGGACTTTAATAGCTGACTTTGATATTTAAAGAATGCTTTGATTGGGAAGAATTAAATAATTTGTGATGGAGGGTTGGGATGGCGCCACATCACCGCCACCCTCATTTGAGAGTGAGGTGCCATCCCACCTCCCTTATTCTATATATATATATATATATATATATATATATATATATATATATATATATATATATATATATATATATCTGTGTGTGTGTGTGTATTTATGCTATAGAATATTAGCCTATGATTGGTGAGTCGGCTTAGAAATGTCCAATTACTCTTATTTCATTTAGAATGGTTGACTAGATAGCTTAAGTTTGACATGAATTTGGGATAATGGACTAGTTGACTTAGTCTTGACTAGTTTGACCAGGATGGTTGACCAGGGTTGACCAAGGGTTGACTTTGACCTAGAAGGACCTAAAATCATTTAGAATGCATTGTAGATTACTCTTATTTCATTTTAGACACTTTTTAACCTGTGGTTGCTCTAAATAGGACTCAGATACTCTGGTTCGGACTCATATTCTCATCAAATATTTGAGATATCAGGCGAGTACATTCTCTGACCGTTTCATACTTGCTAGGAATTGTATTCTTGTTATAGACTAATTTACTTGATGCTGATACGATGTTATCACGGATTAGTACTATATGGATCTTTACATGAGATGTTATCCCCCTCGGGTGCATCGAATCCGTCATCTCATGTGCTTTTCACGAACATCAAGTATTCTATGGACTCTTATTATTCATGTACACTCATGTGCTCTCATGTACTCTCATGATCTCATGAACTTCATGTATAAAAGTTTCATGTATAATAACATAACCTGCATAGATCCTTTTGTATTGGTTGTGGTACGGGGGAGTAGAAGTAGTCATGTGAACAATTCTAAAGTAGTGTAATTATGTATAAACTCTGTAGTGTAATCATATATAAATCAAACCGTTCACATGTCTATCTTATACTCTAAATCACATAGTCACCTACAGTTCTCTATTACCATATATAGATATCTTTTGTTTATCAGATTCTCTTTTTCTCTTCATGTTTATTTCTTACAGCGTTTCATGTATCTTATTCTATAGCATGCTTTACATTTTTTGTCATGATATGAACTGCGCAAGATATATTGTGCTCATTCTTGTCCTGATTGGACCCGTTGATAAAATTTTACAAGTAACTTGGAGGATCACAACTAGCCTAGAGGACACTAGTAGAGCTTGGAGTAGAGGTCTAGAGTTTTGTTTATCTTATTTCTTATTGTCTTGGAGATATATTTTATTTTAGATATTGAGATTTTGTGTTGTTAAACAATTGACTTATTTCACTTCTGGTTGTATCCCTTTTGTGGATTTCTTATCTATTTCATCGTGTTGATTATCTACCTCTCGTTTATGATTGAAAATGTATCCTCCTGTGATTGGCCTCCGTTTGGAGATTATATCATATAGTGTTAGTTGTGATGGTGACCTAGAACAACGTTCTACCGGCGACACTACGTCGTAGGCTGGACGTACCCACTTCTCGTGCCCTTACACTAGGTGCGGGTCATGACACATTTTTAGTGGTGGCCCATTCAGGCCGAGAGTATAGTAACGCAACGACTTAGTTGTACTACTACGAGCCTGCTATAGAGTATAGAAGTAAGGTGTTAGAATGAGAGGATACTCAATCACAGTTAGAATTCCTTGAGAGATTTCTGGGACGACCCTTGAGAATCTCATTTTGAACTTCAATTTGAAATCATTTTTCCTCTTGTTTCGATTCACCCATACTCCTTGTTATTGAATTTGATTTTGATGGATTCATTGTTGAATTTTGAATTTTGATGTTAGTTGTTGATTTTGATTTTGTATATTAAGTATTCTTTTAGGAATTAAGGTATAACCTGATAAAATATTTGATAAGGACAGTAAGAAAGGTAAATGTTTGCCTTATTTATGGAGTTTAAAATTTATCGCAGTCATATTGGCTAGCATGATAAGGACATAGAGCCTGATTTTAGATATACTATTCTAGTTATGGAATTTAGATTCTCTTGCAGCCATACCGATTGGCGTGGTAAGAATTCTAGATAACATAATTATAGGGTGTATATCTTAGTTATGGACTCTATCATTTATTGCAGCTATGCTTACTAACGTGGCAAAATTTTGACAACATGATTTCAGGAAGACGCGTATGGTATCAGATTATATCTTGAATTGGTTCATTTCTTTGAACAGATGAGCAAGAATAGATTTTTCATTATTTATTTTCTTGCCATTATTTCTTGTATTCCTATTTTCCTTTATCTTAATTAACTCTGTCCTAATTACATCTATCAACTATCTCATATCTACTTCTGTCATCCACACTTTGAAATCTTGAATCTCCATAACTTTTTACCTTGGAAAGGTTGATGAGGTAATGTAAATCATCTAACTCGGAAAGGACTTGATCTGTTATCTTATGATAATCTTGGTAGGAATATAATATGATGGACCTTGATATAGGTTTGGGATAGAGATGCGACTGATATTGAGGATGAAATCAAGATATTTATATTATCAATTTAGAAACGATCACACTTAGAGAAATATTTTGGGTATGAATAATTCATATATATATATATTTCATAACTGATGGTGATATTCGAGACCGACTTAGTTTTGAGGACTGGATAATTTTTGGTGGTTGATTCTTAAGACGTTTCACTTTAAGGCTATGATGTTAAACTTAGGGACTTAGTAATGGAGAAGAGATTTTAACTGTATGCGATGATGATACAAAATTGAACAAGATATTGTAAGAAAATGGCTAAAAACAGAAAGAACACAAGGATTTGAGTTTTAGAAAATCTAGGGATTTTGTGAGAATTCTAATTTAAGGAAAATAATATTTGAAGGTGTACGTTGAAGGAAATATGAAGGTTGATTTCATAATAGAGAATAAGTTTTATAAGGCCTAGTGGTTTTAGATTTAAATAATACAAGGAAAGTAATTTGAACAAGTTCCAGGATTTCATAAAACTTGATTTAGAGGTTTCGGATTCAATTTAGGACAAGGTGGAAGAATTTGGATTTATGATGATTAAGTGGTTAGTGTTGATTCCTAATAAGAAGGTTATGCTTCATGAGTAATGTTTTAGAATTTAGAAATTAAGCCTATGGTGATCATAACAAGGTCAAGTCTTTATGATGAAAGGATGTAATTTTGATGATAGTCATATAAAGGTTGATTTTCATATTGGGACTTGTGAGTTAAAAATATGATTGGCAAATGATGACTAGATAACTTGATAGTATCAGAGAGAGATGATTAACTTGACTTCCCTATGAAATCTTGTCTCTTGTTTTCCCTATTAAAAAGGAGAAATTTGACTATTCCATATATTGAATCATCCTTCAAAAGCTTTCAATATCATTGAATGCTAACTCCCTTGATCACTACCAATCGACTTTGGTCATCTTTTTTTGACATATTAATATCTTGGGTAGTACTCAATTGAATTAAATTTAATTGTGACCTTGATCTCCATCCTTGCATGCTCATGCTTAGATTTCGATGACCTTGTTCCCCATCTTACCCAATCTTGATTTACCCAAAAATTGATCAACATAGATCGTGTCGAGACTAAATTTTCTTTATATATATCGTAATTGGATTTTAATGCTATTGACACTCGTGCTTTAACTTTCGATTTTGATCATCTTTGGAATAGTAACCCTTTATAGTTAATTCTCAATTGTTTTTTTTTTGATAATTACCAATTTTCATATAGGAGGGTAGACTGCCTTACAGCCTTGACGATTTGTTGTTTCTTTATCTTTTTCCAGTATGACACCCATGACCAGAGCCTGTCCCCTGAGCGTAGCTGCAATTTTAGATATGACTGGGAGCGTGTTTCCACCTCATGTTGCTCAGGAGGTAGTGATCCCTCCGGCTGTCCAGAAGGAAGTAGCACCTTCTGCCATTGAGAAGGTAGTAGAAGCCTCCAGAGGGTTTTCCTCCATCCCCTATCATTCAGGAGAGAGTTGCAGTTCCACCTGAGTCCGAGAGCCTTCCTCTGCCTCCCGGAGTGGTACCCCATACCATTCCTGATGGAGCTCGGATATTTGGACTTCTCCAGAATGTATTGGAGATATAGAGAGTTCAGGCTGAGATCATGAAGGAGCAGAGTCATAGAATCCAACTGTTGTGGGACTTTATGCATTAAAAGGAGAGCCTAGTCCCAAGAGAGCGAGGAGCAGTGTATATCCAGAGAATCAGGAATACCCAGACTTTCAGCCTAGACCATCCTACCTAGTCCAGATTCCTGTCCAGCAGAGGCCAGTTGAGCAAGTGCCTACCTGTGCTTACTATAGGAAGCCTAGTCACATATGGGACTACTGCAGTAGGAGGCATAAGTTGTACTTATTTTGTGGGTCAGCTGCACACAAGATACGAGACTGTCCTACTACACCTACCCTAGTCGAGGCCCCACCTCCAGGAGGGAGTTCCAGCCCCCAAACCTAGTTGGAGGTGAGTTTTGGATGTAAATCTTAGCATGTCTTTGATGATTGATACACCCCAGATTGCTTCTGTGTTTTGATACCTTTTGACTGTTTTGATCTAGTATGGCTAGTATACCTAGATGAGACTTTCAACTACTACTGTATGCCATGACCTTGTATGTTATTCTTTCAAATTGCATGATTTAGATAAATTTTATTAAGACCATGATTGTTGGGAGATTGACCCAGAAGGAGTACTATCAAACTTTAATTTCGAGGAAAAAATTATTTTAAGGAGGGTAGATTTGTAACCACAACTTTTTAAAATAAGAGTATTTTAGTAATTGTGTGATTTTTGGTATTTTTGATTATTTTATTATTAAATAGATTGGTGGTTTAGTTTTGATTAGTGCTTTTGGTATTAGCAGATGAATTAACCTTAGTTAACCTTGATTAGAAGACTAACCATGTGATTAGAGACTTATTTGGCTAATTAGAATTCAATTTGGAGCATTAGTCCTAATTAGGAAACCATTTTATGCATTTTTAGGCTATTTTAGCATGTAGCATATTGGCCTTTTTGCTAATGGGCTTTTGTTAAACTCTAGATGAGTTGTGGCCCATCCTAAACCCTAATCTAACCCTAGCAAGCCCCCTTGGCCGCCCAAACAACAGACCCCCTCTTTATGTGCATATGATTAGTAGCCACCTATTTGCAAAATCCTAGAAATTGCCATCCTCGTTCAATAGCCTATTTTCCTCAATTCTTATCCAAATCCATCCAAACGAATTGTGTTGCGATCGTTGGAAGGAGAGGAACTTGCTGAAGACTTTCTAGCAACGAATCAGGGGCTTTGGACGGGAGGAAATCGGCGTCGACGCGTTCGGAGGCTCGTTTCATTGAGATATTGACCCTCAATAGGTTAACCCCTCTAAACACTTGTAAATTCCGATTTTTCTTCATAGATGCATCCATATAGGTACCTTGGACCTGTACATGTAGTTTGGTAGATTTTTGTATCCGTTTGATAGACGTATCGGACACGTGTCGGTGTATTGGAACACGTGTTCGACGAAATGCCTCTTAGAATTGAAAGTTCTTTTTTTTCTATTCTGTTTTCACGAAGTTATTGCTGTTTATATTTGAAACAACTTTCGTGAAGACGGATCTTGATTTGATACATTTTTGGTGTCCAAATCGGACACGGACATGCGTGCACGAGGCCCGTGCACAGCCTCGTGCATGCCCTGCTGTTCGAGTGCCATAACTCGACGAATACGACATGATTGGTCATGAAATTTTGTGGACACGTGGGGGAATCCTCCGCCCACGTGCACATAAAATTTTATGATGTTTCGTAGAGCGTGTGCAAAGAAATCGAGGCCGCACGGTTCAGCCACTATGCACGCGCGGGCATAATTTTGTCGCTGACACGGCCGTCGTACGCGGACACGACACATTGAGAACTCGATTCAGGGACACAGACACGAAGTCCTAGACCAAGGCTACCCCTGGACTTGACCAAGTGGCACGACGTGGCCAATGTCGCGACCTACGAGGGTCGACACGTGCCCACGAGGTCGCGCGTGCGTGCGCACACAGCCGCGCGGATACACGTGTCATACGACACATGGACACGACGTGGACATGACGTGGACACGTGTCAGTGTACTGTACACCAAGACCTAGAACCCGTCTAGCTACGTGCACGAGTACGAGGCTCCTCGTGTTGCGTGTGAAGTTCTATCGAGCGCGACACGCGTGCACGAGCACTTGTCAATACACACGTGTACGGACTTTTCCGATACGCACTTCATGGACACGAGATGGACACGGGTACGACCCTGTGAGTACCCGAGCATGACACACATGTGTATACCTTCTTGTTTGCAAGTTTCACGAGTTCTAGTTATGTATTTTGGGTTTTGGGTATCGATGTGGTTTTTGAGTATCGGGTTTGTTTTGAATTCGAACTTGTTTGATATATGAGATTTTGATTTTGAGATTAAAACTCAGATTCTGAGTTGGTGGTTTAAGTTTAGTCTAGATTTCGAGTTTGATTTGGTAGTTTAGACCAATATTCGTATTCGGTTATACATAATCTCTATGATATATGATTTTTCCTTTGTGTATATATAAATATCTATACATAGAGTTAGTATATATATATAATATATATATATATATAATATATATATATATATATATATATATATATATATTTTAAATATCTATACACATAGAGTTAGTATATATATATATATATATATATATATATATATATATATATATATATATATATAAAATATATATATATATATATATATATATATATATATATATATATATATATATATATATATATAAATATATATATATATATATATATATATATATATATATATATATATATATATATATATATGTATTATGGGTATGGGATTATGTTCAGTTGTGTGGGTGGTTAGGCAGCCTCGACAGCACCCCTACACCACAGAAGAAGGAAGGGTGTGAATGTGTTCTGTGGTGTAGGGGTGCTGTCGAGGCTGCCTAACCACCCACACAACTGAACATAATCCCATACCCATAATATATATATATATATATATATATATATATATATATATATATATATATATATATATAGGTGATGATGAGCCTGGCCTGTGCGATGCGGGGCATCCACAACGTCAGAGGACTGACAAAAAATGGCCACGATCTGAGCTGTAGTGGGACAGAATGGGGTGCCCCGTTCATGAAAACTCATCGGCTAGGGAGCCGCACGGTGCGGTCGAGGACCGGCACCATTCTACCACGGTATAAACGACGGCTGACCACACGGCCAGTCGTGCGACGCCTAATAGGCGTCGGGAAGACGTCGTAAGGTCGTCGTGCGCATAGAACTGGTGGCTGGACGGAACCGGCTGTCGTAGGTATCGTGAAGACATCGGGGGCGCCTTCGGCGTCATGGGCTAAGCGAGGCATTGAGTTGCTGGCGTCAAAATACGTCGGCCATCCCGTGAGGCTCTGGAGCGTGCGGAGTGCACGAGGCGTACGTGCTGGGCGATGATGAAAAAGCCAGTGCGAACATGATCTGTACGAAGAGTCCGAAGCGACATGACGACTGGCTAAAA
>JANAVB010008968.1:0-12500 GCA_029216955.1 Iris pallida | reverse complement strand
CCGCCGTCACCTCCCACTCCCACAGCCGTGGCCCCTCCCCCCACTCCTCTCCCCCTCTGGCGTCCCTCCGCCGCTTCCCCGGAGTGCGGCACCCCCGCGGCGGCTCCCCTTTTTACTCCCGTCGTCAGGGCCTACCTCGCCCTCCCGCTCACGGCGGCGACCACCCCCTCGGCCGAGGCCTCCCGTCCCCACCCCCCCCGTGGTAGCCCAACTCGGCGACCTCCTCCCTCCGCCCCCCCGGCCAAGCCCCCCGATGGCCCTGGGCTTGGCACCCCTCTAAGTTCTCCCCCCCAGCGCCGGAGCTTCAGCCGGCTCCGTCGTCGGGTGGCCCCCCTTTCTCTCCCTCCCAGCCTATCCACCCCCCTCCGGCGCTCTCTTCGCCTCAGGCCGGAGGCCCCCCCTAGCCGCCGTCCCTGTTCGACGTGCCGCCTACCGTCGCTCCGTCTCCCTCCCTATCTGAGCCCCTCCCCTCCCTGGTGGTGGTCGTCCGGTGTCGGCTGGCCTGCTTTTCGCGCTCGTCCGGTCGACCCCGGTCCCCCCCCCACCGGTCTCCTCCCTCCGGGCCGGCCTCCGCCGGAGCCCCCCTCTTTAAACCAGCAACCCCCCATCCTCGGTCTTCCCGCCGGTGCTCCTGCACGCGGGAGGGGGGACCGAGACCCTCGTGTCCAGCGCCCACATTGGGCAGTGCAACGCTTGCTTCGGGCAGGGTGCACCTAGGGCCTCGTGCCCATACCGGTCTGAATGTTGACTTTTTTGAAAAGTTTTAAATTTTTATTTTTTGAAATTTTGAAATGGTAGGCCCATGTGCTTTTCTTTTTGCTTTTATGTACCTGCTGAACAGGGTCCTTTTGTCTTTGGCCCAGTACCTGTGTAATGCTCTTCATGAGCTACTTTTAGCTTTCAATAAAATGCTCTTTTTTGTTTTATATATATATATATATATATATATATATATATATATATGTGTGTGTGTGTGTGTGTGTGTGTGTGTGTGTGTGTGTGTGTGTGTGTGTTTGTGTGTGAATATATATATATATATATATATATATATATATATATATATATATATATATATATATATATATAAAATATATATATATGTGTGTGTGTGTGTGTGTGTGTGTGTGTGTGTGTGTGTGTGTGTGTGTGTGTGTGTGTATTTATGCTATAGAATATTAGCCTATGATTGGTGAGTCGGCTTAGAAATGTCCAATAGGCCTAAGTTAGGCATAGTTGGCTAACAAGTTGACCAAGATGACAAAAGTCAACTTTGAGTGAAATTTGGCCCAAACTTTGTCACGCCCCGATCCCGCTAGGGTCGTCCGTCTTGCCTGGATCCCTGCGGGATCGATCGTCCTCGCTAAGGCGTGATGCCGTACAAGCCTAAGTTGCGCTTGCACAAGGCCATGTACCTGCACAAAAACAACTAGTCAAGCAAAACACACGCACGCACCCATTAGTCAAGCAAAACACACGCACGTACCCATTGCAGAAAACCAAATATTGAACACAGAGATTTGAAATAGAAATACTCATTTTATTGATAGCTTGATTGGAATACAAGTACAAAGCTTTGCGAACTCGAATTTGCCTTATAATTTGGCTACATGATTCTCTTTGAAATACTCTTTTGAAAATAGCCACAATGCCCATACATGATATCCCTTTATTACAAGCTGGAATTGAAAGACACCTTCAGAAGGAAAAGAAACTTGAACTTGACTTGAAATAAAAATAAAACTTCGAGGCGATCCACGAGCTCTACTGGTTAGACGAGCTTCGGTGCCTCACTTGAAATCCCCCTGTCTCCTTTTGCTTTCTGAAAAGGATGCCCACAACGTGGGTCAGCACACATCATGTACTGGCGAGCGGCTTTTCGCTGAACTCACAAATCTCTGTACTAAATCAATATGTTGAGCTAACATTTACTAGTGATCTTTCTACTTGTCTAGGTTCTTTTTAACAATTCATAAGAACATGACAGTAGAATATATCATAAGCAACTTACCATCGCCGACAGTCATCCCTACACAAAACCACGTTAGCACAATTTGCATAATGAGTAATTCATGATTCATTCTTACAGATATTGAAGTTGTCATTCGGGTCATGCAGGTGGACTATTCTATATGTTGGTCCATGGGTTATCTCCATGATTAGCCGCTGTGACTCTTTGGTTCAGCTCGTCGCTAAGGACTCAGATATCGGCTACACTTTTAACATGGGTTTCTTTTATCCAGTGTGCTCATAATCTCTCCTAGGCCGAGCGGTTCCAGGTGCCCCCAGATACCACCCGAGAGACAAATAATTCCTTGTATACAAGTTCTTCGAGACCAAATACATGTTCTAGACGTTCTATCTGTTGAGACACACTTGGACTTATGCACAGATGTACGACACGTTTGTTTCGTACCTTCAGGTTCTTCTCAACACGTACAAGTTCGTCTGTACATGTCTATATTTTCAAGCATACAGGTGGCAAGCAGATGATCATTCATATCGAGCAGATAGAGTAGCAACACATATTCTTGCATTTGATTCAATTCAATTATCTTCTCTTATCTTTTGTGGATGTGGTATCGTTGATCATTGGGACAAGGCAACAGAGTGGACTAGAGATCATTTTATTAGGGTGTACAGATCAATGTCTGTTCGGTTGAAGCAACTCACCGAGATGAATCTTAGTTGAGAGAAGGAGGGACTTCACGCACTGTTCACGAACAATTCACGCGGCCTACAATGGCACCAACAGTTGATTAGCATACTTCGTCTCTTTCTCTCAAGATTCGGAATGAATACGAAATGCGATAAAAGCGAACAATGAAAACCAATCATCGAAAACCAACACGAAACGTATTCATCAAAATCAAACAGCAAGAGAAAAACATTCAGCAAACACTTGGATTCATTTCAATAGAAGACAATCCATCAATTGGAAAGGTTCATTGCATTTCATCCGTGATCAATCGTTACCGGCAAAGGTTTCACCAAATACTCAGTTCATGACTGAGTCAACAAGCCGTAGGTATTACATAGTGGACCGCAAGGAGCGGGGCACTACAAACTTGACCCAAATGGACTTGAAATGACTAGATAGCTTAAGTTTGACCTAAATTTGGGATAATAGACTAGTTGACTTAGGCTTTACTAGTTTGACCAGGATGGTTGACCAGGGTTGACCAAGGGTTTGACTTTGACCTAGAAGGACCTAAAATCATTTAGAATGCATTGTAGATTACTCTTATTTCATTTTAGACACTTTGTAACCTTTGGTTGCTCTAAATAGGACTCAGGTACTCTGGTTCGGACTCATATTCTCATCAAATATTCGAGATATCAGGCGAGAACATTCTCTGACCGTTTCATACTTGCTAGGAATTGTATTCTTGTTATAGACTAATTTACTTGATGCTGATATGATATTATCACGGATTAGTACTATATGGATCTTTACATGAGATGTTATCCCCCTCGGGTGCATCGAATCCATCATGTCATGTGGTTTTCATGAACATCATGTATTCCATGGACACTTATTATTTATGTACACTCATGTGCTCTCATGTACTCTCATGATCTCATGAGCTTCATGTATAAAAGTTTCATGTATAATAACATAACCTGTATAGATCCTTGTGTATTGATTGGGGTACGGGAGAGAAGAAGTAGTCATGTGAACAATTCCAAAGTAGTGCAATCATGTATATGTAATCATGTATAAATCAAACCGTTCACATGTCTATCTTATACTCTAAATCACATAGTCACTTACAGTTCTCTATTACCATATATAGATATCTTTTGTTTATCAAATTCTCTCTTTCTCTTCATGTTTATTTCTTACAGCGCTTTATGTATCTTATTCTAAAGCATGCTTTACATTTCCTGTCATGATATGAACTACGTGAGATATATTGTGCTCATTCCTGTCCTGATTGGACCCGTTGATAAAATTTTACATGTAACTTGGATGATCACAGCTAGCCTAGAGGACACTAGTAGAGCTTGGAATAAAGGTCTAGTTTTTTGTTTATCTTATTTCTTGTTGTCTTGGAGATGTATTTTATTTTAGATATTGAGATTTTGTGTTGTTAAACAATTGACTTATTTCACTTCTGGTTGTATCCCTTTTGTGGATTTTTTATCTATTTCATCATGCTGATTATCTACCTCTAGTTTGTGATTGAAATTGTATCCTTCTGTGATTGTTCTCATTTGGAGATTATATTATATAGTATTAGTTGTGATGGTGACCTAGAACAACGTTTTACTGCCGACACTACAGCGTAGGCTGGACGTACCCACTTTTCGTGCCCTTACACTGGGTGCGGGTCGTGACATAAGTAAATTACAATTATAATCAAAATAAACATGAGTAAATATATGAATTAACAATATAATAAAATTATTTACTTATGTTGCTCCGTCAGTCCATAGTCCAGTCCGTCGCTCACTAGTAGACCTCTATTATTGAGTAGGGGGATCTACAAACCTGGACGACGTATATATACTCTGTTGTCCAAAAATATTAGGTCAAAAAATAGATTTGCCTCAGTAGGGATCAACGGGTATAGTAGCAGTAACATGTGTAGATGTAGAGGAATATCGGAAGATGGAGTGGCTTCACCTACTGATGTAGGAGTAGGATGCAGGAATAAACCACCACCGGTCATGATGATATCTTCCTCACTAACTCCTCTAAGATCTACTGTAATGCCTGTGGTTCGTATTACGTATTTGGAATACGTATACGTATTTTATCTTATATTGCTTAATTCCTGGCTTAGCTTTTCCTTCTTGGCTCGGTTTATTCTTGGCCCGGGGTTGGCTTGGTTCGGTTGGGATTGTTTTTGGTTCATTATGAACCATGGATGAACCCCCTACCTACCACCACCACTACCATTTATTTATCCCTTCTCCTTTCTCTCTCTTCATTTATCATCTTCTCCACCATTACTTCTTTACCTACCAGAGAGAGGAAAAGAGAGGTCTAGGCAAGTACAACTTGCTTCATGGAGGAACTCCAATTTTATTGCTTCATTCTCTTCCTTACTGCATTCTAAAGCACTTTAGTACTTGACATTTTTAATTTTCATGGCTAGATTCTTGTAGATCTAAGTTTATTTTATTTTCAGAATTCTTGGGTTTTGATCTACTTAATCTTGTTATTTCTATGTTTTGATGGTTTCATGTGGTAGAGCATTTCATTCTGCCCCATTTTGACCTATGGAAGTTCGGATTTGGACTCCGGATGAAGATTTCATGGAGCTTGGAGCATGGATTCTTGGCGTTCTTCTTCTCGGAAGCTTGGAGAAGAAGAACAGTGCTAGACTTGACCGCATGAATACTTCATGCGGCAAGTGATTCCGAGCCGCATGAGCCTTCATACGATAGTCCTGGCCGTATGGGCTTGACTTGACCGTATGAACATTTCATGCGGCAAGTGCTCTCTCAGCCGCATGACTGTCTGGATCCCCGAGCCGCATAGGCCCTGATCCTCGAGCCGCATGAGAACCCCCAGACCCAGCTGCATGGACTTCTTAGTCCGGGCCGCATGACCCTGATTAATCCCAGCCGCATATGCATCCTTTATTTCCTAAGCCGCATGGGCTTCTACTAAGCCGCATGCGCCTGGCCCTATCCAGCCGCATGGACTTCTCTTCCGCTAGTCGCATGAGACCCACCTAATTGGGCCGCATGCGCCCTCGTCCCCCTGAGCCGCATGTGCCCCTCTTGTCTTGGCCGCATGGGTTCCAGTGACCCTGGCCGCATGCACTCACCTAATTGAGCCGCATGTGTCTTATCCTCCCCTGGCCGCATAGGCCTGAGCCGCATAACTTTCTAATAACCCTGTGCATTATTATTTATCATTAATTAACCATATTTTGTAACTCCTTATTGTATATTTTTACTCTAATTTTATATCCTTACGCCTTTTGTCCTGAACTTGATTTTACTTAATATGTTTGGAATGACTATTGTACATGGCATGGTATGACAAGAAACTAGCATAACACGACAGTGACCCGTAGTGGTGCACTCCTGACATGACTATCCTGACATGACCTGATAATGGCCCGTCGTGGCACACTCCTGACAAGTATACCTGACATGATTTTCTCGAATAGCTGTTGCGACGGCTACCTGACATGACATGACCTGTATAATTAATCTGGACACCGTGGGCAATTGTGCTTGTACAAATAATCCAGTCCTGTCTTGCATCATGTCTAGGAGGGGACTCCTGAGTACCACGGTCAGGAGTACCCATTGAAATGGACTAAGGCTAAATAACTAGATTAATACATTAGTCATAAGAGATCTCCCAGCTACAGGCAATCCCGTTACCTGGGCATGCCTTGGGATCTGTAGCCTGCCATCGAGTAGGGCACATTTTCAGCACATTGTTATGTGTTGCACCCTTCAAGCTACCTAAGGGTACATACATTTCCTGGACGATGTACCCACCTGAATTCAACCCTATCTTTCAACCTGGGTAACCTGGATGGTCTGCAGGGCTTGTGGCTGTGGAATAATCTCACTGCATCTTGCTAGTAACTAGGCCTGTAAAAACCCTACTTAGTTAAAGTATCAAGCCGTAATTCTTGCTTGGCCGTGAAATGATTGGATGGAGTCTAACCAGTCTAGTCTTGTCCTGATCCTGTTCCAGATTACTGCATGACCGGAATGCTTGTATTTATTTTACCGATAAATGGTGAGAATCCAAGTTCTGTTCATACGAAGGGTTACAACCCCGGTCCTTGTTTGGTTTACGGGTTGTAACCTGGTTATCTGAATAGTTCCATGGTTATCTCGTCGTATATCATCCTGATGTATTTTCTTTATTTCCAATTTTTACTTTATTTATACTTTTGAGCTGATTGCTGGTTTTAGTTCCTAAGTGAAGCTTCCTTGTGGCACTTGCTCTTTCTGGGGTCTGACCCAGCTGGTTTTGTATGGCCAGATTTCGGAGCAACTCCAGAGGATCTACCGACTTTCCAGCCAGATGGTGGCCACTAGACGGAACCCTGGCAACGAGTGGGTTTATTTTTGATCTCCCACTTTATTGTAAAAATTATTCTTTGAGGCGTTTAGCCGACGAGCACCTGTTAGCTCGATTGCACTTTACTTACTGTCTGCCTACGGGCTGTAACTTGATTGACAGATCCTAGGGTTGATCATGTATGACTAAACTCTTGCTAGTCCTGACATTTTGTAACGACTAGCTTCATGATCAGCTAAATATGTAATGTTTGGATGCCTTACTATTGTATATTTAACGATCATACATCTTGTAACATTTACTTACTTGCTTGTGATTGAGACACTAGGCTTGTTCATGACCTTAAGAGACTGATGGATTGTAGTTAAACCCTCATATATCTAGACAGCCGTGACCGTATAGTGACGTGGATTCCATTTCATTATACGTAGCTGGCTATGTCTGCCCCCGCTCTCCAGTATTCTGGTTCTGGGGTGTGACATCTACATCTAGAGTGCATAGGGGAGGTTGGGATGAGCCTCCTCGGAGACAGGACCGTCGACCTCAGGATGACATAACTATATCTATAGCATAATGGATAATGGTGTGATAATGCTAGTAAATAATAGTATGATGATACTAATAGTAATAGTTGTTGCAATCACAAAAAAAGGGGAAAAAGTTTTATTTACTTTTGCTTTTGGGATTACAAACAAAGAAGTACAATCAGAACTCTAACAACGAAGGTTCGTAGTACAAAATAGGATCTGGGAAAGTGTGGCGATGGAGATTGAGTGCTACAGTGACTCCTTTACTTCGTTGACGATCGAGTAGCGAAGGCCTTGGTCTTTGATGTGCTCTCTTTTATGTGTATGTATGTCTCTGTCTCTCTCGTTCGTGCTTCTATATGTCTCGAGAGGAAGGGGTCCCCCTATTTATAGCCACCATGAGGCGGCGATGAGGTGCGATAAACTGCAAAATCAACACAATCTTGGTCGTTAAGTTATTTGCTATAGTTGTTTAACCATAAAGCCTGGTTAATGTGACATATGGCATTGATTGGAGGAGATTCGATGCAGAGGTTCTGATGGAACAGTTATGGAAGTTGGTATAATGCACTTACTAATCACAGCTGCTAATCGTATGGCACGATCATGGTGACACGTGGCTCATACTATGATTTGGAAAGATTTCTCATAAAATAGTGCAGTTATAACGCACACGCTATAAACGCGAGATCAAATCATCAGGAATATATGCCCGATCGGTTTGACATGTGGCATATATTAAGATTTAAGATAATCTTTTGGTTTAATGGGGCGGTTAATGACACACGCTATTAATGTTGGATTTAAATCACCTTAGCTGTATAATTGATAGCCTGATTGATTGAACACGTGGCACATACTAAGATTTGAGTAGATATGCCTTCTGGAATACTGTCACATGAAGGCTTTAGTCGCATGGGTGCATGAAGACTTCTGGAGTACTACCGTAGGAGGAGAGTATACATGTGGCAATACTTATCTTTTATTCATAGGCAGTAACTAAGGTAGTACATAACATGTATTGCTGCCTTTGTACGAGGTGCTCGAAGCATCGTAGGAAGCTGGGCCACCTGGAAAGCCGCATGAAGAGTAACATAGAGATCCATGGGTGGTGTGCAGTCTCTTAGCTACATAACCTGATGTGGTTTAGACTGAATGGACCTTTAGTTATTTTTCATGCTTCTACAAGACTCCCTTCAAAGTTTTCAAACTTGGAATAATTTTGGAACACTTTGAACATCAGTATGGACGCATAGCTTTTGGACCATCTTTACCCGTTAAACTGCTGATGACGCCGTCAATTATGGCACTAAAAAGGCTGCCAGACTGTCAAACTTTTTCATAGCCTATTTTGTCTCAAGAGACGATCGTTTGGTATTGCCTGCTTGATTTGTCTTTACCCTAGGCTGAACTTTTGCCTACAAGTAGGGCTTAGGTTGGAGAGAGAAAGCCTCTATCTGCTTTTATCTTTCATTTTCCATTTTTGTTTGAAGAAAAGCCCTAAAATGGCTCCCAAAGCTTCTTCTTCTGCCGCTGCTGCTGTCAAAAGAGCCGTAAAAGGAAAAGTCTTAGTCGTCGAGGCCATGGCAAAGAAGCCGAGGTTCTACCCCGATGTTCAGCCGCCGATCGAAGGTAGGGTTTTTTTTTCTGCATTTTGTATTTGTTGCATGGATAAAAAAAATCTAAGACTTGCACAGATTGACCCCACAGTCATGTCGTATGGATGACGCACAAGCTGCACGCATGTGCCTTTTTTCTGCATAGGTCTTCATGCACAAGTTGTGTATATGTCACGATCCGCACCCGCTTTCTGGGATACAAATGCGTGTCCAAGCCAGCCTACGCCGCAGTGTCGGCGGTAGAACGCTGTATAGCCATAATGCTCAAAATCACAAATAATACTCATTCACAATAACTAAGTTAAATTACAAATTTCAAATATTTATATTTGATACATGGTACATGGTCTCACAATTTGTAAAGAATAACTGAATTAAATACTCAACTATCTAACTAGTCTCTAGGTTTGGCTGACAAGTGCACCCGTCTCCCTAATACTAAGCGCAGCCGCGGCTAACCTGAAAAATATTGGGTTACCCAGTCAGAATGGAACGAGTACAATTCACTGAATGTAGTTTCAATATATGAAAGTGACTATAAACAGAGGTTAGCCTTTGAATATATGATTTGAAAAATAATCAAGAAATCCCGAATAAAACTAAATACAGAAAGACAGTAAATACAAAGAAAATACTCACTGACTGACTGACTGAAGTACCTTTGATATGTGATCGGTCTCGGGACAATTATACGACACGGTCTACGATATCTATACTGTATAATATACACTGTTTACACTGTATAAAGCAATAATAAACAATGTCTGCACGGTATAATGTAATAATAAATCACGGTCTATACGGTATAATGCAATAATAAATCACGGTCTACGGTATACACTGTATAAGGTCAGATCACGCATCCTTGGTACTTCACCTTCCCGACACGACAAAATATAACAAAAATAAAAGACGGAAATCACATATCTATTGACTAACAATGAGGTATAGTAAAGCTCAATATCGAAAACAAATAATAAACTGTACTCGCGTGAGGTCCTTTGCTGGTAAAACCGATAATCCAAACCACTCAGTGAGCCACAACAGTCAAACTCGTACAACAGTCTTCGGATGCTGAAACAGACATCACCAATGTTTTCACAATAGTCAAATTATCTAGGATTGCCTGTCCATGAGCCATGTCTGGACACAGGAGCAAAACAGTAATTTCGGATCAAAACGGTGTCCGTCGTTGGACCCGCTTTGCACCGAAAAGCGTGCCAAAGTCTATGGTCTCTAAAGTTGTTAAACTATATGTCTATAGGTTCGGTTTTTTGATATGAACCCAAACGTCTGTCCAATGTTGGATTCCGGCGGGCCGTGCACAAAATCGTCCGTTGAGTCGGATCGTGGGGCCCGTAAAACGACGATCTGGTCAACTATCTCAAAATTGGACCAAACTTGACATACAGGACCAGAAAAATGATACGGTCCTGTTGGCGTAAGTTTCGTCTCGATCTGACGAACGTGCACAAAGTAATTGGGAAATTTGCAAAGAGGCCGATACGGTGAATTTCGACGGATACGCATCAAATTCGTCGCGCACACGCAACCAATTTGAATTCCGTCAAAGCCCACACGTCCGGATATACCATACGCGTCTTTCGATACAATTGGTACACGATGAAGTGGTCCGATTTGACAGGGCGGACACCGTATCGCAAAATTTCTAAGTTTTTAAAAACTATTTTTTGCTATTTTTTCTAATTTTGGAAAACTAATTACTTCGCATATAGATGATAAAAAAAGAAACTATAAAAAGAGGTTTTAGAGACCTACAGGTTGTCTAAAATATTGTTTAAATAGATTTCAAGAATCTCCAATCTCCAAAGGATTGCCAATAATCGGCCTCCCAAACAGGGGTATCGAGACTGTTCTATGAACTGTTCAAGAACAGTTTTCGAGCAATGTTCGTGTCGATTTTGGACAACCTAATTCGTTTAAGTAAAAACCAACTGAAGGGATTGGAAGGCGTATATGTTGTGCTCATACCTGAAGTAGTAGAACGATAAACGATTAACCATGCATAGAGAAAACTCGTGATAAAGTCAGACAAATACTGCTGTGCTGCTGTGCTGATAGGGCTGTCCAGCGCTGCCGCGACGGCTCCGGTGTCCTCCGGCAGTGCGAGGATGTCGGGGTGGCCGCCCAAGGATCTGGGAGGCTCTGGGGTTATCTCGGGATCAAAGGATTAGGGTTTGCTGATACTTTTCCCTCTCTTTCGCTCTCAGTTTACATATACAAAGAGGGTCAGGTAAATTGGGGCTCGGCCTGATCGGGCTCGGATTCCATGCTTCCTTTTTTTTCTTTCTTTATTGTTATATATATATATATATATATATTTTTTTTTTTATTGTTATATATATATATATATATATATATATATATAAATATATATATATATAATATATATATATATATATATATATATATATATTATATATATATATAAAATATATATATATATATAAATATATATATATATATATATATATATATATAATTTAAAAATATATATATATAATATATCTATAATTTTATATATATATATATATATATATATATATATGTGTGTGTGTGTGTGTGTGTGTGTGTGTGTGTGTGTGTGTGTGTGTGTGTGTGTGTAGGGCCTATTTATATAATATGAATATATATATATTATAACATTTATTTGACAAAAATAATATACCAATAATAATAAAATAATATTATATAATAATAACCTCAATACACTGATAATAAAATAATAACAATAATAATAATAATAATGATAATAATACAAAAACCAATAATAAAAGTGGTGATGGGTGAAACTATATATTCTCACATAAATTGGTCCACAGAAAAGTCTTGTACACGTTCTAAAGTGCTATATCAAAATTAATATTGATATTATTTAATATACAATTATTTTTAGAAAACTATTTATTTAGACAGTTTAAGGTAAGGTACGAAGTATATTCTTAATATATATCGACATAGACAACTTTGGATACACTAGATGTCTACATGGGCATGGGCTCTGTTCAGGTCCGTCCGAGCTAGTTTGGTACAACCGGTCTTCTATAAGTCAATAATCTTAATAATAAATAATTAAATTATTTATAGGAGTCAAGTCGCAACTTGGCCTGCTTTTCCTAGTTACACACTTATGGCTGGGTCTTTCCTGGCATGGATGTTGCACTAGTCAAGGCACGCCATGCACTATCCGTGCCACAATTTCTAGACATCTTGTACTCCAAATCTTAACCATGACTTAAATCATTCTACCATAATAATTAACTAATTAATTATATATAAAATTTCCAAAATCACTATTTAAATCAAATAATAAATAATAAAAAAATTTCA
>JANAVB010008967.1:22500-38247 GCA_029216955.1 Iris pallida | reverse complement strand
CTACTGGGAATAATAATCACATAACCAACTATACTCTCCCTTCCCCAATCAATACACAAGGATCATGCATGTTAGTTATTGCACATGGATAACACTACTGTATACATAGCTCATAGGTCATGAGTGTACATGAATAACATATGAGTGCACATGGATCAATATCATGGGTACATGATGGCCATGATAGAGTACATGAACATGACATACTCGATGTATCCGAGGGGATAACATCGCATGAAAAGATCCATAGGTACTAATTCGTGTGAACATCGTGTCAGCATCAAGTATACTAGTCTATAACAAGAGAACATAACCAAAGAAGTATGAAAAGATCAGAGAATGTACTCGCCTGGCAAATCGTACTGCTGATGATGAGGTGTAACTAACTGGGACAATGTAAACCTATTTAAAGTACACACATGTCACAACCAAGTCCACAATATCAAAAGAAATAGCTACAATGCAAGACTACATGCTTCTAGGTCCATTTTGGTCAAAGTCAACCCTCGTCAACTCTGGTCAACCTAGTCAACGCTGGTCAAACCTGGGTCAACTAGTCCGTCTACTAATTTCTAGGTCATACACAAAATTCTAGGTCATTTGGAGTTCGTTTGAGTTGAATTGGATCAAGTTTGACCCAAAGTTGACTTTTGTCAATTTGGTCAACTTGTCGGCCAATTCGACTAAACTAGGCTCAAAATGACAAACCAAATCTGTCATAGGACTATAGTTATATACACAACTATAATCTATTCCAAGAGGGTTTCCAAGCATAAAATCTATATATAGGTATATATACACATGTATATTCAATACAACCAAACCCTATTTCTAACAAATGGTGGTGTGTGGTGTGTTGTGTGGTGTCCTGGAGCTTACTGAAATGGGATAAATCTGAGATTAAAACAGTAAAATACAACCGTGGTATACCACAATTTAATATACTATATATATATATATATATATATATATATATATATATATATATATATATATATATATATACAAATGCTCAAATTGGAAAGATACGCAATGATGCGATATAGTAAAAGAGTCTAGAATCTGGAATAATATCTTCCTCGACCCATTCTCAATATGTATGCATTAGGAATGGGTTTCAACGGGTTTTTATACATATACAATTAAACATATATATATACATAGCTATATAGAAAGCATATATATACTCATAATTGATGGAAAATTATGAAACAAAGCCAAAAGTTGGTTCCCACATATCCGAAACCTCATATAAGTCCTGTAAACTCATATTTTAGAAGCTAAGAAGCTGGAAATCAAAATATCACATTTAACTCAAAATCGAAATAAAAAAAAAAACTCATCCAAATCACACAACGACCCAAAATGCAAAATACACCAACGAATCACGAAACTCGGCATACACGTTGGTCTCGACCCACGTGATACGTTCGTATACTCTCGGGTTCGAAATCGTGTCCGTGTCGTGTCCACAGAACGCGTATCGGAATTTCTCGATATCGCGTGATACGCGTGCGTTCTCGCTCGTTTGAGCGTCGCACACGCAAAAAAATGCTCCGTGCTTGTGCACGTAGCTGGGGGGTCCTGGGTAGGTCTAGGACATGATCACACGGTGACACGCCATGCCAAAACAGCGCACGCGGCCCGCACCTGCGCACGCACCCCGCGCCCTCGTGCGCGCGTTCTGCCCTCGTGGCTCGCTCGTCGGGCCATGCCGCGACTTGGGGTTCATCCTACGGGTCGTCTAGGTATAGGTTAACATGTTCTGGGTCCTGGAACGGGTCTTCGCTGCGTCGTGTGCGCGCAAAAAGTCCGTTCCCGCGACGAAAATGAAAGGCTGAATGCACAGTGGCTGAGCGGTGCACGCACGATTTCTTCGCGCTCGCTCAACGAAAAGTCATGAAATTTTATGAGAATGGGTGCAGAGGTTGCCCCCACGTGCTCACAAAATTTCACGCAAAATATGCTATGTGCATCGAGAAATCACACGCGGACAGCAGGGCACGCACGGTCTCGTGCACGGGATCCGTGCACGTGCGTCCGTCGCCCGAAACGCCGCTGATACGATGCCAAAACAAAAACCGTCTTCATGAAAGTTTATGAAAATCATAGTATCTAAACATCCATGAAGTCAGAATTGAAAAACAACAACTTTCTATCCTAAGTGGCATTTCGTCGAACACGTGCTGTAAGGGACCGACACGTGTCCGATACCTCCAGCAAACGGA
Source organism: Iris pallida (assembly GCA_029216955.1). NCBI lineage: Eukaryota > Viridiplantae > Streptophyta > Magnoliopsida > Asparagales > Iridaceae > Iris > Iris pallida. The sequence continues at coordinate 36,019 of JANAVB010008967.1, read as the reverse complement.
GTCAAAATCTCCCCAAATTTTGTGGGCAAGACTAGGGCACCTATATGGATGAAAAAATGAAAGAAAAACTAGATTTGCAATGGTAGGTTAGGGTTTACCTATTCAGTGTCAAAACTCAATGAACGGGGCTCCTCGGTGTCGTGTCGGCCGATTTCCCTCCAGCAAAAACCTCCGTCTCCACTCTAGAAGTGCTACAGCAGATCCTCCTCTCCTCGACGAGCTCAACGGAGTTCATTTGGGAAGAAACGGACTCCGGATGAAAGAATTATGAGTTTTGGAGAGGTGGATCTTTTAGGGTTTCTTTGTGGAGGCTCAAAACTTCACAAATGAATGCAAAGGGGAGGGGGTGCTGCTGTGTTGGGCGGCCAAGGGAGTCTCCTAGGGTTAGGGTTTCACTTGGGCCAACTCTTTCTCAAGTAGAAATGGGCCCAAGTCAAAAGACTTAAAGGCTAACATGCAAAAAGGCTAAATTAAATCAATTAAAGCCTTAAAATAATCTAATGCATAAAAATAAATTCTAAAAATGAAAATAATAATTCTAAGGCATGGTTAGTCCCTATAAAATGTCCCCTAAGGTTAAACCAGTTGCTAGCACAAACATAAGTCAACATATTCAGAAAATCACAAAAGGCCAAAATGGCTAAAATGACTGAAATCATCTAAACCACTCCAAAAATCCAGATTAAATTTAAATAAATTTTAAAATCAAAAATTTTAATTTTAATTACATTATTAGGCTTCCAGTGAAGGTTGACTAAGGTCAAACTACCAAGTCACCAGTCTACAATCAATCAAATCACACTGCAATCAATCTAATTAATAAATAGATAAAAATTAAAAATAATCATAAAAATTCAAATAAATCACAATTACTAAAATACCCAAAAAATTGAAAATGAGTGTGACAAATCTACCCTCCTTAAAATAATTGTCCTCGAAATTAAAATGATCCTACTCCTTCTTGGTCAAATCCCCAACAATCATGGTCTTAAGAAAACTTATCTAAATCATGCAGTTGGAAAGATATCATACATGATTATGGCAGGTAATCAGTCTGGGGTCTCATCTAGCCACTATAGTCATACTAGATCAAAAGTAGTCATAAGGTATCAAGCATACAAACATTATAGTAAGGTACAGTAATCATCAAGACAGGATAATGTACAGGTCAAGAATTCACCTCTACTGGGTCTGGTAGCTGGAACTCTCTCCCGGAGGTAGGCCTCGACTAGGGCAGGTGCAGTAGGACAGTCTCGTATCTTGTGTGCAGCTGACCCAAAATAGGCATAATCCTAGTCTCTTCCTACAGTCCTTCCATACGTGCCAAGGCTTCTTACAGAAGGCACAGGTAGGCACTCGCTCAATTAGCCTCTGTTGGACAGGAATCTGAATTGGATAGGCTGGTCTAGACTGGAAGCCGAGTTACTCTTGAGGCTCTGGGTATATACTGTTCCTCGCTCTCTTGGGACTAGGCTCTCCCCTCGAATGCATGTAATCCCACAACAGTTGGAAACTGAGACTCTGCTCTCATAAGCTCAACCTGAAGTCTCTGTACCTCCCGCACATCCTGAAGAGTATGTAAATATAGCTCCATCTGGAATGGCATGGGGTACCACTCCAGGAGGCAAAGGAAGGCCCTCAGTCTCCGGCTGAACTGAGCAAAATTCTCCTGAGGATAGGAGATGGAGAAAATTCTTCGATGAGGCTACTAATACCTCCTGAGCAAAGAAGGAGGAAGTACAATCTCGGTCTCATCCGGAATTGCAGCTGTACACTGGGGACAGACTCTGGTCGTGGGTACCATTCTGGAAAGATAAGGAAAAAAATAATAAATCATCGGGCTGTAAGGCAGTCCATCATCCTATATGAAAACTGGTGATTATAAAAAAATAACTGAAATTAACCATAAAGCGTTAATATTCTAAAGATGATCAAAATCAAAAGTTTAAAGCACGACTGTCAATAACACTAAAATCCAAGCACACTATATATATATATATATATATATATATTATATATATAATATATATATCTATAAAAAATATATATATATATAATCTATAAGAAATTTTAGTCTCGATATGATCTAAGTTGATCAAATCCAGGATGAATCGAGGTTTGGACAAGATGGAGAACGAGGTCATTGAAGTCTGGGCACGAGTATCCAAGACTTGAAATCCATGTCACAATTGAATAAGGTTCCAAACATTGGATGATAAGGGAATGACCAAGTCAACTGGTCGCGATCAAGGGTTTAGAATTCAACACTATTGAAATCCTAAAAAATACTGCGAGTATATGGAAATAAGCCACTATCCTCCTTTTAATAAGGAAGCTAAACGTGATACCCTGGGTTGACCTATTAAGTACAGTGTCTTGTCTTTCTGAAATATATGAAAGACAAAAGCAAGAGAGTTGACGATGCTATTGAGTACAATACGTGGTTCATAGACGACAAAAATAATTCAAGAAGAATTGCCAAAGCTGTCGTGGATGAGACTCTAGGGCAAGTTTAACTATACCTCAATCCACGTAGAGTAATATATGAAAGCAAACCAAAGTACAATAGGTTGATCAGACCATCATACCCCGGTTCTGATTAGACAATATGTTAGTGGTCGACCCAATAAAATATGTCATGATCAAGCTCGAAAAAGAGATAGGCTTGCAAACTAAGGCTAAATTAGCAACATAAGGTAGTCAAAATATAAGTAAGGGAGGTAATGATGAAGAAGAGAAAAAATATAGTCCAAGATCATTAACTAAGCTGTTCAAGCAATCAAGATAAGGTACAAGGTTAAGAATTTAAGGAAACAAGAAGAACACCATCTCATGTCGGGTCGAAAGAATTGAGTCATAGTTGGATCTCGAATTTAAGTCAGAAAGTAATTTAGTATCATGGTAAGGGTTCAAGAGTGACAACTAATACAAGAATATAGGAAATCAAGTTGAAGTATGAAATAAATTTAATTAAGAATCCAGTAAAATAATTTAGGGACACAGCTCTAAAGGCCCATACTGTTAAGGAACGATCAATACAAACGGTTAGAAAGTCACAATAAAAGGTCTAGATTTGAGGGAAGGTTAAGTAAGTCAAGATTGAAATACAGTCCCATAGTTTGGCAGACGACTAACAACACTGGAGTATATACTACTATCATAGTCATGAGTGATATGGCAATTAGTGTCGAACACTTCTATCTCATTAAGGTTACCTTGGTGGCCTACCTTTACATTCTTTTAAAAAGAGATTTTAAAATAAATACCTTAATTTGTATTCACTCTAAGCCTTCCAATCTAATCACAACTAATATTTAAATTCTTTTCATAAATCTCATAATAACTTTTATCACATTACTACTAACCTTTCCAAAATTTAACATTTCAATCCAACTTTAAACTCCAGAGTTAATGAATCATGAATCCATAAATTCTATATCACTTCATACTTTAAAAACTCCCAGTTTGTCTCAAATAATCCTCAAGATAGACACTTAGCTTATCACGACAATCTAGCATTTCAGCTCAGTATTTTAACCGCTTATCAACCATAATTTCTCTTTCTAAGTCATTGAAACATATTCATTACTTTGTAAACCAAAATCTAAATAGATTTTTAAATCTTCAATCAATTGACACATTCCAAATTTGAGAATTTTTTTTCTTCCAACAATCGTTTTTATATCTTCCCAACCTTTTAAACCAAAATTTTAATATCATTGCTTCCACCTAAATTTGAAATTCATAAACATATACATCGTAACTTGTACGACTCAATTTAATAGTTCATACTGCCACCCCCTTTTTTACCATTATTAAACCACTCTATATACGTTCAAAGATGTATAATCATTAAATCATCCATTTAGAAAATGCCCTTATAACTTCGTCAAAGTCTCCGTGTATTCCAATTCCTTAATGTAATCCTTCTAGCCATGTATTTGACCAATGAGTATATAGCAGTGTAGCCATCTTCCTAACCATTATTAAGCACAAAAAAAGTAAAGGTATTGGTGAAAAGAGTTCAAACAAGATGCAAGAAACAGGGAGGAAGGTGGATTAAAATAAGGGAAAAGGAATTTAAATCGAAGCTCACAATGAGATTCTCAAGGGTCGTCCCAGGAATCTCTCAGGAAGTTCTAATAGTGATTAAGTATCCTCTCATTCTAACCACTTACTTCTATATCCTATAGCAGGCTCGTAGTAGTACAACTAAATTGCCATACTATCATGACATCGCACTAATACAAAATGGTCATGCATGGACCGGAGAGATGAAATCGTGTCTCCACAATCTTGAAGACATATCAAACAAGGAATCAATTACTGAAAAAGAAGAAAAATCATCAAGGAGGTCAGTTGTTTTCAAAAGGAGACAACTAACAGCAAGAATTTGATAAGAGTTTTCCTAATGTGATTGAGTACCTAACTTATCCTATATCTACTGCAGGATGTAATGATACTCTAGTTTGAGTACCACTACGAATCACACTAGTTGTAATTGGACTAACCTGCATGGGCCACCACTAAAAGGTGTTACGACCCGCACCTAGTGCAAAGGCACGAGAAGTGACGAACGCCCAGCCTACGCCGCAGTGTCGGCGGTAGAACGCTGTCCTGAGTCACGATATCTAACACAGTCTAGAATAAGCTCCGAATGGAGAGTAAAATAATAAGTAACTCAATCACAATACTAAGATGGAATAGAAGAATGAATCTCAAGAGTCACAGATAAAAGTCTAGGTGTAAACCACCAGAATAAATCTCAAGTACAACTCATAAAGTCTCAAATAGATAAACAATAAAAATACTAATGTCTCAGCTAGACTATGGGCAAGTCCTCAGCGACTGTGGGATCCTCCTGAGGGTCCACGTCACCAGTGTCATCTAAGCCAATGCCATAATAAGTAGGGCAAAACTCCTCATCAATACCTGTAAAATTTTCAACATGCCCAGTCAGACGGAACGAGCACATATCTCTCACAACATTCATAGCAGGAATGGACATATAACAAGCTATAGAAAACTATACATGAATCGCTGTAAAGTAAATCATAAGAGAGAGAATATAAAATGAGATATAATATGATAAATTGAGAAATGTAACCATCTACGTGATTTAGAGCATGAATTGGTTATGTAAACGGTCTGGGTTGCACATGGATACAGCTATGGAGTGCACATGGATACCTACTGGGGATAATGATCATATAACCAACTACACTCTTCCTGCCCCCAATCAATACACAAGGATCACTGCATGTTATGTTATTGCACATGGATAACAACTACTGTATACATGGAGCTCATATGGTCATGAGTGTACATGAATAACATATGAGTGCACATGGATAAATATGAATACATGGAGCACATGATGGCCATGATAGAGTACATGAACATGACATACTCGATGTATCCGAGGGAATACATTGTAAAACCCCTAAATTTCTACTATATTTTTTTTATTTATTTTATTAAATTTGGTACTGATTTAAAATTTTGTATTGTACGTCGCGTAGTCTATTATACGTCGCGCACGAAATTTTATTTTTCGTAATTCCTCGACTAGTACGAATGTGCGAGCGTACATATTTTTAGAAAAACATTTTTTCATTTTTTATAGTTTCAAAATAATATATAGTAATTACTTATTTTTATCATTATAAAAAAGGGCGTAAGATATAATTTATGTATAAATTAATTCTCAAAATTATTTATTAATTATCTTAAATTATTTCAAAGGTATTTTTGAAGTAGTTCCTATTAATATTTAAATTGATTTCAAAATTTATTAATATTAATATTTTATTATTCAAAAAGATATTTAAATATTTATTATTTTCGAATTTATTATTATTAGTATTTTGGAAACATATTTTTGAATTATTATGACAATTTAAATCTTGAATTGATTCTAGGAATCTATTTAAATAGTTAAAATAATATTTATATTTTGAAATTTGATTTATCTTATCTAATTTTAAGCTAAAGGTTGGAATTTAATTGGATTTAAATTGGATTTGGATTGGATTGGATTTGAATTTGGATTTAAATTTATTAGTAGCTAATTATCTATTTGGGTTTTAAATTACTCCTAATCCTTATCCAATTGGGAATTTTTACATCCTATAAATAGGCAGGTACTCCTCCACAGTATTTTTTCACATTATTCCTCCACAAATTCCACAACTAAAATTTGTGTATCATCTGTGCCCGTGTTTTCCCCCACCCAATTTCTTATTCCATTATTTACATATACATATATTTCTACATGTCGACAACCCCGACAATGTCCATCCAGAATCCTAAACCTACTGCTTCCCACGACGCCGACTCCATCCCCTGCCAACCCCGACAACCCTCTTTCGACACACCACACCATCACCGTAGCCATACCATACCACCACGCCCATAGCCTTCACCTCCCTACCGACCCTTGCCACACCACAACCCCAGCCTGCCACGATCATCATCGTCCCCACCCTCGCCATCATCTGTCCCCTCCACCAGCATCACCAACCACCATCCCCGTCACCTCCATCCCCACGAACCACAATCCAGCAGTAGCCACCTCCGGCCAAAAACCAACACCGTCACCACCATCACCCCAAAGGCACCGCCTCGACACCTCGGCCGGCCAAAAACCCATAGCACCACCACAAACTCAACCAGAAAAGAAGAAAACGAAGAAAAACACCATCACCACCACCACACGCGGCTACCGCCGCGGCGACCCCCCGGCCAGAGCCGTCGAGACCAAAACCACTATAACCCCAAATTAAAAAAATAAACCAAACCCTAGACCTCACCTGAGCCGCGTGTTGCTCCACCGTCCCTCCAGCGAGCTCAGGCCGAGCCCTCACCGCACCATCCCGTCAGATCCGTCGCCTCTCCCCACCGTTCACCGCCTGCGCCATCTCCGCGTGCGCCACACGCGCGTACGCGCCGCCTCCGCCAGCATCACGCCGGCGGCTCCATCCCCGCGCGCTCTGCCCTCCCGGCCGCGTCTACACCCTCCTCCGCCGTGTCCACAGCGTCCCGCGCCCCGTCGAAACCCCCGACCGTCGTCGGATCCCCGTTCCCTCTCTGTGTCCGACCCCTCTCGAACATCTCGACCGCCTCCGAGCCTCCCAATCTCCTCCCCTCTCCTCCTTTACGTCCTCTGCCAGAGCCGACCGTCCCCTCTTCCGAGCCTCCGACTCCTCTCACCCTCGTTCTACTCTCTCCCTCTCTCGAGCTCACACTTCCTCTTCTCCTTCTCACAGCAAACGTTGGGATCTATTCTCTTTCCTCCAACTATTGTTTTTGAAGGAATGAGGATAGCTGGAGAAATTGATGTTTTATTATATATTATATTTTGATTTATTCTTTTTCATTTTTTTTTACAAGTATAAGCCTTAGTCGATATTTTTTCTATGAAATTTATCTGATGTATTATTAGTATCATTTTTATTATTATTATTATTATTATTATTATTTTATTATTATATTATTATTATTATTATTATTATGTTGTTGTTGTTGTTGTTGTATTTTTGTTAAAAAAAAAAGAGAACAAGAGAACAACTGCTCTCATTGTACTAGTATTTTTCTTTTTCTCTCTTTCTTAAAGTCTACTGGTCAACTGAGAACAAGTAAACTCGAAATTTTCTCTGATCTTGTTATTATATTTTTTAAATTTTTTGTGATCATTAATAGTATTAAATAGTAATTAGAATTTTATGTACAAATATTTACTAAAGCATTATTATTATATTTTTGATGAGTATTATGATTACTAATATTAGTAAGATATATTGAAATTTCTCTTGTCAATTATTTTAAAATATATAGTAAATATTTACCTTAACTTATATTGATCACTAAAATGTAGCCTCCAAATTATAAAATAATTTTCAGTATATATACTATTTTTTTAAATATTTATCTAATTAATAAAGAAATAGTCTTTCTACCTATAATTTTATTTTTGACAAATTTAGGGTTTTGCCTAAAAACGATTTCTATTTTTCAAGTATGCATTATCTAAAATTATTTTTCGTTGTAAAATATAGCTTCAAGCATTATGACTATTTTTCTAAAATAGTATATATATTACTTTCACAAACCCTTCGACTATCGATTTTTGACCATACCAATCCCATTATACCTATTCTCTCACCAGTCCTATACAACCTTATGTCAACCCTAACTAATTTGACCATTCTGGACCCGATGGAATACTCCGTGTCGTCAACAGAGGCTCCCTTGTGTAGTTGTAACACCAAAGTCAAAATTTGTGCCATATTGATTGCAGCACCACCTCAGGCGTCAACATGCAAGTATACCTTGCTAATTAACTGTCAAATTATTTATTTTCTGCATTATTTATTTTATTTCATATTGTTAGTTTCCTTTGTTATAAACGGTGCTCCAAGCCATACTTGGGTGCAAGCGACTCTATTAGTCGTTTTACTTTACTATATGCATGTTAACTTAGTGTTAGCGGACTATCCCCCTATTGCGAGATATTTTTATATCTCGGCTGGCCATGACACGTACACTACACGGTTTGAGGCATTTTATTAGGGGTATAACTTATTGACTAGCTATATTTATTGTCGTGTGACGGTAGTTGTTCGTAACTGCTATGACTAGGGTTTTAGAGACTCAAGCAGTTATAAAACTGGACGAGCCATGGACATGACTTGAACAGTGTGGGAAATATTGGGGGAGGACAGTCGCTAGTACGTATGGGAAGCCAAACAGGTAAACCACAGTCTCCGGATGGAACTGTGGCGATATATTTGCAGATGCCCTCTGACGTTTTAGACGTTACGGACGGATACAGATGACTGGATGCCAGTTACGTACACATAGCCTAAATCCCACCCATGCGCATGAAAGTTGTCCTCTAAATTGCACATTAGGCGGTTAGAATCTCCTTTGCATATTTGTATCTAGGATAGTCTTTTATATACTATTTTATTATTCTGACAGTTCATATTAGCTTGTTCTTCCTGTATCTTGCTACGTCCGTCTGAGGACCTGATTTTTCCCTAGGTGTGTGTTCTTGTCTTCCGCAGGTATCCTAGCCAAGGCCGTAGTCTTCTCCATTCCTTCGAAGACGATTGCGCTTGGTTCGTCTTGCCATTTTATTGATCGATTCTTGTACATTTCTTTTATTGGGATAGTTGGTAGTGGACTTTGCCTCCGCCCCAACGATTGTACCATAAATATTCAAGTTGATTTTATATTATTATTCTTTTCATTGTGGATGAGATTTAGTTTGTCTTGGATTACTGCATTTTACAGCTTATGTATACATACAAGGCCCCTGTACTTTGTATGTATACAGCTGGCATGTTTACGTACTTGGTCCTACGTATTTTGGGACTGGGGCGTTACATATTTTTGTGGTAGCCCATGCAGGTCAAGATAAATTGTTTGGTTACTTTACCGTACCAAGCAAGCCTACATATAGGATTAGAGTCTAGGATCTCATCCACATACATGACCGCCTTCTCTTCGAGTTGCATCTTGTTTGATCCCTTCTATCGTGATTCGTGCCCTCCTTTCGTTCTTGATAGAGATTAATAGGGTAACCCATATTAGGTGGACATGACCCATTGTTCCATCACCCTACTAGTTTAGCTCTTGTAAGTTGGGTAGAATGCCTTATGACCTAGCATTGACTTCGTTCTTATGACTCACTATAGTAGATACTAAGTGGATTGCCTAGACTATAAATTTTAAGGACCATACCTTATTGGTCGACCAAAGCCTTAAATAAGGATACAATAGGTCGACTGTATAGGCACCAAACAAGACTTAGATTCTTAAGTAGTTCGAACTAATTCTAGTCTCTTTCAAGAATAATTTCACGTGTCTATATTTTACCCTCTTGACTAAATGTTGCTGCTATAGCCTAGTTTTGCAAGTTTAACCGTTATCAAACTTGATTCAAGACACACGCTATTGAGCGCACGCTCACTAACATATTGTCTAGTCAGAACCGGTGCATGATGGTCTGATCAACCTAGTGCACTTTGGTTCGCTTTTATCTATCGTTCTACGTGGATGGGGACATAGTTAAACTTGTCCTCTAGGGTCCCATCCGCGACAGCCTTGGCAATTCTTTTTGAATTACTCCCGCGCCTTTGAACCACATATTGATATTCGAAAACAACTTCTTTGGACTCATATTGGTTCTCATCTTTCACTTATTTAGACGAGGACTCGTACCTAATAGATAGACCCAATGTATCACCTTTAGTTATCCTCCCAACTATTGCCAAAATAGTTAGCCACCGACCAACAGATGGGACTATATCCCCATCTCGAGTTACTCGTCCTTTCCCATGACCCTAGATTCATTATCGCGACCATCATTCACTCCCTAAATTAAATTTGTGATTATTTCCGTAGTTATCGAAATCACGATTATCTTATGCATGTGTTGAACGTCGTGATTTGATTGTTCCTCATTGCTATACCCATGTACCCTCTCAACCCCCTACTTATTTTAATTTCGAGGACGAAATTCTTGTAAGTGGGGTAGGATGTAAAACCCCTAAATTTCTACTATATTTTTTATTAATTTTATTAAATTTGGTACTGATTTAAAATTTTGTATTGTACGTCGCGTAGTCGTATTATACGTCACGCACGAAATTGTATTTTTCGTAATTGCTCGACTAGTGCGAATATGTGCGAGCGTACATATTTTTAGAAAAACATTTTTTTCATTTTTTTATTGTTTCAAAATAATATATAGTAATTACTTTATTTTTATCATTATAAAAAAGGGCGTAAGATATAATTTATGTATAAATTAATTCTCGAAATTATTTATTAATTATCTTAAATTATTTCAAAGGTATTTTTGAAGTAGTTCCTATTAATATTTAAATTAATTTTTGAAATTTATTAATATTAATATTTTATTATTCAAAAAGATATTTAAATATTTATTATTTTCAAATTTATTATTATTAGTATTTTGGAAACATATTTTTGAATTATTATGACAATTTAAATCTTAATTTGATTCTAGGAATCTATTTAAATAGTTAAAATAATATATATATTTTGAAATTTGATTTATCTTATCTAATTTTAAGCTAAAGGTTGGAATTTAATTGGATTTAAATTGGATTTGGATTGGATTGGATTTGAATTTGGATTTAAATTTATTAGTAGCTAATTATCTATTTGGGTTTTAAATTACTCATAATCCTTATCCAATTGGGAATTCCTACATCCTATAAATAGGCAGGTACTCCTCCACAGTATTTTTTCACATTATTCCTCCACAAATTCCACAACTAAAATATGTGTATCGTGTTTGTGCCCGTGTTTTCCCCCACTCAAATTCTTATTACATTATTTATACATATACATCTATTTCTACATGACGACAACCCCGACAATGTCCATCCAGAATCTTAAACCTATTGCTTCCCACGACGCCGACTCCATCCCCTGCCAACCCCGACAACCCTCTTTCGACACACCATACCATCACCGTAGCCATACCACACCACCACGCCCATAACCCTCACCTCCATGCCGACCCTTGCCACACCCCAACACCAGCCTGCCACGATCATCATCGTCTCCACCCTCGCCATCATCTGTCCCCGCCACCAGCATCACCAACCACCATCCCCGTCACCTCCATCCCCACGAACCACAACCCAGCAGTAGCCACCTCCGGCCAAAAACCAACACCGTCACCACCATCACCCCAAAGGCACCGCCTCGACACACCGGCCGGCCAAAAACCCATAGCACCACCATAAACTCAACCAGAAAAAGAAGAAAACGAAGAAGAAAACACAATCACCACCACCGCGGCTACCGTCGCGGCGACCCCCCGGCCAGAGCTGCCGAGACCAAAACCACTATAACCCCAAATTAAAACAAACAAACCAAACCCTAGACCTCACCTGAGCCGCGTGTCGCTCCGCCGTCCCTCCGGCGAGCTCAGGCCGAGCCCTCACCGCACCATCCCGTCAAATCTGCCGCCTCTCCCCACCGTTCACCGCCTGCGCCATCTTCGCGTGCGCCACAGCGCGCGTGCGCGCCGCCTCCGCCAGCATCACGCCGGCGGCTCCATCCCCGTGCGCTCCGCCCCTCCCAGCCGCGTCTACACCCTCCTCCGCCGCGTCCACAGCGTCCCGTGCCCCGCCGGCGAAACCCCTGACCGCCGCCGGATCCCCGCTCCCTCTCTGTGTCCGACCCCTCTCGAACATCCCGACCGCCTCCGAGCCTCCCAATCTCCTCCCCTCTCCTCCTTCCCGTCCTCCGTCGGAGCTGACCGTCCCCTCTCCCGAGCCCCCGACTCCTCTCACCCTCGTTCTACTCTCTCCCTCTCTCGAGCTCACACTTCCTCTTCTCCTTCTCACAGCAAACGTTGGGATCTATTCTCTTTCCTCCAACTATTGCTTTTGAAGGAATAAGGATAGCTGGAGAAATTGATGTTTTATTATATATTATATTTTGATTTATTCTTTTTATTTTTTTTACAAGTATAAGCCTTAGTAGATTTTTTTTTCTAGGAAATTTATCTGATGTATTATTAGTATCATTTTTATTATTATTATTATTATTATTATTATTATTATTATTATTATTATTATTATTATTATAATAATAATTATTATTATTATTATTATTATTATTATTATTATTGTTGTTGTTGTATTTTTGTTAAAAAAAAGAGAACAAGAGAACAAATGCTCTCATTGTACTAGTATTTTTCTTCTTCTCTCTTTCTTAAATGTCCACTGGTCAACTGAGAACAAGTAAACTCGAAATTTTTCTCTGATCTTGTTATTATATTTTGAAATTTTTTGTGATCATTAACAGTATTAAATAGTAATTATAATTTTATGTACAAATATTTACTAAAGCATTATTATTATATTTTTGATGAGTATTATGATTACTAATATTAGTAAGATATATTGAAATTTCTCTTGTCAATTATTTTAAAATATATAGTAAATATTTACCTTAACTTATATTGATCATTAAAAATATAGCCTCCAAATTATAAAATAATTTTCAGTATATATACTATTTTTTTAAAATATTTATCTAATTAGTAAAGAAATAGTCTTTCTACCTATAATTTTATTTTTGACAAATTTAGGGTTTTGCCTAAAAACAATTTCTATTTTTCAAGTATGCATTATCTAAAATTATTTTTCGTTGTAAAATATAGCTTCAAGCATTATGACTATTTTTCTAAAATAGTATATATATTACTTTCACAAATCCTTCGACTATCGATTTTTGACCATACCAATCCCATTATACCTATTCTCTCACCAGTCCTATACAACCTTATGTCAATCCTAACTAATCTGACCATTCTGGACCCGATGGAATACTCCGTGTCGTCAACAGAGGCTCCCTTGTGTAGTTGTAACACCAAAGTCAAAATTTGTGCCACATTGATTGCAGCACCACCTCAGGCGTCAACAGGCAAGTATACCTTGCTAATTAACTGTCAAATTATTTATTTTCT
>JANAVB010008967.1:0-17500 GCA_029216955.1 Iris pallida | reverse complement strand
GCCATATTGATTCAGTAACCTATGTGTACCATGTTTGGTTCAGTAAGGGAATTGAAGGACTTGGGAATTAATTGCATGAATGGCTGGACATTATGAATGAAGGATTTGAAATATAGAAAGTCTTGATCTGATTTATTGAATAGTGCAATGTATTAAATTAGATTAGTAGCCTGGAACCCATGTATAGTGTTGTGGCTCAGTCCTTAAACTGGAACCTTCACATCACTGCTCTGTTCAGTGTAGACCTGAAAAGTAATTCTCAGTATAAAACCTGAGAACCATATCAGCCTTTGACTAAAACATGGAACCTGAGATTCAATCAGAGTTATCAATTTATGTTAGACTGTGTGTACTAACACACATGACTGACTTGTATCAGTCTTAATATTAAGACTAGTATAGGACTGTAGGAAGTCTTGATAATGGACTATCAACTGAGACCGGTTGCATCACTGTAATTGGCAGTATATCAGTCTTTCCAAGACTGATTCGTTCCTTAAACCTGAGAATTTACTTGCTATTGATAGTTAGACTGAATGCACATTTGACTGTGAGGACAGATAGGTAAGCTCTAAATGAGAACATGACACTTGAGTGATGATTCAGATTGGAAATTTAGGAAGATGGTGAGGTTAGATTGGTGAACTATTGCTTAGACTGATTTTATGTTTGTTTCAACATTTTATTAGATGAGTCGTGATAGTTGTGGTTTTGGAATGAATCATAGGAACCGACCTACATCAGTACATAACGTTCTCTAGAGTTTATAAAGCTTGAATGTCTCTTCATTTCTGAAACCTGGAACTGTATGCAGTGTTGTGTCCAGCTTTTGAATGGGGCTTCTCATCACTGCCCTGATCTCAGTGTAACCTGAAGTTGGATGGCCTAGTGTAAACCTGAGATGACTTCAGTATAACCTGAGTTAGTATTCAAGTTAAACCTGAGAAATCATGTTAGAATTTTATAAATAAACTTGAGTTTATATATATGCTTTGTCTTGGATAAATTTAGGAACTTGGGAATGGGTTAGAAACCTAGCTAACTTTATATTCTAATGCTGGTTTTAAGAATAATTGTAAGGGAGTTTAATACTGAGTAGTTAATATCTGGGTTTAACCAATATTATAATCGTAGAACTACAAATACCAATTTAGAGCTTGATTAGTTATTAATCAACTTGTACCTATTAAAACAGAAGGACACCTAGCTACATTGTTTTCCAGTACTTTTTCGGAGCCAGGCAAGTACTTTTCTACGGTCTTGTGCATTTACATTCCTGCACTCTTCTTGTGACACGTCATGGCACGACATCATGTACTCCTGTACTCCTGTACTCTCGTTCTTGTACTTATTAGTGTCGGGTGGAAAAATACACTAGCCATGTGACCAATCCCGGTTACTATATTCATGTGCCTAGCTTAGGCCTCGTATCGTGCACGCGGGTCCTAAGTCATACCATATTCATGTACCCCTGTGCATGTATTCACCCCAGCCGGTCACATGGACTAGATGTATTTCGATATTGTGCACATTCATATCTGGTACTACAGGATTATAGTTTTATTCCTGTACATTACATTTCTTGTACTTTACATGTTCCTATACTTTACATTCATGTACTTTAGTTCTTGTACTTATTTCCTGTACTACTTTTCTGTACTTTCATGTTCATTCCTGTATTTCATTTCCTGTACTCCTGTATACTCTGTTCATGTCATGTTCATGTTTCATTACCTAGAACTGTACTTTGCTCCGCTCCTGAATAGGATATGTTGCAGGTGAGTTGGAGGCCCTGTGCGACACTTATTATGGCCGAGAGCCAGTTGATGCTGGAGAGCTAGCTGGAGCTGCTTGTGACTTAGAGGCTGCAGAAGCCTAGAGCTTTACCTTTAGCACTTTACTTTTTTCTGTATTGAGACTAGTAGACTTACTTTCATTTGCTGGAATGTAATAAATTTTGAGATTGTACTTTACTCTGGGTTTAGGACACATCTATAGATGCTGTGTTTTCATACTTGTCTTAATATCTGGTTAGTTTTCCTAGATTGGTACATCTTACTTTATTGTGTCTAACGACAAAGGCTGGACGTGTCCGATTATTCGAGAGCGGGTCGTGACAGCCGTCGTGGCCGCCGCCGCCGCCGGCAGCCCTCCCTTGGCCAGGCGCACCCCCGGGCAGGCCCCCATGGCCATCGCCTTCCTCCCCGACGTGATGCATAGTCGATTCGTGCGTTTTGCACGGAATTCCGTCGGCACGTGCTCGAAAACGAAGTCAGAAGTTTATTTCGAAGCAACAACTTCATGCATGTTTTCTGAGAAATTCGAAAATTTGATCGACGAACTCCTTGCTCCGTCACAATCTCGGTATATAGCTCTTCTCTCCTCTCAAGTTTCATCCGTTAATTTTGCTGTTTGATACATCAAAATCGGCCACCTAGTTGACACTTTAAATTGTACTTTTTTGGACAGTTTTGCGGAGCCAACTTCATCGGCTCGTAACTCGTCGTTGCAGCTCCATTTGATGTGCCACTAGTTCCTGTACGTAGCTGGTATAACCCTCTTCCTGTCCCATAAGCTTCGTTTCATTGTAAGCACGTTTGGTTGGTCGAATTCGACGCCAAAGTTGGCCGTCCGAATTTTTAATTTTGTACTTGTAAAATTCTATTTTTGAACCCGGGACTCCGGATTTCAATTCTGACACCACCAGTAGACTCGTGGCATCGTTCTGGCACGATTTTATATAAAGTTTGTTTAATTTGGAGGACGTGGGCCCTGGCACGTATTTCGATACAAAGCGGGCCCCACAGTCCGAGTCAACGGGTCATTTTAAGATCGACTCATCGGAATCCAATTTTGGATATACCGTTGAGTTCGTATCATCATTCTGGACTCGTTGACATATAATTTGATGAATTTTGAGGACATTGGCTATGGCACGCATTTTCGTGCAAACCGGATTCCAAATGTTCGAGTCAACGTGTCATTTTGAGATCGGCTCATCAGAATTCAATTTCGGATATACCATTGAGTTCGTGTCGTCATTCTGGACTCGTTGACATATACTTTGTTAGATTTTGTGGACTTTGACTTTGACACGCATTTTCGTACAAATCGGATACCAATATCCAGGTCAACGGACCATTTTGTGATCGGGTCATCGGAATCCCATTTCGGACATACCGTTGGGTTCATATTATCATTCTGGATTCATGGACATATAATTTGCTAGGTTTTGTATACTTCTATCTTGACACATTTTTTGGTGCAAAGTGTGTCCAACACCCGAAATTACTATTTTGCCCCTGTGTCCAAATTAGACTTATGGGTAGGCTATCCAAGCTAATTTGACCATTCTGGACACGTTGGTGATATTTGTTTTGTCATCCGATGACATCTGTAGATTTTTCTTATGTATCATCCTTAATTTATAATTAATTATTATTATTAGTGTATATATTTATATGCTTGGTTTTTGTAAAACTCTAAAGTGATCCTTGTGTTTCTAAGGACCCTAAGTGTTGGTTTTGATATAGTGTCACCCCATATTGAACTTTTATGCTAGGTCCCCATTAGCTAGTGTCCAGTTAGGAGTCGTATCACAATACTAGTGTAATCTTAATCATAGTTTAGAGACTGAGATTGTGTATTATTTTGACAGGACACCGGACATCTATATCTTCATACTCTTGCCTTGCTCGAGGCAAGTACCCCTACAAGCTTAGTTACTGCTTATAACAATAAGTTGTGATTAAACCATGTTAAAATACTGCTCTTTGGATAACTACAAGTCATATCTTCACATGCTTCTTACTGGTTCTCAGTGCATGTCATGCTTTATACTACCCTTAGTATCACTCAAATGTTATAAAATGGGTTATGGGCAAACTGTTAGTAGAGTACGTGATCATGCCCCCTTCTCCGTATGTATTTACCGTGCACTGTTACATTCTATATGCAACTTTGTCGTATGTCTGATCCCGCTTTTGTGTATGTACATACACCGATGTCGTTAAGTGTACGTATGTGCACTTCAAAAAATTGATATGTACCACAGTACATCCTACTACATATTGATCGATCATGTACATGCTACAGTTTTAAACTTTAAAACAAATATATATTGCCATGATGAAATGTATCTAAAACTAGATAAATCAAGATATGCCATGATTTTGTTATTTCATCTCTTTCCATCACATGATCAGTATTGACCGATAGCCGTGAGCTCCGATGTTTCCGACGGCACCTCCCCTTCGTCTTCGTCCGATCTTCCCCTGCGGCCTCTGCGCCATATCCGGCCGCCGCTTCCCGATCCACCGCTCGAGGGCTTCCTGGCGAGAGGAACAGCCGCCGCTCCGGTACTGTTCCCGTAGATTCCGCTCGCCGCTGGCCGCGAGGTCCCATCGCCCGGACGACAGCCGGTCACCGCCGGTCTCTGGATAGCTCCGTCGGGATCTCCTCCGGATCCAGAGCGCATCTTGTGCTCGACCACCGTCGCATGCTGGCCCGCCCTCTCCGTGCGCACCGACTTGGTGAGCTCCGTCCCGACCTCCTCTTCGGCGCCATCTCAGAGACTTGCTAAGGCACCTAGCGCTCACGCCGTGCGTGAGCTCCCGTGCGCCGCCTACGCCCGAATCGGCCACCCCAGCTCGATCCCTCCGTACCCTATCGCAGCAGCAACTGGTGCCGGCCACCGCGGCGGCCAGCCCTCGCCGGCAGCCGTCCATCTCCGTGGCCGCGTCTCCTGCCGCGCCGACGCAATCCGACGCCTCTACCCGCCCAAACCCTCGTTGTGCGGTCCCCTCTCCCACTCTCTTTCATCTTTAGTTCTCATTTCCCTTCTTAATAAAGAAGCTCTGGGAACATAGCTGCTTTTGGGATGTACATCATTACTATTAAATGCATATTTTATGTGGGTATACTTGTATATATACAAACAATATATATATACTCTGTTACTCTTAGTATAGTTAAGTATTTAACAGGTATATTATTATTCCCTTAAATACAATAATATTTGCATTAATGTGATTAAATATGGTAGTTTTGCTATTATGAAATGTCACGACCCGCACCCGCTTTTCGGACGCGAGCTCGTGAGCAAGCCAGCTACGTATCGAGCGGACTCCAGCCCGACTCGAGTACGTATAAGCTGTCAAGGTCATGGGTATCATGTCTAATCTAAACTATATCTCAATCCACAAGAATCATGTAAAATAAGGATAAACAAGTATGGGTCGTGATCTACAGCCCATTAGCATATTGTTCGATTAGACTCCAAGAATGATATGAGTCTATAAATAAACAGAATATATTATAAAAGCACGAGAAGGATAGAAAATCGATAATACTAACAAAATATCTGAATCATGCAGATGAAGTCAACTGCCACAAGCTCAGCTATCTACGTGCAAATCCACTACCTGAAGAGATCATCAGGTCCTCAGAGGACTAGCAAGATACATAAAATATGCCTACTAATATGACAGTAAATAACATGTATGGAGGATAAGAACGGTGCAAGAAAGATCTCTAAAATGTAGAAATGTAATACTAGACTTGGCTACCAATCAATCGATTAACCTCTATAGCTTATAGTACAATGCAAGATACTCCCAATCTATAGTAGGTTTTGACTATAATACAATGCAAGATAATCCCAGTCAAGATTAGCCAATTCTAGTATCGATCTCCTCTCCTAAAGGATACAAAGTCAAGTAGACTCCTATAAATCGTAGTACAATGCAAGATACTCCCAATTTATAGTGTCGCAAGTCAAGTCAATCAATCAATATATGCTATAGGTCGTAGTACAATGTAAGATACTCCCAATCTATGGCATGTCTCAAGTCAAGTCAATCAAGATAAAGAATCGGCTATAGGTCGTAGTACAATGTAAGATACTCCCAATCTATAGTATGTCTCAACTGTAGTACAATGCAAGATACTCCCAGTCAAGAATGGTCAAGGACAGATATAGAAACTGACAACTCACTCACAAGACAAGGTAACACAAGAGACCAATAATCTAGTAATGTCAAATACCCTATACGTGCACGTAATCTAGAACAAGTAAAGCAATCAAGGACGAATCAATCACAATATGGGATCATGTGACAATATGAATAGGACTGCAATAAGGAAAGAGAAATCATGTAAATACTGTATATGTTCGGCAAGGTATACTTGCCTGGAGGTTGCACGGAGAACCAACAATGTATCGCCAATCAACAAGTCAGAAAGTCCAAATTATCACAACTGTCTCCGAAAGCTAAAATAAACGTTACCAACATTCTCAGAATAGTCAAATTAGCTAGGATTGCCTGTCCTTAAGTTCAATTCTGGACACAGGGGCAAAACGGTAATTTCGGGCAAAAACGGTATCCGCCGTTGGACCCGCTTTGCACCGAAAGCGTGCCAGAGTCAATGGTCTCTAAAGTCGTCAAACTATATGTCTACGGATCCAGTTTTTTGATACGAACTCAACCGTATGTCCAAAGTTGGATTCTGGCGGACCGTGCACAAAATTACCCGTTGAGTCGGACAGTAGGACCCGCAAAACGACGTACGATCCAACTGTCTCAGAATTGAACCAAACTTGGCATACAGGACCAAAAAAATGATACGGTCCTGTTGGCGCAAGTTTCGTCTCGATATGACGAGCGTGCACGAAGTAATTAGAGAATTTGCACAGAGGCCAATACGGGAAATTTCGACGGATACGCATCAAATTCGTCGCGCACACGCGACCAATTTGAATTCCGTCAAAGTCCACACGACCACGAAGCTGTTACGCACCTTTTGATACTTTCTGTTCGTGACCACGTTGCCCGGATTGGCAGGACGCACGTCGTGTGGATGAATTTTCTAAGTTTTGAAAACAGGTTTTCGTCAAAGTTTGGGATTCGATTTCTCGACACGTAGTCGATGATTTCCAAATCCACAAAAAGGGTGGTGAAGCCCTATATGTTGTCTAGGACTGCCTTCAAATAGATTTTCTCTGGCGTTAGATCGATCGAAATCGATCTTCAAACGTGGGTAATTGGACTGCTCTGTTTTGCTATTTGCAAACAGATTTGTGTCAATCTTTGGGCTTGGTTCGTGATGCATGTCGTACAACGTAAATCGAGCTAATGGGATCGAAACGAAGGTGGTTAGGTTAGATGCATACCATAGAAAACGGCTCGATGATTAGTCGAGCGTGCGCGAAGAAAACACGCAGCAAATTTGCCTCGACGGACTGCACTTGCTGTTGTTGAGCGCATATCCGTGCGCAGGTGAGCTTTAGTCGCCGTCCGGTGACTCCACGTGGCGGAGCGCGGCCGAGGGTGGCTGCCCAGGTAGCTGGCAAGGTCGCGGCGTTTAGGGTTTGAGAGGTTTGTGAGAACTCCTCGCCGTCCCTCTGTTTTTACATATACGCGATGTGGCTACAGGCAACCCGAGCGGGAACGATGATGCTTGGGCTGGGCTTCGCCTGGCCGACAGGGCTTGGGATTGCTGGCTTAGGCCTGGTTGGGCCTGGTTTCTCCTTGATTACTTTCTAACAGTGTATACATATTTATATACACCTAACCACCATGTACCTATATATATATATATATATATATATATATATATATATATATATATATATATATATATATATATACCCACATATACCTATATACACCCTTATTTATTTACATATTTACATACACGCCCATACGTATATATATACTTATATATATATAATATATATTTATATATATATATCTATATATATATATATATATTATAATTATATAGATATATATATATATATATAATAATCACTTATATATATATACACATTTAATATTTATATATACACACATCTACAATATCAATGTATATACATACATAAATATTATACACTCATATATATATATATATATATTATATATATATATATATTATATATATATATATATATAATATATATCCACATACACACACATATATAATACGTAACATACACACATGTATAATATATATTTATATATACATATTCGTACACACATTTATATATTATATTTGTGCATAAATTATAATCTCTTGATAACAATTTAAATACAATTAAATATAACCATTAATATAACCTAAAATAATAATATTAAATAACAATCCAATAAAATTAATAGTAATAAAATAATAACGAAATTTAATAAAGTATACCATTATTGCACCATCTAATATCCCAGAAAATGTACAAGGCCTATCTTATACAAATATTATTGAATATCAACTAATAACAATATTTATAATATTTAATTAAGAATATTTAGAAATATTCCTTAGATCACTAAAATGGAATACACACAATCATACCAAAAATGCATCAACACGAATGTCATTGGACGTACCGCATGACTACATGGGCTTAGGCTTAGTTCGGGTTCAGTTTGACTAGTTTGGTGCGACTGGGTCACCTAGACGTCAAATAATATTAATAAATAATTAACTATTTATAATGGTCATGTCACAACTTGGCCTGGTTTTCCTAGTTAGGACATCCCTATGGCTAGGTTTCCCCGGACATGGCTAGTACACTAGTCAAGGCACACTGCTACATCTTCCGTGCCACAATCCTAGTCGTCTAGTACTTCAAAACTCAACTATGGCTAGAGTCATCTACCGTAATAATTGACTAAATAATCATTTCTAAAATCCTGAAAATCACAATTTAAATCAAATAAATAATTCAAAAAAATATTTTGAAAAATTCTCCGGAAAGGGAAGCTACATGAAACATTATGTTAGTAGAGTTATTTTAATAAATAATTATGGACTTGGTGTGGGCCATGAATATATATTGATATTCTTATTAGGTTTTTTTCCTAAATTAAGAGATATGACATTGTAGCCAAAAAGAAAAGAGTATTTTGACAAAACTGAGTTGGAAAAATATTATTACGATATTTCTATCTACTTTTAAAATATGGTATTTTGCTTAGAAGTTAAAATATTATTTGGTATATTAAATGTAGTTTTGATCTAAGAATATTTTCGTAGAATTCTTTATCTAGTTTAATTATTTGTTAAAGATTGGCTTAGCCTAGATTTTTAAAGTATATATTTTAAACATATTTTGACTAGTGAAATATAGTTTCAATTATCAAAATTATTTATAAAATAAGTGAAAAATACCTAAATATATTTTTGCCTTAATTAAAATTCCCATCTATAATGGATCAATCTTGATTGTGACTAGTCATACGCTTCAAGTTTTGTGATTCTGACCACTTCATATTGACCCCAGGCTAATCGGACTATCTCGGACACAATGGCAAGGTAAGTTCCATCATTAGAGGTTGTCTTGCACACTTACGACATACTGACTATTCTGGACCCAACGGGAGTATCAGTTTCACCAGCGCAGGACCTCAGGCGAGTACATCTCTGATAGTTTTTGTATTTGATTATCTCTATGACTCTTGTACGTAGTAGTGTTTTACATTGATATCCTGTTGATTCTTGACACAATGTTACACGAGATAGTAGTTATGGATTCTTTACATGTTGTTTTTGACCAATCTATTACTGTGTCCGTGACCTGTTTGGATCCACACGAGATAGTAGTTATGGATTCTTTACATGTTGTTCGTGACCAATCTATTACCGTGTCCGTGACCTGTTTGGATCCATGAGTACTGGTCGGGCGGGGAAATACTCTAGACATGTAAACAAACCCAAAATTAAACTTGCCTAATAGCAACCTCGCACTTCACATGCAGGTGTCGGATCTTATTCTTGCCTAATAGCAGTCGCACATTTCATGTGCGGGGTGTCGGATTTAGCCTTAGTCGTTTACATGTCGAAGTAGTATTTCAACTCACTAGATAGGTACATGTATGGTTCTACAGTATATATTGCTGGCTACAAGTCTTCTCTATTTTTAGTACTCACTTGCCGTGTTCCCCATGCTCAGTCTTTGTCATGATTCTATACTTGTCTTTTCGTCGTGTATTTCATATTACTTACATATTTATGGATTTCGTCATTTATTGATTCTGTTATGAGATTGTACTCGTTTAATTCCTGACTGGAAACCAATATTTTTCAGGTTAGCCGTAGATTCACTTAGCTTTGGAAGATACGGGTGTACTTGCAGACTTAAACCTAGAAATAGATAGCAGTGGTATTATTTTTTTATTAAATGTGTAAGAACATTATATTTTCTTTCCAATATAAATGTTGTAAATGTTGTAATCAAATTTAGAAATGTGAATGAGCAATACAGTTATTTTGTGATTTGAGCATCTTGGTCATGACAGCGTTCTACCGCCGACTCTACGGCGTAGGCTGGCTTAGACACGTCTCGTATCCGAAAGCGGGTGCGGGTCGTGACAAGTTTTTGTGGTGGCCCATACAGGTTAGTTTTTGTAAAAGATTGCGAGCTTGTGATAGTACTTAAGTTAGTCGTACTATTGCGAGCCTGCGACTAGGAAATGCTCATTCACAACTAGGAGTAAATCAATTTTTTAGAGAATGGTTAGGACTAGGAGTCCCTAATTTAAATTGACATTTGGGTAGTTAAGGTTGCTACATATGTCTCACTAGATGACTTTCATAGAAGGATACATTGTCGCATTTTGATTCGACGGTATTTCTCAGGAGGGTAGATTCGTAACACCTTCCCGAAAGTTTGAAAATATCCTTTTATTTATTTATTTGATTTAAATGTGATTTTTAGAATTTTATAAATATTTAGTATAGACGACCTAAGTCACGATTAAGCTTCGGAGTGCAAAATGACCAAGAATTTGGCACTGAGAGTGTGGTCGAGTGCCTTGACTAGTATTCTAGCCATGGAAGTGCAGGCCGAGTTATATGTGTGTACTAACTAGGAAAACCAGGTCAAATCGTGACATAACCCTAGGAATATTAATTATTTATTATTAAGATTATTGACTTTTAGAAGACCCGGTTGTCCCAAATTAGCCCGAACTCAACCCAAGTCCTGGTGGTCATGTAGTGTGACCAACGTCGTCCATGTAGATATGTAGGTGTGTATAGATATTGGTAGTCCGTTTCTAGTATTGTGAATAATTTCTATAAAATATATATTAAATATAATATATGTATTATTGCTATTTAAATTTATATTTTACTTGGAAATAGGATAACCTTCTCTTAGAATGATATTTTGGGAATTTTGGGATTTACTTAGGCTATACATATATACTTGTGTATAAATATATTCATAATAGGTAGACATAGTGCTTTATACATATTTTTCCTCGACCTTGAATATTAGAGAAATATAAATTTA
Source organism: Iris pallida (assembly GCA_029216955.1). Classification (NCBI taxonomy): domain Eukaryota; kingdom Viridiplantae; phylum Streptophyta; class Magnoliopsida; order Asparagales; family Iridaceae; genus Iris; species Iris pallida. Next base: position 6,210 of record JANAVB010008967.1, on the reverse strand, counting down.
AGTTTATATTTCTCTGCCTTCGATCATTTTTCCTAATCATGATCATTTGTACAACTTTATCTTATGTCTTTTAAACATCGCCATATCATAAGTTCGTATCACATATATTCTTTTCTTGGACCTAAGGAATTATTTTTCTCACTCAATTGTCTATTAATCTCGAGTTAAGTTTTTGGATTCAAAGTTTCCTCTCAATCGTCGAATATTGAATATCCGTGAAATAAGGTTATAAGATCTTTTTCTACTTATTTTGACTTCGATCATTATCCTTTCTAACCATTTTTTTCTTCTTCCTTCCCAGAAGATAATGATTATACTTGAAGAGCATATGCTTACACTTTTTTATCTTTATCAACTTGTATGATATTTTAAACTCCTTTGATATTCTTGGGGATATAGTTGAAATAATTTTGATGACTTACGATGACAAGACAGCAGCGCACTGTCGTCACTTATTTGAATTATCGAGACTGCGGGTTCACTGCAGCCAGTAGCGCATTGGCATGGCATGACCCCTAAGTTGAAATAATTTCAAGTAAGCTTGGGTGAGCGAAATTATTAAAATTATGTCTTGGTCGTCTTACCTCATCCTTGAGTTGTTATGTCAAGATTAGATAGAGTTGATAGGGTATTCGTTACCGCAACATAGCTTGAGTTGTGGAACCAAGGGTTTAATGCAGCTAGCTGTACACTGACGAGGCATAAATTCCGGTAAAATGACTTTGATTATGTTTACGAGTTTCGAATACCATAGAGACTACGTCTTATTGGCATATACTATTAAGTTTTCAAATCGATTTGTGCTTATTCCTAGTCATAATCTTCTCAATAAACCGGTAATTCTCCCTTACTTTCTTAGCCCTCTATTTTTCAGATTGTCCTCTTTTAATGTAATTTCAACTGGATTCCTAAATTTATCTAGATTTTAATTCTAAACTCGTGCCTAAATAATTGTGGATAAAATTTTAAGCATATCGAAACGATTTTGGGTTTGATCATCCTTGAACAATTTCGATCATGACTAGACTCCTTTTATTATAATTCGACCGAGTCAATTTGTATCCTTTCCTAGGTTTGATTCTATAACTATGCCGAAACAATTTTGCTTAACTAATTGATCGTTCCTAAACAAATTTGATCACGACTAAACTCTCTTGACCATATCATAATCGTACATATTTCAACCTGATTATTTCCAATATTATATTTTGTATTCCATTTTGATCATGACTGTCTTGACCTTGTTCATGCTCGTGCCAACTTTTAATTTTATCATGCATGGATGATTTGCATGATTAACATTGATCGTGACTGTATCTTAACTTATATCTATGGGACTATAGCCTTGTTTAGATTGCATCTAGAACCTTGATCATTCTTTAGAAATTTGGTCGTAACTAGACCATGTTGACTGTAATCGGATCATGCCAAATCATTCTTAAACATTTGGTTGTCAACTAGACCATTTGACCGAATATTGATCGTGCCCAAATTCACACACTCCTTTTCTATATCTTTATCATTTTGATCATATCACTCCCTTGATTATACCATTCGTCGTTTTATTCATATTAATAAGAAATTTTTGTTTTTTTTCTGATTATTCTTCATAGTCGTGCCTAATCGTGTCCTTTAAAAATTTTAGGGTAAATCATTCTAAGATGGGTAGATAGTAAGCCCACTCCCTGAAGTTTTGAAATGTTGGTTTAAAAAAAGAAAAAAAAACTAAATCCTTTTATAGATGTTTTTGAAATAAAATGAGTTTTGCCAAAAATTTTTAAAATGACAGAGACCGACTTGTAAGGATTATGGACCCTTACCAAATATTCTACGATTTTAATCTATAAATATATGGGATGATATTAAATATACTTTATATTCGTATATCGGCATATTATTAGATGAAGTTTTATTAAATCTTGCTTAGATCTATACAAGTGTATTTTGAAGTTAATTGATAATATCTAGTGTCCCTTTAAGGTTATTTATCAAATATTATATTTAGATTTGATTAAAAGTAAAAATTTAAATATTATCAATAAAATCTAGAATTATTTTTTTAAATTATCATGGAATATTCTTGATTTATTCAAGTTAATATTTATTTTAGGATCTTGAAAAGATTTGATCAACCAAGTCCACATATCCTAGTAGTCCTTAAATTCGAGGACGAATTTATTTCTATGGTAGGTAGATTTGTAACCCTCTTCCCGAAATTTTAAATTTTATCTATTTGCTATTTAGTCCTAAAAATTTTCCAGTGGAAAATAAAATTTATTTTTCTATAATAGACAATTTTAATAAACGAAGAAATTTGTCAAACCATTTTTAGATAATTTGTATACTTTTAATTTCTCGTTATCAATTATCCTTAGAATTTATTTTAATATTCATTTGATTTCGAAAAGACAAGTTCATTAAATTCTAAGATTCTTATATGATTAATCTTTGATTAGATTGATCACTCTAAATTATAGTTTTGACTTATTCTAATCCATTGGTGGTGGTTTTTCTACTATGATAATTTAAGTAAAATTTATAATTGTGGAATCATATTTTTCAACCGTCGGTAATATTTAACACTATTTTTAAAGCTTCTTATTGCAATCGCTTATAGTATGGCAATTAGGTTAACTGGTATTCAAACTCTACTATTATAAATCAAATACGCAAAGATTTATCTAGTAAAGTTTATATTATTTGATAATACAGAGTAGTATATCAAAGTATCACTTTAAAGTAATATTTTAACTGGAAATTACTGAGAACCCAATTTCGGGATGGACTTTTATGAAATGCCCACCCGCTGGATGAGTTTTATGAAATGCCCAGAATTAAGTATTTCACGTTAAATATTCCAAGATTCCCTTTTAGATGCCACCCGCTGGAAACTGCTATTTTTAATACCGAAACTACCCCTCCGCGCGAATTGGTCATCTATGTATTTGAATTCAAAAAACTCAGATCTGGATTGCGATTTTCGTCTTCTTCTTCTTCACGGAAAATCTGAATTTCATTGCTCTCATCTTCAGCAGAGATCGCAAAGATCGTTCGTAGTTCGGTGTGCTTTTCTTCGGTCGAACTCAGATCATCGCTCGTCATCATCATCACCATCATCATCATCTTCATCGACGTCAATTGTGGAGAGAAGATCTTTCTTCTTCTTTTCCATAAGAATTATCATCGCTTTGAAAGAAGAACGAAACTCTTTATTCCTGAAAAAACTAAATTACACGGAGAATGGCCATTCTCCTACGTTTTAACACTGGAAATGACCATTCTCCGTGTAAATTAACACGGAGAATGCCATTCTCCGTTTTATTTAAAACGGAGAATGGCCATTCTCCTGCGTTTTAACACTGAAATGACCATTCTCCGTGCTAAATTACACGGAGAATGACCATTCTCCGTTTTATTTAACACGGAGAATGACCATTCTCCGTGTAAATTAACACGGAGAATGCCATTCTCCGTTTTACTTAAAACGGAGAATGACATTCTCCGTGTTTCTAACACGGAGAATGGCCATTCTCCTGCGTTTTAACACTGAAATGACCATTCTCCGTGCTAAATTACACGGAGAATGACCATTCTCCGTTTTATTTAACACGGAGAATGACCATTCTCCGTTTTATTTAAAACGGAGAATGCCATTCTCCTGCGTTTTAACACTGAAATAACCATTCTCCGTGCTAAATTACACGGAGAATGCTATTCTCCGTTTTATTTAACACAGAGAATAACATTCTCCGTTTTATTTAACACGGAGAATGGCATTCTCCGTATTTCTAACACGGAGAATGGCCATTCTCCTGTGTTTTAACACTGGAATGACCATTCTCCGTGATAAACTACACGGAGAATGGCATTCTCCGTGTAAATTAAGACGGAGAATAGTCATTCTCCGTGTAATTTAGCACGGAGAATGGTGGTCATTCTCCGTGTAAATTAAGACGGAGAATGCCATTCTCCGTGTAGTAACACGGAGAATGTCATTCTCCGTGTTAGTAACACGGAGAAGTCATTCTCCGTGTAAATTAAGACGGAGAATGACATTCTCCGTGTTACTAACACGGAGAATGACCACCCTCATGCTAAATTAACATTTTTCGTGTTCTAACACGGAGAATGACCATTCTCCTGCATTTTATGGTCAGCTGAAACTTTGGAGAGCCATAACTTTTGACTGGGAGGTCGAAATGAGGTCCCGTTTGTCGCAAAATGAGCGTATCGTCGAGGAGACTGAAAGTAACAGCTTCATCGTTAGACGGCCTTCCGAAATTTTAGAATCGCAAAAAAAATGATGTTTGGACCTCCGTTTTAGCACTTTTGCAGTTTGTCCCGGTCTTTCCGAAATTTTCCGACGAGTTTTCGAAGATTTTTGAGGAGAAAACCTAGATTCGAAAGTGAGCAGCGTATGGAAGAAGATGAAGTATCGAAACGTTTTTTAAGAGCAGTTTCGTGGATGTTTTCAATAAATTAAAAGGAAGGGCAAAATGGTCATTTGGAACCCGCTTTGGATAAGTTTCTCTAATTCTGGGCACGCGATGAAAGTTTTTTTAGCGTGGGTTTTACATAAAACTTTTTTAGTTTTTGGGCATTTCATAAATCCTTTTAAAGTCTTATGATATCAAGTATTAAGTTGGATGTGGCTAAATATATTTTCAAATATTATTGATAAGGCTTAGTATTAATTATGGATTGGTTTGATTTAGAAATTATCGGATTAATATTTGGTTGGTTTAATTCTTAAACTTACTTGGCTATTGGATAGTCACTAAACGACTATTAAACACCATTACATAATTCCTCCTCATCAAGTCCTACATAAAAAAAATATTGAGTCTGCACCTCCAGACTTCTTTCCTCCGCACTTCCCATGAAACCGAAGACTCCCCCTATCCATACTCAACCAACAAACATGCTACCATGGCCGAACTCGAAGCCACGGGACTCGGCGATGTGCGTACACCCCTCCTTCCTGACGAGCGCCTGCTCCCTGCGTGTCTGGATTCCCAACACCACGATCACCCGTATATCAACCACGCGGTGGTGAGCCCGAAGCCAAGCCAACACCCAGCCATCACCATAGCCGTCTCCGCCCCTCCTCGCCATCCATGCCATCCGACAATCAAAACCATCTTCAAACCACAACCACCAACGCCACAGATATCACCAACACACAGCCATTACCATCTCCGTGCCCGATTGTGTCCGTGTATCCACCACAAAAATTACTATATCGACCGCGTCCGGACCCGTGCATCCGTGTCCTAGTCAACACCCATTCCTTCATCCAGTTTTACACCATAAGCACATATTTTTGTATCCGACTCGGACACGAATTCAGAACCCAAAACAATACTGTGTCCAACCCCCGGACACGTACAGAAGAAAATCCTAGTCCTAACCTTTCCATAGCCGACGGCCGCTGCTGCTCAGCACCTGGTCGAACACCACCGCAGGATTCATCACAGCCACATCTCCGATCGAAGTCGCCAACCATTGGCATCTTTCCCAAGCCGTTCCCTCTCCCTGGCTCGCGACGAGCAGCTCGGACGAGTCACCGCCTTCCGAACCGAGCGCTTCCTCCGGAGGCTTGAGCCGCCGTGGCTTCCTCACCGCACCGCCCGAGTCTTCTCCACCGGCCACCCGCACCGGCTGGAGTCCTCCCAGCCGTGCGCCACCACACGATGTGCTCAGCCGCCCGCACGCCCCGCTCTAGCGTCGGAGCGCCCCGACGAGCTCCGCTATTACGGCGACGACCGCGCGAGCCGTGAGCTCCGCCGTTTCCGACGGCACCTCCCCTTCGTGTTCGTCGGTCTTCCCCTGCATCCTCTTCGCCAGATCCGGGCGCTGCTTCCCGATCCACCGCTCGAGGGCTCCCTGGCGATAGGAACAGCCGCCGCTCCGGTGCTGTTCCCGTAGACTCCGCTCGCCGCTGGCCGCGAGGTCCCGCTGCCCGGACGACAGCCGATCTCCGCTAGTCTCTGGAGAGCTCCGTCGGGATCTCCTCTGGATCCAGAGCGCATCTCGTGCTCGACCACCGTCGCACGCGGGCCGGCCCTCTCCGCGTGCGCCGACTTGGTGAGCTCCGTCCCGACCTCCTCTTCGGCGCCATCTCAGTGACGCACTCAGCCATCTCGCGCTCATGTCGCGCCTGAGCTCCCGTGCGCCGCCAGTACCCGAAACGGCCACCCCAGCTCGATC
>JANAVB010008966.1:0-49373 GCA_029216955.1 Iris pallida | reverse complement strand
GCCGCCCGCCATGGCTGGCCTCCTCTGCCGTGGGCGATCTCCGGCGAGCCACCCTATATCCGCCACCTTCTTTCTCGACGCGCCGAATAGCCTATTCGTGCGTTTTGCACGAAGTCCCGTCGTGACGAGCTCAGGAACGAGGCTAAAATAGCGTTCCGTCGCAGCGACTTCGCGCACGTTTTCTCGAAATCCGACCGTTGGATCGGCATTTTTCATTCTGTCACAATCTCGGTATATCCACCTTCACTCCTGTCAATTTTCGTTCGTTGATTTTATCGTTTGATACATCAAAACCGGCCACCAAGTTGACCGTTTAAATTGTATTAATTTTGGACAGTTTTGCGGGGCCAACTTCGTCAGCTTGTATCTCCTCCACTGCAGCTCCATTTGGCGTGCTACCAGTTCCTGTGCGAAGCTGGTATAACTTCTTACTACCCCTCCTTTTTCGTTTCATTGTGAGCTTGTTTGCTTGGTTGAATTCGACGCCAAACTTGGCCGTCTGAATTCGTAATTTCTACTTGTAAAATTCCATTTTTGAACACGGGACTCCAGATTTTATTTCTGACACCACCATTAGACTCGTGGCGTCGTTCTGGCATGTTTTCATATAAAATTTGTTAGATTTGGAGGACGTGGGCCCTGGCACATTTTTCGGTGCAAAGTGGGTCCCACAATCCGGGTCAACGAGACTTTTTGACGCCGGCTCATCGAATCCAATTCGGATATACCGTTGAGTTCGTATCGTCATTCTGGACTCGTTAACATGTAGTTTGCTGAGTTTTGGGAACTTTGGCTCCGGCACGCATTTCCGTGCAAACCGGAATCCCAAGTTCTGGTCAACGGACCAAATTGAGATCGGATCAACGGAATCCAATTCTGGAGATACCGTTGGGTTCGTATCGTCATTCTGGTTTCGTGGACATATAATTTGTTATATTTTATAGACTTGTTTTCTTGCACATTTTTTGGTGCAAAACGGCTCCGACACGGACACCGTTTTGACCTGAAATTACCTTTTTTTCCCTTGTATCCAAATTGGACCGATGGGTAGGCTATCCTAGCTAATTTGACTATTCTTGACACGTTGGTGATGTTTTTTCATCATCCGACAATGATTGTTGATAATTTCTCTGAGTTTAACCTTTTATATATATAATTAATTCTTATATTCGTATTTCGGGATTAGTACAACGAAACTGAGCTCAGTCAATTCCAGTGATCTCACATCGCTGAAATTGACAAGATGGACACGTGGATCACTATAATAATTATCAACTTTACCGTTGATCATCTCATCTCGATTTGCGTGTCGTAAGTTTTGACGTACCAATAACGAAGTGCACTTTATATCTTTAATAATTAGACTAGAAATTGACCCTGTTTGACCAGAGTTGACCAGTTGACCAAAAGTCAACTATAAGTCAACACTTGATCTAGTTTGACTAAATTATTGACCGGAGTTGACCTAGAGTTGATTTGACTTAGAAGAACCTAGGATAATATAAATTGCTTATAGAGATTCATTTATTACAAGTTGAACACCTTGTAACCTGTGTTGCTTTAAATAGGACTCTGTGGCTTCAATTGGACCCCTATACTTATCAGCTGTTCAGGTTATCAGGCGAGTACATTCTCTGATCATTTCATATCCTGCTTAGAATTATTTCCTGCATTAAATTACTTTACTTGTTACTGTCACGTTGGTCACATGATTGGTACTATATGGATCCCTTCTTGAGATGTTATCCTTAGGGAGCATCGGGTACTTCATGTTCTGTGCGTTTCACTTACATGGCGTATCACTATGCTTCATTGGTTCATTGATCACTTGTGACATGTACTCTCATGATCACAGAGTCTTCCTTGAATCCTTATCCCATTTATTGGGTCTCCTAGAATCCCTATTTATGGGACATCTATGTACCACCCTTCGGGGGCCTTGCATGGAATCATAACATAACCTGGTTGGATCCTTGTGTATTGATTGGGGGTACGGGGGAGTAGAAGTGACATGTGAATAATACACCAGTAGTATCTTATCAGAATCATTCCGGTATCTTATCAGAATCATCCCATGCCATTTACATGTCCATGTTGTACTCTGACTCACTAGCCACATGTTAGTTCTCTATTTATAGTAGATATTTCTATTACAGTTCTCTCTGTTTACATACCGCATTTCTTTCAGTACCTGTATCTTACTTTACTGCATGATTATATTTTCTAACCTGCTATGAACTGTTGAGATGTACTGTGCTCGCTCCTGTCCTGACTGGACCTGTTGATAAATTTTACAGATAGCATGAAGGTTGCCTGCTAGCCTAGAGGAGACACAATAGAGGTTGTATAGGTAGCTAGGGTTTTGCTCAGTTTACTTTCAGTTGTCTTGAGTTGTATTTATGGATTTCTGTATTTGAGTTTTGAGATGTATTTCTGGGTTGTGTATCTTAGACACTTAGACTTCTATCTGCTGTATCTCTTTTGGATTTCATGTTTTATCTATCTTCTATTATGCTCTACCTTAGATGTGATTGAGTTTACTTTCTGCTATGTCACCCCCATTCGGGAGTATAAACTGCTTAGCATTATATTGTTAGATGTTGTGACCTAGGACAGCGTTCTACCGCCGACACTACAGCGTAGGCTGGGCATTGTTACGTTCTCGTACCCTAACAGTGGGTGCGGGTCATGACACATTTTTAGTGGTGGCCCATGCAGGTCGAGTTTGTGTAGTGGTATTCGAACTAGAGTATCACTACAGCCTGCAGTAGGATTAGGATATATTTTTGAAGGTACTCAATCACAATTAGGATCCCTTGAGAGATTCCAGGGACGACCCTTGAAATCTTATTTAACTTCGATTTGAAAACTCTTCTCCCCATGATTTGATTTATTTTTACTTTCTGTTGTTGAATTTGATTTTGATGGATTATTGTTGAATTTGAGTTTGTATTTATTGATTTTGATGAAAGATCGTTGAATTTTGAATCTTGATGTTAGCTGTTGCATCCGAGTTTGTATTTATATAATTTGAAGGATTTTTGTTCATTTTTGAATCTTGATGTTCGTTGATAAATTTGATTTAATTTTTGGGTATTCATTGTTGATTTAATTTAATTTTTGTCAAGATAAAATTATATGGGCTAGGTCATTTGAGTCTTGGAATCTAGTCTTCTATAGTCACATTAGCCACATGGTGAGGACATATAGTCTGATTTTGGATATATTTCTCGGGTGTGGGAATTTAAGATTTTCGCAGCCAAGCTAGACCGCAAAAAATGTTAAATACCACGATTCTAGAGGTATGTGCCTAAGTCGAGGACTTTGTGATTATCGTAGCCTTGCTTACTAGTATGACGAGGATTTAGAGTACCATGATTTTGGATAGACGCATATGATTATCAGATTGTACCTTAAATATTTTTGAACATGTTTTCTCTACTTTTGTTTCAGTCATTCAAAAAAAAAAAGGAAAGAATTATTATTTGTTTGTTTTGTCTAGTTTCTTATTATTTAACTTAGGAGTAGGTTTAGCTGTTTTTATAAACCTTGTGTAACTTCTTACCATGAATTTCTTCTTAATACAATGAATCGATGATTTTGCTAGACTTTCTTGGATTTGATATTTTAACTCTGGGTTTCAAAACGGTTCCTTCTTTAAACAGATAAGCAGAACAGATTTTATTGTTATTTCCTTCTTGCTATTACTCGTATTAAGTAATAATGATAATAAAACTGTCTTGATTTCGTCAATCACCTACTTTATAATCTTGGTGGGAATCTAAATGTTGGTCTTAACGTAGAATTAAATTTTTATATTGGGACATGAGAATATATATGAATTTAATAGTGGACACTTTCCTGACACGTATGCATGCTACACTTTGTTTTCCACCTATCTGAATACATATTATAGTCGTTGATGTTAAATTTTCAAAACCCCAATATTTCTGGTTCTTGCTTTCTCCAGCTAAATTCGTAATTTAAATTAAATTTCATGAAAAGTTTTGTTTATATCACTGCACATGTATGTTATATACAAGGTTGAAATGTTTAGGAAAATTGGTTGAGTTTTGTGTTTGAAATTGTCAAATCTAAGACTGTGTGCATATTAACCTTTAATACTGGATTTTAAATGTTAGTTCAATTTGTTGTTTTAAATGTAATATTTTCAGCTATATACATTGTGGTATGTAGGGATATAAATTTAGGTTTCATATTCTTACATGTTAGGTGTGATAAACATGAGTTGGTTTTGATGTTCAATTTTTTTTTTCAAAATCCTAAAAACTAATACATGTTAACATTTTTACATTGATTTCAAATGTTTATTTCAATTTCAAATTTAACATGTAATATTGAAATGTATGCGTAGATAAATGTATGGATAGTATGTTAGGGTTTCATTTCTATTATGTCAGGATGTATTGGGAGCATTGAGATTGGTTGTGATGTTTCAAAAACCCTAAAATCTGAAACTGCGTTATGTTCATATTACCCTGGTTTAAATGTTAGCTTATTTTCAGTTTTTGTATGTAAATGCTGAACTAAAACTGGGTTTAACCTTTCATTACTAAAGCTATAACCCTGTATAGTGACACCCACACTCTAACTTAGTATACGCTGCCATGTAAACCTAGCCCTTCCTCTCTATGTTATGTTTGTATATCTATATAGATATATATAGAGTTTATGCGTACATGTTATAATGTATATAGATACATAACTAAATCTCTACCTCGTTATATATATATATATATATATATATATATATATATATATATATATATATGTATATGGTTAGCCATGCATGTTGAGTAAATAGGTTGTGTATTGTAGATTGTTTAACCAATATGCCATGTGTAGTGTAACTGGATAGCTATTGTTTTGAAACCCAAATCCTCATATACAATTTCATGTATATTTCACATACACACATGCCTACTATCTAACCATATGAACCTGTTCACATACACCCATACACACACAAACCACATAACATTACATAATGCTAGTTTTCCCTCTCTAACGCTCTCTCTATATATATTGTGATTGGATTTCAATGCAAGTGACTTTCAATTCTTTAACTTTTGAATTTGATTTTTCTGTACCCTTTTATAGATAATTGGTAGTTACCTTTCTTTATTTTTGATAAGTACCAGTTTTCATGTAGGATGGTAGACCGCCTTACAGTTTTGATGATTTGTTATTTCTGTAACTTTTCTAGTTTAGCACCCTAGATTGCTTGTGTGTTTTGATACCCTATGACCGTTTTGGTTTAGCATGACTAGTATACCTAGATGAGACTTTCACTACCACCGTGTGCCATGACCCTGTATGCCGTCCTTTTTGATGGTATGTTTTATTTAAGTTCTGGGACTTGATTGTGGGGGTTTGACCTAGAAGGAGTATGAACAATTTTAATTTCGAGGACGAAATTTTTATAAGGTGGGTAGGATGTGAGCACCCTGAATTTCGGGTTGATTTTTTATTTTATTTTTCTGATTGATTTAGTTTCCATAAATAATTTTTTCTGTTTATTTATCCTTAAGTGTACTTTTCCGTGCCTTTGATATTTGGAGTGTCAGGGATGTTCAACTCTGGAAATCTTCTTCACGAGTTTTGGAGTGGACAAGATTACCTTCATGATGGTATATAGTGTTCCACTCAAACTTGTTCCCTTGTGCTCTTTTTTGCTTCGCAGAACTTCGAGTCGAATTAGACCATTTGATCATTAATTAATTTTCCTACTCTTTTCCTTGATCATTATTAGCACGTTACCGTGACTTTTAATTTGGGAGCGCAAGACCAGTCAGTTTCTTGAAACCAACTTCTCATGCACGATCTACTCGAGACACTCTTCACCCTTGACCTTCGTGTCCCACTCAGACACGTCATTTTGTGCTCCATTTGCTTCGCACAACTTTCCTGACACATGACCCGATTTTATTTCACCCCACGGTGTCACATTCATTTTCCAACTTGATTTGTGGGTACCCTGTCGACCAAAACCTGTCAGCCCCAATTATGGACATGGTCCACATTGAGCCTACTACCCGCATGCCACTTGTGTCCCATTTATTGGAATCCCCATGTGCTACTTATTTAGTCATGATCATCAACACCTATTTTTATTCGATTATTTCGCCATGTCGGATTTAGACCCAATCCGGCTCCACCAAGTCCAGTCAAGCTTTGTGTTACCCTCCATCATGAGACCCTCACTTTCCCCCAAAAATAATATTAAATATCTTGTTTACCTATTTCAATATTATTAGAATTTTATTTATTTAAATTCCCATAGGAATGGCCATTTCCCTCTAATTAAATCTAGCCATTGATTTCTCCAATTAATCCCAACCATTGAAGTTTCTACATGACAATTTTTTCCACACTAATAACCACCCTAGCCGGCCCTAACTTCTAGGATTGATCCTCTCTCTCTCTCATTACTTTTTACTCTCACTTCTCTCTCTCTTCCTTTCTATTTTTTTCCCACACTCCCAACACCACAGCAACCTAACCGAGCATCACCACACCATGCACCCGACCACCTCACCTCCCTGGCCACCGGCCTCCGTCGCCGTCGGCCGCACCCACAGCTTCTCCTCCACTTTCCTTCTCCTCTCCATCATCGTAACCATCATCACTCACTTTTCATTCCACCGCCACCATCAATAAACCACCACCATCACCATACCGAGCCACCCCAACCGCCTCCGTGCCGCCGTGTGCCGGCGCCTGGCCGCCCCCGACGCGCCTTCGCCGGCGGGCCAGGCGCGCAGCCGCGCGCCCCGCGCACAGTAGGTCGGCAGCAGCCGTGGCCGGAACGGCCATGTGGCACGGTGCAGTGCCGCCGTGGCCGGCCGCCGCCGCTATGGCTGGCCTCCCCCACCGTGGGCGATCTCCGGCGAGCCACCCTGTGGCCGCCACCTTCTTCTCCGACGCGCCGAATAGCCTATTCGTGCATTTTGCACGAAGTCCCGTCGTGACGAGCTCGGGAACGAGGCTGAAATAGCGTTCCGTTGCAGCGACTTCGCGCATGTTTTCCCGGAAATCCGACCGTTGGATCGGCTATTTCTTCGCTCTATCACAATCTCGGTATATCCACCTTCACTCCTGTCAATTTTTGTCCGTTGAGTTTATCGTTTGTTACATCAAAACCGGCCACCAAGTTGACCGTTTAAATTGTATTAATTTTGGACAGTTTCACGGGGCCAACTTCGTCAGCTTGTATCTCCTCCACCGCAGCTCCATTTGGCGTGCTACCAGTTCCTGTGCGAAGCTGGGGTAACCCTCTTACTACCCCTCCAGTTTCGTTTTATTGTGAGCTTGTTTGCTCGGTTGAATTCGACGCCAAAGTTGGTCGTCTGAATTCGTAATTTCCAACTTGTAAAATTTCATTTTTGAACACGGGACTCCAGATTTCATTTCTGACACCACCATTAGACTCGTGGCATCGTTATGGCAAGTTTTCATATAAAATTTGTTAGATTTGGAGGACGTGGGCCCTGGCACATTTTTCGGTGCAAAGTGGGTCCCACAGTCCGGGTCAACGGGACTTTTTGACGCCGGCTCATCGGAATCCAATTCCGGATATACCGTTGAGTTCGTATCGTCATTCTGGACTCGTTAACATGTAGTTTGCTGAGTTTTGGGAACTTTGGCTCCGGCACGCATTTTCGTACAAACCGGAATCCCAAGTTCTGGTCAACCGACCAAATTGAGATCGGGTTAACGAAATCCAATTCTGGAGATACTGTTGGGTTCGTATCGTTATTCTGGTTTCGTGGACATATAAGTTGTAATATTTTATAGACTTATTTTCTTGCACATTTTTTGGTGCAAAACGGCTCCGACACGGACACCGTTTTGACCCGAAATTACCTTTTTGCCCTTGTATCCAAATTGGACCAATGGGTAGGCTATTCTAGCTAATTTGACTATTCTGGACACGTTGGCGATGTTTATTTCATCATCCGACAATGATTGTTGATAATTTCTCTAAGTTTAACCTTTTTATAATTAATTAATAATTAATTCTTATAATGTTCGTATTTCGAGATTTGTACAACGAAACTGAACTCAGTCAATTCCAGTGATCTCACATCGCTAAAATTGACAAGATGGACACGTGGATCACTATAATAAGATTATCAACTTTACCGTTGATCATCTCATCTCGATTTGCGTGTCGTAAGTTTCGATGTACCAATAACGAAGTGCACTTTATATCTTTAATAATTAGACTAGAAATTGACCCTGTTTGACCAGAGTTGACCAGTTGACCAAAAGTCAACTATAAGTCAACACTTGACCTAGTTTGACTAAATTATTGACCGGAGTTAACCTAGAGTTGATTTGACTTAGAAGAACCTAGGATAATATAGATTGCTTGTAGAGATTCATTTATTACAACTTGAACACCTTGTAACCTGTGTTGCTTTAAATAGGACTCTGTGGCTTCAGTTGGACGCCTATACTTATCAGCTGTTCAGGTTATCAGGCGAGTACATTCTCTGATCATTTTATATCCTGCTTAGAATTATTTCCTGCATTAAATTACTTTACTTGTTACTGTCACGTTGGTCACACAGATTGGTACTATATGGATCCCTTCTTGAGATTTTATCCTTAGGGAAGCATCGGGTACTTCATGTTCTGTGCGTTTCACTTACATGACGTATCACTATGCTTCATTGGTTCATTGATCATTTGTGACATGTACTCTCATGATCACAGAGTCTTCCTTGAATCCTTATCCCATTTATTGGGTCTCCTAGAATCCCCATTTATGGGACATCTATGTACCACCCTTCGGGGGCCTTGCATGGAATCATAACATAACCTGGTTGGATCCTTGTGTATTGATTGGGGGTACGGGGGAGTAGAAGTGGACATGTGAATAATACACCAGTAGTATCTTATCAGAATCATTCCGTAGTGTCTTATCAGAATCATGCCATGCCATTTACATGTCCATGTTGTACTCTGACTCACTAGCCACATGTTAGTTCTCTATTTATAGTAGATATTTCTATTACAATTCTCTCTCTGTTTACATACCGCATTTCTTTCAGTAC
This sequence comes from Iris pallida, assembly GCA_029216955.1. Classification (NCBI taxonomy): domain Eukaryota; kingdom Viridiplantae; phylum Streptophyta; class Magnoliopsida; order Asparagales; family Iridaceae; genus Iris; species Iris pallida. The sequence continues at coordinate 40,290 of JANAVB010008966.1, read as the reverse complement.
CTGTATCTTACTTTACTGCATGATTATATTTTCTAACCTGCTATGAACTGTTGAGATGTACTGTGCTCGCTCATGTCCTGACTGGACCTGTTGATAAATTTTACAGATAGCATGGAGGTTGCCTGCTAGCCTAGAGGAGACACAGTAGAGGTTGTATAGGTAGCTAGGGTTTTGCTCAGTTTACTTTCAGTTGTCTTGAGTTGTATTTATGGATTTCTATATTTGAGTTTTGAGATGTATTTTTGGGTTGTGTATCTTAGACACTTAGACTTCTATCTGCTGTGTCTCTTTTAGATTTCATGTTTTATCTATCTTCCATTATGCTCTACCTTAGATGTGATTGAGTTTACTTTCTGCTATGTCACCCCCATTCGGGGAGTATAAACTGCTTAGCATTATATTGTTAGATATTGTGACCTAGGACAACGTTCTACCGCCGACACTGCGGCGTAGGCTGGGCGTTGTTACGTTCTCGTACCCTAACAGTGGGTGCGGGTCGTGACACCAACTCTCGTCACACTGGCAAGAAGGGCAACGATTTAGCTCTTGAAATGCTCATCGTTTTGTCTGTCTTTGTAGAGGGGGATGCCCTCTACTTATAGTCGTTTGGCACTAAAACGACTGTTATGCGCCCACAGGTGGAAAATATACTGATTTTACTATAGGCTCATAACACCCCTTTGGACGCATAGGGTGTTGGTGCATGGACACTGGATGATCATGGATAGATCGTAGGGTTGACGTGGAGTTGACGTGGCCGCATGCTTCGGTGCACGATTGCTTGTGGAGACTGACGTGGCCTTATGGTTCAGTGCATGATTGATCGTGGAGTTTGACTGAGTCAAAGGGATCTGCTGCCTTGGGCGCATAGTGTGGGAGTAAGTTTATGCGCCCACACTTGGGTGCATATTTGATCTGCATAAAAATAATGTGGGCGCATAGTACCCCTTCGATCATGTGGGCACATAGCTCCTCTTCGATCATGTGAGCGCATACTCCCTCTTCGATCATGTGGGTGCATAGACTCCCTTTGGTTCTGTGGGCGCATAGCCCCCTTTTGGTTATGTGGACGCATAGCTTCTTCTGTCTTCTTCATGTGGGATACATAGTCTTATATTTTTTATGCTTCTACAAGACCCCCTTCAAAGTTTTTGAGACTCGAACGAGTGTCAGAATACTTTGAAAGAAGTATGGAAAAAACTTTCTCCACCTGCTTCATGGGCGCATGATAGGAATGACCCCTTTGGGCGCATTAGTGTTTTGCAAGGCTGTTAAAATGTGGCTGTTGAGATCTTCTTTAGAAATCTGAAGCGATAGACTCGTTTTGGAACGAAATTTGAAACGGTTCGCTATTTTATGCGTAGTCTGCATCAGCAAATAGCAGGCGCATAATCTGCAAAAGACTGTCTCTGCGTAGGCGCATAAATCGTGTGAGCACATAGACCGTGTGGGCGCATAACTCCCCGTTCGTGCCTATAAATAGGCCTTGAAGAGAGAGAAAGCTCATTCTCTCTTATTTTTCCTCAAAATTTTGAAGAGTTTTTTCCTTTACTCTCTTTCGAGCAATCATGTCTCCCAAGGCTGCTTCGACTCCCAAGAAGTCTATGAAAGGCAAGAAGGTAGCAGCAACTAGTTCTCCTCCTTTGACAGCGTCTCATCTGGTTCAGGATCCCATCCTGAGTGAGGGGATGTCTCAAAAAACGAAGTCTCGAGCGTTAATTTGTGACGCCTGGACTTTTCTTTGCTTGGGCGCATAACCATCGATATGTGCCCAAAGCAAACACTTCTTTTATGAGCGGTCTTATGCGCTCACAGATGCATGGGCCCACGTACTTTGTTGTGTTATGCGCCTAGGCACTTGGATGTGTCATGCACCCACATACTTCATGTTATGTGCCCACATAGAACATGTGCTTATGTGCCCACACAGAACTTGTGCGTATGCACCCACACAAAATTTGTGCTTATGCGCCCACAGGCCCTTTGGGAGCATAACATCGGGCACATAGAATTTCTCAGTACTTAGCTTTTTTTGTGTAGATTCTGACTTTTCCTTATGTCTTCGCAGTTGACATGGTTGTCCTGGCTCTTGGAGGGATTCCTCTTGGCTCTGCCAGCCATGCTCTGGATTCAAGCCTCGTCACCGTAATGGTAAAAAATGCTTAGGTGAAGATCAGCCATGACCAGCCTTCGGTACGGGTGGTCGCTATGCTTGAGCAGTAAAATTTTTCTTAAATCAGATGATGAATGATGAAAAGTTTATGTTCGGAGGGGCACGGAGCTTTAAGAGACCGTACTTCTTATTTGGTGATAGCCTGGGATTTGAGGACGACGAAACGATATGTCTAGAAGACCCTCTGGTGGTCAGGTTAAATAACCAAAGGATATGGTTACCATCGATGAAGCGTCAATACCCTCTATCAGCGTTTACTTATCTAGTTGTGCGAAGGCAAATGAAATGGGACCTGACCCCTGAACTGTATGGGGTCATTTCTGGCATGATCTAATTCAACTCTGGTGATCGAAAGAAGGTCACTTTAAATTGTGTCAAGGGCTCCACGTCCTACTCCACGAGGGGGCTGTATCCTGGGGCCATAATAAACGATGTCCCAACTGATCTTCACCTTTACGCTGTTGAGACTCTCTCCAACCTGATGCTGTCAAATAAGGAGTCGTATCCGGGAGGGAAGCTGCGGATGGAAGGTTAGAGATACTCTGTCCCATTCTGGAGCGACCTTACTGAATGGGTGCTCTCGACTTACGAGGCCACCCTAAAAGCTATCAGCCTTTTTTATGCCGTTAGAGCCACCAATATGGCATAAAGGTTAACTGGCCTATGTTTATCTCATTGGTGGAGTTGTACAACTATCACACATGTACCTTCTTCACTCTGGGTGGGAAGATGGGTCTGGATCTTCACGAGATGCAGGCGATATCAAAGCTTCCCTGGGGACCGAACCATATGAAGAATACGTCCCCTGTGATGAGGAGCTCCTAGATATGAAGAGAGATAACTCCGAGATGATGGAGGTATACAAAGAATTAGTCTGTCACCTCTTTATTTGTCACCAGGTCATAAAGAAGGGTAAGACTGAGGGGTCCCTTCCCCATACGAGAGCCTGGACCAACTACATCTTCATCAGAGAAGGAGGAGACGGCTCAGTCTCTTTCTCAACTTGCAAGCCCTCAACAAAATCTGAGATAGAGCAATTGATGACAGATCATGGCATAATAGATACTGAAGATAGTGATGATCCCGAGAGGAACTTCCCAGTTTATCATTTCTTCAGACAGGCCGAGTTCAAGCTGTCGGAAAAGGCTGTGCTAGCCGCTTTTCTGATGACATGGCTCTGCGATTGTGTAGTCTCTCGTGGTTCAGGGTCAATTGAAAGAATAAGCCAGGGTATTATACTTCTGGCTGTAAAGCTGGCCTTTGGATGCCAGCTTGCCCTGCTTCCTGCGATGGTTTGTGCCATCCAACGAGGCTTACGACACTTTATTGTTAACGCGGTGACACCCGATGACAGAAAGGATTTTGTCAGGACTGAATTTCCTTTTCATTATCTGATGGGATGGCTGGTGCTGCATTGTCCCAGATTAATGAATGTCGGGCTGATGGCAGACTCTTTGGCTGGAGATGCCTTTCTTCAGAGATTCAAAGATGCAGATTGGACCATCACAGGGGTGACTATTTGTAGGAAGGCTTTGAGTTTCCTGCAGAATTATGAATTCTTTAGAGTGTCACCTCCGTCTGATAGCGGCGGTACATGAGACACTCTAGTAGATGAGGGAGCACTCACTACTAGCCTTCCTATTGGGGCGTTTCGTTGGCACCAGTCCATCAGGCCTTCCCATCTGGTGCTCAGGAATAGGAACCACACTTTCTTGGAACCTTATCTGTCGAGTAGCTTTGTACGACAGTTCGGCTAAAACCAGCTTCTGTAATGCCCCAGCCCCAAAATACTTAGGAATAAGTATGTAGACATGCCAGCTGTATACATACGAAGTATACTCCAATTTATGGAACCCCCGTATGTATACATAAGCTATAAAATACAGTAAAACCATGATAACTAAATCTCATCCACAAAATCAGAAGAATAATGATACAAATTAACTCAAGAATTTGTCACTTATACATGTAGTTGGGCGGAGACAAATCCACTACCAACTATTTTTAAAAGAAAGAAATATACAAGGAAAGGATAGATAAAATTGATAAGACGAACCGAGGCCAATCATCTTCGAAGGAATGGAGAAGATCACGGCCTTGTCTAGAACACCTACAAAGTCACAGAGCACACACCTGGAGAGATAACCAGGTCCTCAGAGGGACGTAACAAGATAAATAAAGAATATGCCACATAACTGAATATATATAATATGTCATAAATCACAAGTAAGGTAAAATAGTCCCAATCGTAACAAGATCCAATACCTCATCGTCGAAACAGAGGACTATCCCTACAACCAAACAAGGACAACGGGTTACTATTTCGCGATGCGACATTGTCCCAAGCTACTAATGGAACGGGGGTGACATGACATTGACTAAGGTTACCTAACCATCTAATGTGTTTATGCAATTAAGAACAAACCTTTCGTCGCATGAGCCATGGCTGTAAATAGGATCTAGTATAGTCCCCACTTGGGCACCAGTGACCTAAGCACATGACGTTCAAAAATGATAGTGCCAACCTGAGGGGGTCATCATACCCGTATCTCCAGCGGAGCTTCCGGGTTACAAGGACATGTGTAATTATTGCCTCTTATAAGTTGGGTAGGATGTATTCCTGATTATTTATTTATTTATTTATTTATTTTCATTTTAAATATTTGTTTAGTATTTTTGCCTTGTAATTAATTCTAGGATTCCTGGTGATATCAAAAATATATATATATGGGTATAGCAAGTAACTGCTACTTTTATATATGTTAATTATTATTTTTGGTGCAAGATATTACTAAATGCCTTAGAATATATTTTTGTGATATTAAGATTTTAGTAATTATATATGTATATTTTTATGTTATAGTATCTAGTAAATTATTAAATAACTCGATTTCGGTTACTATTTTTATAGTACAAGTAGCATGTATTTGTACATAATATATAAATGGTAACCAGAAATCGTACACTCCCCTTATTTTATTATTTTAAATTTTTAAGACATTTTTTGATATTTTTCTTGAATTAATTTTTGGTTATAAATAGGATTAGAAAGGTTTATTAGCAAAAAAAAATAGAGATTTCATTATCTCACTAGATATGAATATCTCGTGAGACAATGAACCCAAAGAGACCCGACCCTGATCATGCGAACAAACAGGGAAAACTCGGATTTTCTTCAATCTTTTAAATTCAAAATCTTTACACCTTCATCCAAATCTCCTCCTCCTTAATTACTTTCCAATTCTCTCTAGATTTATCCAATCTGCATTTAAACCGAAATAAATATTGATTTAAATCTCCGTTTAAACCATCGTATAGAAACTAAAGCCCTGCGAAGAAATTACTCCTCGAAAACTCTCGTGATCACGTGACAAGCCGTCGCCGAACCTTTCCCAGACCCAGGCGTCCGTGGTCCTCCCTTCAGTCGTCGCGCATAGCCACTGGTCGACGACGATCGCCGGAACACGTGCAGGACAGCAGGCGCAAAAATAGCCTCCACGCGACCAGGTACCTATATTCAACCCCACTTATCACCATCATCGCTGAATCAATTTTTGATCCACGAAGTCTTACTTCTAGCCGACCTATACCTCTTCCATCCCCTTCAGATAGATTAATTCCTAGTACATTAAATGGTTATAGAAATCGAATCGAATATCCCAAAAAAATCTGTACAAACTGGACAGAAAATACAAACCAAAGACCTAACTTGGAAGGCCAATCATGGACGACCTACTGACAATTTTTGAAAACAAATTCATAACAGAGAAAGACAACGTAGAGAGGATCAAAACCCATCTGGTAGATGTATTTTTCATAGTTTACACAGAAAGTTATCCATGGTTAAAAATCAGGAAAAATTTAGTTAGAAAACTAAGATTTTGGAAAATAATTCCCGATACGGCGTGCGCCCCGACAAACCGGGCGACATGGTCACGCATCATACGCATCAAAAGGTGCGTATGGATGTTGTCGACATGTGGGAACTGACGGAACTCAATTTCGTTGCGTGTGCGCGACGAAATCAGTACGTATCCGTCGAGATACCCCCGTATCGACCTTTCGTAAACTTGGCCATAACTTCGTGTACGTTCGTCGTATCGAGACGAAACTTGTGCCAATAGGTCCGAATTGAAATTCTGGTCCTGTGTGCCAAGTTTGGTTCGATTATGAGAAGGTCGAATCGGAACTCCTTTTTGGCGGGCCCTGCGACCCACTCAACGGGCGATTTTGCACGCGGCTCCTCGGAATCCAAAACTGGACATACCGTTGAGTTCCTCTCCTCAAACCGAATTCGTAGACATATAGTTTGATGACTTTAGAGACCATAGATACTGACACGCGTTTCGGTGCAAAATGAGTCCAACGGCGGCCATCGTTTTGACCCAAAATTACGATTTTGCCCCTGTTCCAGAATTTAGCTTTTGGACAGGTATTTTCTAGACATATCTTTTATACCGAACATGTTCATGATGTTTGTTTCAGTATCCTGAGCTCCTTGTAGATTTTGACTTTCGTGCTGACGATACTGATTGTTGGATTGTGCTGCTTCTCGCACCACCTTCAGGCAAGATACCTTGCTTTATATACTATTTATAATTAGATGCATCTTTGTTTATTTATTTGGTGCAAGTTTATTGTCTATTTCTTTCAGTTGGATCCATGATTTGTTTTTCATAGTTTCTTGTTTACTTTCAGTATTTCTCTTTCTTGTCTTTTAAAATGCATGTGGACCTAGTCATAGTGGACTACCATTTGTTAGTGAACCTTGGGAGGGTGAAGACAGTTTGATGCATGGGCTACCCAAAACCAAAGGCCGTAGTAATTGCGTACTACGGTAGTCGAGTCGCGAGGGTCACTAGCCTCGAGCTATGTGGACTGATGGGTCACGTGGGCCGCTAGCCTCGAGTTATGCCGGCTGATAGTATTGGTACTTGACGTGTGCAGTGTTGTGAGTTATTACCTTGTCCTAGGGGAGTCAGCCTTCACCTGCCCATACATCGATATGTCTTCTAAATTGCCTACTAGAAAGGATAGGAGACCTTAGCAAATTTTATGTTCCAATCATGGCATAGAAAAATGTCATATCGCAAAATAGTAAGTTATCCTTTGTCCTTGTTTGGTTGTAGGGGTAGCCTACTGTTTCGATGATGGGATATTGAGCCGTGTTATGGTTTGGACACTTTTACTTTATCTTTATTTTATGGTGCATTTATATTCAGTTTATATGGCATGTTCTTCCTGTATCTTGTTACGTCCCTCTGAGGACCTGGTGATCTCTCCAGGTATAGACGATTTCCCGCAGGAGTATGGCTCGGACACTAGATCCTTCCTACCTTGATGATGAGGCATCTCCCGCTGACATCTAGATTCATGTTATTCTTTGAGACTCGTAGTGGACATCTACTGTATTTGAGATTATTTTTATAGCTGTTTGGTGTGGGCATGTCCACCCGGCTATCTTTTGACTCACTCATTTATTTTATTTGGACTTTTTATATCTTTTGTATCTGCTGTGGATGAGATATAGTATACTGATTTTCTGGCCTGCGATTATATTATTACAGCTTATGTATATATACGAGGATTCCATATATTGGAGTATTCATCGTATATATGCAGCTGGCATGTCTACGTACTTGGTCCTAAGTATTTTGGGACTGGGGCTGTTACATATTTTTGGGGTGGCCCATGTAGGTCAAAAAATATTGTTGGATTACATGACCTGTGCCTAATAAGCCTGCATATAGGAATATGAATAGTATCTCATCTATGATTATTGCCTCCTTTGACCTCCAACTTTTCAAACTCTCTCTGATTACCTGTATTGCCTCATATGTGACCCTTCATACTATTAGACTAATTCATGCTTAGTAGAGGATAGGACGATGACTCGTACTAAGTAGACGTGTTCCATCGTTCCAACATTACTAGTTTAATTATTATAAGTTGGGTAGAATGCCTCAATACCTAACACTTCCTTGACCATAACCATGGCCTTAGACCAGAAGACAGTAGGACGACTGTATAGACACGAACCCCGAACAAAAATTTGATTTAAAGAACTTGAAAATTTTGTATTCTTTTATCATTATCTCGCATACTTATGTTTTACCATCTTGACCAATGCTGCTATTATAGCCTAGATTTGCAAGCCTATTCATTTTCGAGCTTGTTCATGACATATATGTTATTGGAGGTACCCCACTAACATATTGCTTATCAGAACCGGTGCATGATGGTCTGATCAACCTAGTGCACTTGGTTCGCTCTTCATAAAATTATTCAATAGTTAACTTGTTCCCCAAAATCTCATCCGCAACTGCGTTGACAACTCTCCTTCAACTGCTTGACCTGTAACTTGTTTGAATCTATTCTAACTTTATCTTATTTTCGTGCCAGCAGTATGGATCTACGAAGCGGACGCAGCTCTACTTTGGCCCTCACCTCTGATGATGCGTCTACCCAGGAGAAGCAGAATCCTTCAATGACCCCGGTGACTCCGTATCTGCCAGGACAGCCGTAGACTACCATAACCCGATCAATGGTACAACAAGAAACCCAAGTGCCACCACTAATCCAGGACTGGGCAGGCTACCAGTAGTACCACCCGAGGAGAATGTACCATCACCTCCACCACCCACTCGATAGCATCCATCTCAGTGCGGGCCATAGATGCCTCCACCACCAGAGGATGGAAACCCTACTACATAGTTCATGTATGCCATGATACATACTCAGTGGCAACAAGCTGAACTGATGAGGCAGAGCATGACAGAAGCACTAACTAGACCTCCACCTCCGACACCGGTACCAGTACTAGCTCTACATCCATATGAGGGTTCTATCAAGGACTTCATGGATATGAACCCCAAGCCCTTCAGAGGTACCGAGAAACTACTAGAGGTCACCGCGTGGCTTATCAGCACATAGAAGCAACTGAGGGCGTCCCAGTTGCCAACAAATGAATGGATGACAGTAGTAGACTTGCTCTTAGAAGACAATGCCCATCATTGGTAGGAAGCCGAAGAAAGGCGCTTGGGAGCCAATCACACCTGGGAAGAGTTCTACAAACTCTTCAATGAGAGGTTCTTTCCTATCCATGTACGCGATGCCCTCTATGATCAGTTCCTACACCTCAAGCAAGGGAACATGACCGTAGATGAGTACGATACAGAATTCAGTCGGCTGAGCAGATTCGGTGAGACACTGATTCCTACTGAGCAGGAAAAGGCCAAGAGATTTCACCAAGGATTGACACCAGAGCTCAAGAAGCATACTATAGTGCAGTCTAGGGTTTCTCATGCTGCAGTGTTAGAAGAAGCTAGAAGCCAGGAACTCCTTGACAAAGAAATACAACAAGCTCAGAGACGCCATATTCCAGCAACTGGGCCTAAGTAACCTTATCCATGGTGGACCAATCAGACATTTTATGACCCAACCGCCCATAAGAGCATCACCTTATCCAATTGATAAGCTTCTTACATGTCGCTTCTGTCATAGGAAAGGTCATGTCATGAAGGATTGTCGTTCGCAGATAAGGACAATGCATGATTTGTGGCTCTAATCATCACAAGTCCCAAGACTGTACAGAACAACTAAAGGCAGCACAACGGCGGATGCAAGGACCCGTTGCACCAGGACCAATAGCATAGCCCAGTCAACCATCACATGGAGGTTATCCTAGAGGGTCACACTTAGCTGACCAACCTATACAAGTTAGACATGATGGACAGGAGACAAATGGACAAAGGCATGGGCATACATTTAGCATGGCTGTGATAGGCACCTATCCTGAGGTTGGAGATTTAGCAGGTATTATTCTAGTTACACCATTTATCTGTTTTATACATGGCTTAGCATTAGAACAACACTTTCATTAGCTTGGTCAACATGCATAGCATAATACTTGTCTTTGTATAAATTACTAGTTACCAGCGGCAATGTATATGCAGTACCTTCGATACCACTAGAAATCTATTGACTATAGTCTAAGCAATCTTACTACAGAGATTTTGAGCTTAGTAGTTGGAGATCCTTGCATGATGTACCTAAAATTTTTATTTTATCCCCATCCATAACCGTCTTGAGTGCTATAGGAGAGAGAATCATTCAATTCCCCTTGTGCATGTGTCATTAGGGCATCCCTCGCCAACTTGGAAGCACAAAGATGACATACGTAGTCGTTTCCCTATTGTTTGATGTTCAAAGTATGATCTTCGACTTGAAACATTTTCTCAAATCAAGCAAATAACTCAGTGGTTCATAACGTCCACTTCTATCCTTAGCACTATGGGTACTCCTACCGTGACTTTGAACTTGGAGAAAAACATTAGTCTTTTTCTTCCAACAAATTTCATATGCGAGACCTAGACGAGCCGACCATCATCTAGGTATATCATGTGCCACTCAAGCACGTCCCCTTGTAACCTATTTTTATGATGCGACTTTCAGCTCAGAATGGCCATCTATAACCCTTACCGCTATATCAATGAACTTTCCGACCTCAACTAGAGGCCCAACCTCGACTCAAATCTTTCAACCCAATATATGGTTATGACCCACTTGAAGCCCACTAAGCACATGCTACTAGTATGCCACACAATGGAGTCCCCGTGTGCTACTTATACACAAAAGGCACGGAAGACACATCTTCGAGACTTACAGTACCTACTTAACAAACCTGACTCGGAACAAGCCCAACCACTTGAATTAGAACTTTTCCTAGACTACCCTGTCCTAATAGGAATAGTTTAGATTGAACTAATTATATTTTGTTCAGTCAATATAGATTTAAACTCAAGATTTGTTCAATCAAGGATTGAAGTCCAATTGGGGAAGTCACTAAAACCTAGTTAAACCCATACCTCCATATTTGGGCCATAGAACCAAACCTATGAAATAAGTCCCTACGCCTATTATGTAGTCCCCCTCTCTGGGTCACTTGTCATCCTTCCATAAATTCTTTAACCGTATTTATTCGTAGCCCCATGTTATGCGATGAATGGAAACCTCTTGTGCCAACTTGTTTTCGGTTATGCTCGACTAAGACCTCTCCTACTGCCTCGACGGAACATGGCCATTGTATGAGCAATGTTAAACAGGTAATACCTAGGCTTCCCTTAGACTCCGTGGCTATGGCCAGAAGTACCTTATATTCTCGTACGTCTCCTTAAAATCTGGCAGTACTTAGAAGTCCTATAAATGCATCCTCCATGATTTACCAATTTCCATAAGTTAGGTAGAGCAGTGAACTTCATACTCCCTCTCCCTTAGAAGGTGATGTCGAACTAGGAGTTCGATCATAGAATGTTTCGTCCTGCTATTCAAATGTTTGGTATGGTTTGACACGTCTAATTATCTTTCATTTCTAGCTTCTTTGTCCTATTATATTAAGATTTATTTTAATTTCGAGGATGGAATTCTTATAAGTTGGGTAGGATGTAAATCCCTGATTATTTATTTATTTATTTTCATTTTAAATATTTGTTTAGTATTTTTTCCTTGTAATTAATTCTAGGATTCCTGGTGATATCAAAAATCTATATATATGGGTATAGCAAGTAACTGCTACTTTTATATATGTCAGTTATTATTTTTGGTGCAAGATATTACTAAATGCCTTAGAATATATTTTTGTGATATTAAGATTTTAGTAATTATATATGTATATTTTTATGTTATAGTATCTAGTAAATTATAAAATAACTCGATTTCAGTTACTATTTTTATAGTACAAGTAGCATGTATTTGTACATAATATATAAATGGTAACCAAAATCATACATTCCCCTTATTTTATTATTTTAAAATTTTAAGACATTTTTTGATATTTTTCTTGAATTAATTTTTGGTTACAAATAGGATTAGAAAGGTTTATTAGAATTTTTTTTAGAGATTTCATTATCTCACGAGATATGAATATCTCGTGAGACAATGAACCCAAAGAGACTCGACCCTGGTCATGCGAACAAACAGGGAAAACTCAGATTTTCTTCAATCTTTTAAATCTGAAATCTTTACACCTTCATCCAAATCTCCTCCTCCTTAATTCCTTTCCAATTCTCTCTAGATTTATCCAATCTGCATTTAAACTGAAGTAAATATTGATTTAAATCTCCGTTTAAACCATCGTATAGAAACGAAAGCCTTGCGAAGAAATTACTCCTCGAAAACTCTCGTGTTCGCGTGACAAGTCGTCCCCGAACCTTTCCCAGACCCGAGCGACCGTGGTCATCCCTTCAGTCGTCGCACACAGCCACTGGTCGACGACGATCGCCGGAACACGTACAGGACAGCAGGCACAAAAATAGCCTCCACGCGACCAGGTACCTATATTCAACCCCACTTATCTCTATCATCGCTGAATCAATTTTTGATCCACGAAGTCTTGCTTCTAGCCGACCTATACCTCTTCCATCCCCTTTAACTAGATTAATTCGTACATTAAATGGTTGTAGAAATCGAATCGAATATCCCAAAAAAATTTGTACAAACTGGACAGAAAATACTAACCGAAGACCTAACTTGGAAGGCCAATCATGGACGACCTACTGAATTTTTTTGAAAACAAATCCATATCAGAGAAATACAACGTATAGGGGATCAAAACCCATATAGTAGAAGTATTTTTCATAGTTTACACAGAAAGTTATCCATGGTTAAAAATTAGGAAAAATTTAGTTAGAAAACTAAGATTTTGGAAAATATTTCCCGATACGGCGTACGTCCCGACAAACCGGGTGACGTGGTCACGCACCATACACATCGAAAGGCGCGTATGGATGTTGTCGACGTGTGGGAACTGATGGAACTCAATTTCGTTGCGTGTGCTCGACAAGATCAGTGTGTATCCGTCGAGATACCCCCGTATCGACCTTTTGTAAACTTGGCCATAACTTCGTGTACGTTTGTTGTATCAAGACAAAACTTGCGCCAACAGGTCCAAATTGAAATTTTGGTCCTGTGTGCCAAGTTTGGTTCGATTCTGAGAAGGTCGAATCAGAACTCCTTTTTGGCGGGCCTACGACCCACTCAACGGACGATTTTGCACGCGGCTCCTCGGAATCTAAAACTAGACATACCATTGAGTTCCTCTCCTCAAACCGAATATGTAGACATATACTTTGTTGATTTTAGAGACCATAGATACTGGCACGTGTTTCGATGCAAAACGGGTCCAACGGCAGACAACTTTTTGACCCGAAATTACGATTTTGCCCCTGTTCCAGAATTTAACTTTTGGACAAGCATTTTCTAGACCTATCTTTTATACCGAACACGTTCGTAATGTTTGTTTCAGCATCCGAAGATCCTTGTGGATTTTGACTTTCGTGCTGAAGATACTGATTATAGGATTGTGCTGCTTCTCGCACCACCCTTAGGCAAGATACCTTGCTTTATTTACTGTTTATAATTAGATGCATCTTTGCTTATTTATTTGGTGCAAATTTATTGTCTATTTCTTTCAGTTGGATCCATGATTTGTTTTTCATAGTTTCTTGTTTACTTTCAGTATTTCTCTTTCTTGTCTTTTAAAATGCATGTGGACCTAGTCATAGTGGACTACCTTTTGTTAGTGAACCTTGGGAGGGTAAAGACAGTTTGATGCATGGGCTACCCAAAATCAAAGGCCGTAGTAACTGCATACTATGGTAGTCGAGTCGAGAGAGTCACTAGCCTCGATCTATGTGGACTGATGGGTCACGTGGGCCGCTAGCCTCGAGTTATGCCGGCTGATAGTATTGGTACTTGACGTGTGTGTGTTGTGAGTTATTACCTTGTCCTGGGGAAGTCAGCCTTCACCTGCCCATACATCGATATGTCTTCTAAATTATCTACTAGAAAGGATATGAGACCTTAGCAAATTTCATGTTCCAATCATGGCATAGAAAAATGTCACATCGCGAAATAGTAAGTTATCCCTTGTCCTTGTTTGGTTGTAGGGGTAGCCTACTGTTTCGATGATGGGATATTGAGCCGTATTATGGTTTGGACACTTTTACTTTATCTTTATTTTATGGTGCATTTATATTCAGTTCATATGGCATGTTCTTCCTGTATCTTGTTATGTCCCTCTGAGGACCTGGTGATCTATCCAAGTATAAATGATTTCCCGCAGGAGTATGGCTCGGCACTGGATCCTTCCTACCTTGATGATGAGGCATCTCCCGCTGACATCTAGATTCATGTTATTCTTTGAGACTCATAGTGGACATCTACTGTATTTGAGATTATTTTTATAGCTGTTTGGTGTGGGCATGTCCACCGGGCTATCTTTTGACTCACTTATTTATTTTATTTGGACTTCTTATATCTTTTGTATCTGCTGTGGATGAGATATAGTATACTGATTTTCTGGCCTGCGATTATATTATTACAGCTTATGTATATATACGAGGATTCCATATTATTGGAGTATTCATCGTATATATGCAGCTGACATGTCTACGTACTTGGTCCTAAGTATTTTGGGACTGGGGCATTACATGTTTTTGTGGTGGCCCATGCAGGTCAGAAAATATTATTGGGTTACATGACTGTGCCTAATAAGCCAGCATATAGGAATATGAATAGTATCTCATCTATGATTATTGCCTCCTTTGACCTCCAACTTTTCAAACTCTCTCTGATTACCTATATTGCCTCATATGTGACCCTTCATACTATTAGACTAATTCATGCTTAGTAGAGGTTAGGACGATGACTCGTACTAAGTAGACGTGTTCCATCGTTCCAACATTACTAGTTTAATTATTATAAGTTGGGTAGAATGTCTCACTACCTAACACTTCCTTGACCGTAACCATGGCCTTAGACCAGAAGATAGTAGGACGGCTATATAGACATGAACCCCAAACAAAAATTTGATTCTTAAAGAACTTGAAAATTTTGAATTCTTTTATCATTATCTCGCGTATTTATGTTTTACCATCTTGACCAATGCTGCTATTATAGCCTAGATTTGCAAGCCTATTCATTTTCGAGGTTGTTCATGACATATATGTTATTGGAGGTACCCCACTAACATATTGTTTATCAGAATTGGTGCATGATGGTCTGATCAACCTAGTGCACTTGGTTCGCTCTTCATAAAATTATTCAATAGTTAACTTGTTTTCCCAAAATCTCATCCGTAACTGCGTTGACAACTCTCCTTCAACTGCTTGACCAGTAACTTGTTTGGATCTTTTCTAACGTTATCTTATTTTCGTGCCAGCAGTATGGATCTACGAAGCGGATGCAGCTCTACTTTGGCCCTCACCTCTGATGATGCGTCTACCCAGGAGGAGCAGAATCCTCCAATGACCCCGGTGACTCCGTATCCGCCAGGACAGCCGCAGACTACCATAACCCGATCAATGGTACAGCAGGAAACCTAAGTGCCACCAGTAATCCATACTGGACAGGCTACCGTAGTACCACCTGAGGAGAATGTACCATCACCTCCACCACCCACTCGATAGCATCCACCTCAGTGCGGGCCATAGATGCCTCCACCACCAGAGGATGGAAACCCTACTACACAGTTCATGTATACCATGATACATACTCAGTGGCAACAAGCTAAACTGATGAGGCAGAGCATGACAGAAGCACTAACTAGACCTTCACCTCCGACACCGGTACCAACACTAGCTCTACATCCATATGAGGGTTCTATCAAGGACTTCATGGATATGAACCCCAAGCCCTTCAGAGGTACCGAGAAACCACTAGAGGTCACCGCGTGGCTTATCAACACATAGAAGCAACTGAGGGCGTCCCAGTTGCCAACAAATGATTGGATGACAGCAGTAGACTTGCGCTTAGAAGACAATGCCCATCATTGGTGGGAAGCCGAAGAAAGACGCTTGGGAGCCAATCAGACCTGGGAAGAGTTCTACAAACTCTTCAATGAGAGGTTCTTTCCTATCCATGTACGCGATACCCTCTATGATCAGTTCCTACACCTCAAGTAAGGGAACATGACCGTAGATGAGTCTGATGCAGAATTCAGTCGACTGAGCAGATTCGGTGAGACACTGATTCCTACTAAATAGGAAACGGTTAAGAGATTTCACCAAGGATTGACACCAGAGCTCAAGAAGCATACTATAATGCAGTCTAGGGTTTCTCATGCTGCAGTGTTAGAAGAAGCTAGAAGCCAGGAACTCCTTGACAAAGAAATACAACAGGCTCAGAGATGCCATATTCCAGCAACTGGGCCAAGTAACCTTATCAATGGTGGATCAATCAGACATTTTATGACCTAACCGCCAACAAGAGCATCACCTTATCCAATTGATAAGCTTCTTACATGTCGCTTCTGTCATAGGAAAGGTCATGTCATGAAGGATTGTCGTCGCATATTAGGACAATGCATGATTTGTGGCTCCAATCATCACAAGGCCCGAGACTGTACAGAACAACTAAAGGCAGCACAACGGCGGATGCAAGGACCCGTTGCACCAGGACCAATAGCATAGCCCAGTCAACCATCATATGGAGGTTATCCTAGAGGGTCACATTTAGCTGACCAACCTATACAAGTTAGACAGGATGGACATGAGACAAATGGACAAAGGCATGGGCATACATTTAGCATGGCTGTGATAGGCACCTATCCTGAGGTTGGAGATTTAGCAGGTATTATTCTAGTTACACCATTTATCTGTTTTAGACATGGCTTAGCATTAGAACAACACTTTCATTAGCTTGGTCAACATGCATAGCATAATACTTGTCTTAGTATAAATTACTAGTTACCAGCGACAATGTATATGCAGTACCTTCGATACCACTAGAAATCTATTGACTATAGTCTAGCAATCTTACTACAGAGATTTTGACTTAGTAGTTAGAGATCCTTGCATGATGTACCTAAATTTTTTATTTTATCCCCATCCATAACCGTCTTGTGTGCTTTAGGAGAGGGAATCATTCAATTCCCCTTGTGCATGTGTCATCAGGGCATCCCTCGCCAACTTGGAAGCACAAAGATGACATACGTAGTCGTTTCCCTATTGTTTGATATTCAAAGTATGATCTTCGACTTGAAAAATTTTCTCAAATCAAGCAAATAACTCAGTGGTTCATAACGTCCACTTCTATCCTTAGCACTATGGGTACTCCTACCGTGACTTTGAAATTGAGAGAAAAACATTAGTCTTTTTCTTCCAACAAATTTCATATGCGAGACCTAGATGAGCCGACCATCATCTAGGTATATCATGTGCCACTCAAGCACGTACCCTTGTAACCTATTTTTATGATGCGACTTTCAGATCAGAATGGCCATCTATAACCCTTACCGCAATATCAATGAACTTCCCGACCTCAACTAGAGGCCCAACCTCGACTTAAATCTTTCAACCCAATATATGGTTATGACCCACTTGAAGCCCACTACGCACATGCTACTATTGTGCCACACAATAGAGTCCTCGTGTGCTACTTATACACAAAAGGCACGGAAGACACATCTTCGAGACCTACAGTACCAACTTAACAAACCCGACTCGGAACAAGCCCAACCACTTGAATTAAAACTTTTTCTAGACTACCCTCTCCTAATAAGAATAGTTTAGATTGAACTAATTATATTTTGTTCAGTCAATATAGATTTAAACTCAAGATTTGTTCAATCAAGGATTGAAGTCCAATTGGGGAAGTCACTAAAACCTAGTCAAACCCATACCTCCATATTTGGGCCATAGAACCAAACCCCATGAAATAAGTCCCTACGCCTATTATGTAGTCCCCCTCTCTGGGTCACTTGTCATCCTTCCATAAATTCTTTAACCGTATTTATTCGTAGCCCATGTTATAAGATGAATGGAAACCTCTTGTGCCAACTTGTTTTTGGTTATGCTCGACTAAGACCTCTCCTACTGCCTCGACGGAACATGGCCATTGTATGAGCAATGTTAAACAGGTAATACCTAGGCTTTCCTTAGACTCCGTGACTATGGCCAGAAGTACCTTATATTCTCCTACGTCTCCTTAAAATCTGACAGTATTTAGAAGTCCTATAAATGCATCCTCCATGATTTACCAATTTCTATAAGTTAGGTAGTGCAATGAACTTCATACTCCCTCTCCCTTAGAAGGTGATGTCGAACTAGGAGTTCGATCATAGAATGTTTCGTCCTGCTATTCAAATGTTTGGTATGGTTTGACACGTCTAATTATTTTCCATTTCTAGCTTCTTTGTCCTATTATATTAAGATTTATTTTAATTTCGAGGATGAAATTCTTATAAGTTGGGTAGGATGTAAACCCCTGATTATTTATTTATTTTCATTTTAAATATTTGTTTAGTATTTTTGCCTTGTATTTAATTCTAGGATTCTTGGTGATATCAAAAATCTATATATATGGGTATAGCAAGTAACTGCTACTTTTATATATGTTAATTACTATTTTTGGTGCAAGATATTACTAAATGCCTTAGAATATATTTTTGTAATATTAAGATTTTAGTAATTATATATGTATATTTTTATGTTATAGTATCTAGTAAATTATTAAATCACTCGATTTCGGTTACTATTTTTATAGTACAAGTAGCACGTATTTGTACATAATATATAAATGGTAACCAGAAATCGTACACTCCCCTTATTTTATTATTTTAAATTTTTAAGACTTTTTTCAATATTTTTCTTGAATTAATTTTTGGTTACAAATAGGATTAGAAAGGTTTATTAGAAAAAAATAGATATTTCATTATCTCACGTGATATGAATATCTCGTGAGACAATGAACCCAAAGAGACCCGACCCTGGTCATACGAACAAACAGGGAAAACTCGGATTTTCTTCAATCTTTTAAATCCGAAATCTTTACACCTTCATCCAAATTTCCTCCTCCTTAATTCCTTTCCAATTCTCTCTAGATTTATCCAATATGCATTTAAACCGAAATAAATATTAATTTAAATCTCCGTTTAAACCATCGTATAGAAACCAAAGCCTTGCGAAGAAATTACTCCTCGAAAACTCTCGTGTTCGCGTGACAAGCCGTCCCCGAACCTTTCCCAGACCCAGGCGACCGTGGTCATCCCTTTAATCGTCGCGCATAGCCACTGGTCGACGACGATCGCCGGAACACGTGCAGGACAGCATACACAAAATAGCCTCCATGCGACCAGGTACCTATATTCAACCCCACTTATCTCCATCATCGCTGAATCAATTTTCGATCCATGAAGTCTTACTTCTAACCGACCTATACCTCTTTCGTCCCCTTCAACTAGATTAATAGAAATCGAATCAAATATCCCAAAAAAAATTTGTACAAACTGGACAGAAAATACTAACCGAAGACCTAACTTGGAAGGCCAATCATGGACGACCTACTGACAGTTTTTGGAAACAAATTCATAACAGAGAAAGACAACGTATAGGGGATCAAAACCCATCTAGTAGAAGTATTTTTCATTATTTACACAGAAAGTTATCCATGGTTAAAAATTAGGAAAAATTTAGTTAGAAAACTAAGATTTTGGAAAATAATTCCCGATACGGCGTGCGCCCTGATAAATCGGGCGACGTGGTTACGTACCATACACATCGAAAGGTGCGTATAGATTTTGTCGACGTGTGGGAACTGACGGAACTCAATTTCGTTGCGTGTGCGCGACAAAATCAGTGCGTATCCGTCGAGATACCCCCGTATCGACCTTTTGTAAACTTGTTCATAACTTCGTGTACGCTCGTCGTATCGAGACGAAACTTACGCCAATAGGTCCGATTCAAAATTCTGGTCCTGTGTGCCAAGTTTGGTTCGATTCTGAGAAGGTCAAATCGGAACTCCTTTTTGGCGGGACCGTGACCCACTCAACGGGCGATTTTGCACGTGACTCCTCGGAATCCAAAACTGGACATACCATTGAGTTCCTCTCCTCAAACCGAATCCGTAGACATATAGTTTGACGACTTTAGAGACCATAGATACTGGTACATGTTTCAGTGCAAAACGGGTCCAACGGCGGACATCTTTTTGATCCGAAATTACAATTTTGCCCCTATTCCAGAATTTAACTTTTGGACAGGCATTTTCTAGACCTATCTTTTATACCGAACACGTTCGTGATGTTTGTTTCAGCATCCGGAGCTCCTTGTGGATTTTGACTTTCGTGCTGACGATACTGATTGTTGGATTGTGCGGCTTCTCGCACCACCCTCAGGCAAGATACCTTGCTTTATTTACTGTTTATAATTAGATGCATCTTTGTTTATTTATTTGGTGCAAATTTATTGTCTATTTCTTTCAGTTGGATCCATGATTTGTTTTTCCTAGTTTCTTGTTTACTTTCAGTATTTCTCTTTCTTGTCTTTTAAAATGCATGTGGACCTCGTCATAGTGGACTACCTTTTGTTAGTGAACCTTAGGAGGGCAGAGACAGTTTGATGCCTGGGCTACCCAAAACCAAAGGCAGTAGTAATTGCGTACTACGGTAGTCAAGTCGCGAGGGTCACTAGCCTCGAGCTATGTGGACTGATGGGTCACGTGGGCCACTAGCCTCGAGTTATGTCGGCTGATAGTATTGGTACTCGACGTGTGCGTGTTGTGAGTTATTACCTTGTCCTGGAGGAGTCAGCCTTCACCTGCCCATACATCGATATGTCTTCTAAATTACCTACTAGAAAGGATAGGAGACCTTAGCAAATTTCATATTCCAATTATGGCATGGAAAAATGTCACATCGCGAAATAGTAAGTTACCCCTTGTCCTTGTTTGGCTGTAGGGTTAGCCTACTGTTTCGATGATGGGATATTAAGCCGTGTTATGGTTTGGACACTTTTACTTTATCTTTATTTTATGGTGCATTTATATTCAGTTCATATGGCATGTTCTTCCTGTATCTTGTTACGTCCCTCTGAGGACCTGGTGATCTATCCAGGTATAAACGATTTCCCGCAGGAGTATGGCTGGACACTGGATCCTTCCTACCTTGATGACGAGGCATCTCCCGCTGACATCTAGATTCATGTTATTCTTTGAGACTCATAGTGGACATCTACTATATTTGAGATTATTTTCATAGCTGTTTGGTGTGGGCATGTCCACTCGGCTATCTTTTGACTCACTCATTTATTTTATTTGGACTTCTTATATCTTTTGTATCTGCTGTAGATGAGATATAGTATACTGATTTTCTGGCCTGCCATTATATTATTACAGCTTATGTATATATACGAGGATTCCATATATTAGAGTATTCATCGTATATATGCAGCTGGCATGTCTACGTACTTGGTCCTAAGTATTTTGGGACTGGGGCGTTACACCGTGCACAAATTTGTCCGTTGGAGCGGGTCGCGGGTCCGCAAAATAGGCGTTCCAGTCGACCTTCTCAGAATCGGACCAAGCTTGACAAACATGACCAAAATATTATGCGGTCTTGCTGACGCAAGTTTCATCTCAATTTGACGAACGTGCACAAAGTAATTAGGAAATTTACAAATAGGCCGATACGGTGAATTTCAACGGATCCGTATCAAATTTGTCGCGCACACGCGACCAATTTGAATTCTGTCAAAGCCCACACGTCCGCAAAGTTGATACGCACCTTTCGATTCTTTCGGTTCGCGACCACGTCGCCCGGTTTGGCGGGACACACGTCGTATCGGGGAGATTTTCTAAAATTCTATATTTTTTAAAACAAATTTTTCTTAGTTTTTAATGGTGAATAACTTTATGTAAATTAAATGAAAAATCAATCTATTAGAAGGGTTATGACCCCTATATATTGGCTACGACTGTTACAAATTAGTTTTCGAAAACTTTTCCTAGATGGATCATAATCGATCTGCGAACATGGGAGGTTGACTAGTTTGTTCACTGTTTTATGAAATAGTTTTTTCGACTTTGCATCAATTTTTTAGACTAGTGGGTTCTCTAAATCGAAAAATAAAAACTAGAGTTCCTAGACGGTCATATAGGCTTCCTGTAATATTTTACGGTTCGTAAATCGGTAAACTATTCGGAAAGAAATTCGACAAAAAACGTGCGCACCTGAGCGGCGGAGTCTGCACGCGAAGCTGCTGTTGTTTCGGGGTTACGGCGGTCTGCACGTGCGATTGGGCCGATCGATGGTGGTTCGGTGGCTCTATGGCGGTCGTCCCAGGCGTGCTCGTCGTCCAGGCAGTGGGCTTGGTTTACGGGAAGAGACCTCAGTCTGGGATTCATGGTTCGGAAAATCCTTCGAGGAGCAGGGAGTTGTGGTCTCGGTAGGGGAGATTTTGACCAACTCCTTGGTGGATTTAAATAGGATTTCATCCCAGTTGGTAGAAAATAGGATTGAGGTTTACCATGCTTTGGATTGGATTCAAAAATGAAGAGATTCAAAATTTAAGGGATTCAAAATTGATGGTTTATCAAAATGAAGGTTCAAAAAATTTATAACAGAGCCTTCTCTGTTAGTCTACGGGAGATTTGTGGATGGCTATCTCGCGAGATTTGGTAAATCTCACGAGAAATTATCTTTGGTTTTTTTTATATTTGCGTTGTCACGACCCACACCCACTGTGAGGGTACGAGAATGTAACAACGCCCAGCCTACGCCGCAGTGTCGGCGGTAGAACACTGTCCTAGGTCAATCATCTAACAATATAAAGGTACCTGTACAGTATATACACTCCGAATGGAGATGACATAACAGAACAGTCTCAATCACATCTAAGGCAGATACAGAATAGTAAAGGTAGATAGAGAGAGATCAAAAGCACAATGTAATACAAATGAGAGAGAGAGCAAATCTAAGTGTCTAAGATAACAACTCAAGAACATCCAGCTCAATACGAGTCTCTAAATATAACAACATCTCAGAAGAACAACTGAAAATCAAATAACAAAGTTGAAAGAAAACTAAAGCCTAGCTATCTAGCCTAGACTCTGGGAGTAGCATCCTGTACTGCAGCTGGATCCTCCAGAGGAACCAGGTCGCAGGTGTCGTCTAAGCCTGCTCCGTAATAGGTGGTACATAGGGCCTCCTCCTCATCCTCTGTAATATTTTCAACAGGTCCAGTCAGGACAGGAGCGAGTACAGTACATCTCAACAGATCATAGCAGGTTAGAAAATATAATCATGCTGTAAAGTAAGATACATGAACTGAAGAAATACAGTATGTAAACAGAGAGAGAACTGTAATAGAAATATCTACTATACATAGAGAACTAATAGTGACTAGTGAGTCAGAGTAAAATATAAACATGTGAATGGCATAGGAGATTCATGACTACAGCTAAGAGAGTGATTCATGACTACAGCTACTGGGATAATATTCACATGTCTATTTCTACTCCCCCATCCCCAATCAATACACAAAGATCTGTTCAAGTTATGTTAAGATTCGTGAAACTTCACATGGCTCATAAAATGAGTGATACGTGAAGGTGATTCATGATGGCTCTGTGAACATGAGAGTACATGTGTCACAAGCGGTTCGTGAATCAGAGGAGGCATAGAGATACGTGATGATTCATGAAACGCACAAAACATGTAGTATCCGATGCTCCCGAGGGGGATAACATCTCATGAAAAGATCTATATAGTACCAATCCGTGTGACCAACGTGACAGTATCAAGTAAAGTAATTTAAAGCAGGAAAATAATTCTAAGCAGGATATGAAATGATCAGAGAATGTACTCGCGTGGTATCCTGAACGTCCGAAGAGAATATACTGTCCGAGGAGTGGTGTCTGTCTCCTATAGAACAGTACAAGTCACAATAAGTCTAAAATAAGAAAATAGACTGCTACAATGCATCTACATGAAGTTTAGGTCAAACTAGGCTAAAGTCAACCTTTGGTCAACTCTAGTCAACCCTAACAGTCAAACTAGGTCAGTTCTAGTCTAAATAAGTCAAACTAGTCTAGGTTGGTCAAACCTGGCTTAACCAGTCAATTCTAGGTCAACTAGCTAAATATCACACAAGTCATACTAGTCTGGTGATACACAAGTGCATCCCTACCACATGCCATAGGCTATCCTACCTAGTCCATGAGCCAAATCACATATAGGCCAATGAAATCCCCACTTCATAACCCACTACACATTTACATAGGATATATATCTATCTATATAGGCAAATGCCATATTCACTACACATTACCTAATCACATTAGCTATTACACATAGAAAATCCCTTTACATTTACACTATCACCTAAATATCCTCATTAGGTTAGACATTAGCATGTACTTATAGACATACATACACACATATATATGTATCATATATACATAGAGAGGGCAACATATGAGGTGGGTGTGTGCCTAAAGGGAACCCATGTGGGTGTATGCATAAGAGTGTGTGTATATGTGTAGTGTTGTGAGGGTGTGGCATGGTACAAGGGTTATAGGCTATTGTATTTTAGTTTACATGAGATTGTGTGTGTGTGTAGGAGATGTGATAGGGTGTTGATTGTGTTTAGGCTTGTGTAGGCATGTGTGTGTGAGTGTGTTAGATAGGAATGTGTGTGGACATGAGTGAGTGAGTGTGTGATTGAAATACAAACAGTGAAGTGAGAGAGAGGAGAGTGTGTGCTCAGGATTTCAGGGATCAGTTGGCATGGTCTCAGATTTTTGTGTGACAGGGATGTGGAAATTTGTGTGAGTGTGTGAGGAAGAGAAAACAGTGTGACAGTTCCATACATGTGTGTGTGTGTGGTAATATGAGGGCTTGTGTGTTGATGTGTTACATATTAAATTGCACATGGGTTAAACAAATAGTGTACAGCAGGGAAAAAATAGGCTTAAAAGTCCAGGGAACATATGTGACAGGAATGTGTCTTGTGTGTATATGGGTTTGCATGAACTCAGTTCACACTTGCATAATTCAGATTTCCCCTGACAGTGTAAACCAGTGACAGTGCAATGACAGTGAACCTTAGCCAATAGTTCACTCTATTGCCTCAAACAAAATCCAATTCCCAATCTCAAACACCAAGCCAATACCCATTCTCAGTTTAAATCAACATTTTCAAAATCCTTGTTCTCAGGTTTTTGCACACAAAGGAAAATTCTCAGGAAATGTATGACAGGAAAATCTCAGTTATTATCATTTCAATTTCAGGTTTTACTTCACATTCTAAACAGAATCAAAACTCCTCATTCACCTGTGAATCTCAGGTTTTATGACTTGGTAATCTCAGTTTTGGACAACTTGGTAAATCTCAGTTTTAGTTTTAACATTAGGGAAATTCTTATTTTTCTTACATTCAGTCAAGGTACAGAACATATGAAACCCAAATCACTAATCCATCATGAATCCCAGCTATGCTATCATGAATCTAGACATTGTATTCATGCAAATTAGTATAATTTAACATTAAACAGTTAAATATATATCAACTCTGAAATAATGTTATATCAGAAAATGTACTGAACCATGAAATCATATTCGAATTTCCAACCAATCCATCTCAAAATGAGACAGATCCGAACCAATCATTTGATACCAACATGCATCCCACACAAACACAGGTATGTATACATATAAATCAACATCCAAACACCCTTATAAATCGTTTAATTTATACTAAAAAAATAACAATATAAACCCTGATGAATAGAGTATCAGAAAATGCATGGGAACAGGTAAATCAAATTCGAGATCACATTAAAACTCAAAATAGCTTAAAACAGAGATGCGATACATGTACACAAGTGTCATAGGGGTTGTTCGTGTCCATCACAGCAAGACACAACGTGTCTGCACACAAACAAACACGTTCTAGGCACACACAGACACGTGGTCTCGTGCACATGTGTACGTGCGTCTAGGACACGACACACAATACGACACCACACGTGCGCGTGTCCACGTGTTCACCTAGGGTAGGGCTAGGTTTGTGTCAGCCTGCAACGTGTCCACGTGACACGTAGGTATGACACGAACCCCGTGTCAGCAGCGCCTGTGCGCGTGCACAGCCTCCTGCGCGCGACAGTGCGCGGCCAGTGCGGGGGCGATTGCGCCGTGCATACTCAACGAGATGCTCCCAAATTTTGGGAGCATGGTCGCAGATGTTGCCCCATGAATCCCACAAAAATTTAGGACACGGCGTGTCCTGTATCGAGAGATATGCCCCCCGAGATACAGGACACGGCCTACGGGCTCGTGCAACGTGTCCACGTACAAAAACACGACACAAAAGGACACAAAACACTAGGACACCTTCACAAATATTGATACACACATCAAGATCTACAAATCCATGTAATTACATTTCAAAATATGAAAATAAATTCCTATGTGGCATTTCTACAAATACCTAGTATGCCTATCATGATACGTGTCCGATACGGACACGAAATGGACACAAATTGTGCCCAAATTTTGCGGACAGCTAGGAAACCCTAAAACCTAACCTTATATGCAAAGAAATCAGGAAAAACTATCAGTTTAGATGATTTACCTATTGAGTATCAAAACTCAAGAAAAGCTTCAAAGAGGGGATTCCAAATGGTAACTCCAAATCTCCAAATAGCATGCAAACTGAGGTGCTCCTCCAAAATCAGTATATAAACATAAATTAGATCCTATTGCAAAAGACTAGGACTAAAAAGGAGCTAAAATGAATTAATTAGGAATTTCTAAGGTTGGGGATTTACCTCCTTCTAAACTTGAGATCTATTTCCAAGAGAGGCTAACCCTAAATGAAGGAGGCATTAAATAGGGGTGGGAAACCCTAGGTTGGCTGCCATGGGTGGGCTAGGATTGGTCTTGGGCTTAATTCATGGGCCTATGGCTTAATAACAAGTCTCAAAATTGATAAATCATAAGTCCTTGACTTAAGCCATAAGTCATG
Organism: Iris pallida; assembly: GCA_029216955.1. Classification (NCBI taxonomy): domain Eukaryota; kingdom Viridiplantae; phylum Streptophyta; class Magnoliopsida; order Asparagales; family Iridaceae; genus Iris; species Iris pallida. The sequence continues at coordinate 13,317 of JANAVB010008966.1, read as the reverse complement.
AACTAGTTTCACTTAAGTAATCCTTCCTACCTTAAGACTAATCTCTAATGACTAAAAGTAGGTTAACTAGAGTTAGACTAGGGTCACCAACTAGGGTTAGTTCTAGGTTAGTCTACAAGTCTCAACTAGTCATGACTAACATAACACATAGCAATATTTAATTAATATTAAAATCACACAAATTCCCATAAATCATAATAAATTCAAAGAAATCCTAAAATGCCCCAAAATACCCCCTAGGCTAAAATGTACTAGTCAAACATCCTAATTATATGGCTAGGCTCTAAGGTTACACTAGTCAAACACCAAATCATAAGCCATATCTTAAAATAGTTTTAAATGATTAAAAATCACCAAAAAATCATATTATTATTTAATATCATAATTAAATAAATTAAAATACAAAATTTCAAAATTATCCTTATTTTAGAAACTGGGTGTTACATGCGTATATATATACATATATATATATATATATATATATATATATATATATATATGTATATATGTATATATATCAGGCCGGATCGTGGGAGGCAGCTCCCCACTCCGACGGTTGAGATTCAGCTTCCAGACGTCGTATTTTTGCCACCCTTCAGCTGGCTTCCCCATCTGTGTCCCCTTCGTCGCGCTGGAAATATCCTCCCTATCCTCATCCTTCTCTACGACCTTCATCCTCAAATTTGGATCCGGATGTCCGATAATCACCGTAGTCATGAAAGCTGTAGCTAGGTGGGGCCTCAAAGCAGCATACCGGGTCGCTCTGTTTGACCCCAAGCACATGTTCCTCCACCTTTCATCCGAACCGAACTACTCCATAGTCCGGGCCAAAGGCACTTCCAGAATCGGAACTCAGACCGTTAAGATTGTCATATGGTCTCCCAGCTTCAACCCTAAAATTGATTCGATTATCATATCCACATGGGTCACCCTCCCCAACCTTTTCCTGGTTTGTTTCCCCGCAGCAGCCCTAAAACGGATAGCTATCTCCTTTGGGACCTTGGTAGCTATCGCTGAAGAAACTAAAAACCTCGCCAAATACAACTATGCAAAGATATGCGTCGAATTAGATCTCGTAAAAGAACCCCCAAAATTGATAGAGATCTAGCTTAGAGATCTAAACACAGCCAATCGTTGGTTTATAATAATAACATCATCTTCTACGAACATTGCCAGATAAGCGGCCAATCCATGCAGCACTGCTTTCGTGCCCACCCGGAGCTAAAGAAGTCTAGGCCGCACAACCATAGTACTGCGGATGCCCACCGAAGTCCTAACACTGTCCATCAGGCTCCGCCCCCCAATCTTTCCCTGATGATTGACGGCCCTACTCCACCTGCCGTGCTCCCCCGTCCGACCAAGATGCCTACCTCCACGATCGTCCCATTCAACCCTCCCGTCATCTCTCTCAACAACTCCTTTGAACTTCTCTCTAGCTTCGCGCCCGACGGGACGTCCGACGACTCCGGCCCGTCTCGTCTATCCACAGCGGAGACGTTTAGCAAGATTCCCCTTAGCCCAACAGTGGGACCGAGCGACACATCCCGCCTCAGCCACGCTTGACAGGAGTCGTCATCACTCCCAGCGTGCCACCCCACATCTCTCCCTACAACTCATCAGAATCCTTAATCTCCTCCCTTCCGAGGATGCTCACTCTTCCCATAGTACCACCCAACCTCAACAGCCTGTAGAGGCTCAGACGGAGAGCCAGCCAGAGCAGTATCCTGAACCTAGGCCTCTTAAGACTCACCAAACTCGTCCCACATTCGAAACGACTACTCCCTCGTCTATGGCTGGGCCCCACTTTCATCCTCTCCCTCTCATCGTAGACGTCCAACCCAGCTTCGACATCACCTTAACCGGCAGATTCTGGCAAGCCAAGGAAGCGGGTTTCCTGGACCGTGAAAATCCCTTAATTGCCCTAGAAGACGGCGTAAAAGACTCTACTACATCATTATCAGAGGACAATGGCAGCAGAGAACTCGGCGGGGCTAGCAACGAAGTCAACGGGGCCACCATCTCTCCCACACAAAAAACCTCCTCTAAAAAGAACAAAAACAAACAAAAGCAGCAGACGGCTAGGACTACGAGGTCTACCACGAAGCTCAACTACCCACCTCCCACTATCCCACCAAATGCTAAACGTATAGATCTTCTTATCGTTATTGAACCTAAAATCCCCCCCCAAAAAAAAATCAAAGTCACTCAACTTAAGCTCGGATTCCTTCATGCCATCAACGGATGTAATGACATCTGGATCTTTTTTGGGCCTGAATTCCAATTGGCCATCATAAAAGATTCACCTCAGGCTTTCTCTTGTTGGGTCGAACATCCGACCCTCAAATCCCGCTCCATCCTTTTCGCCGTCCATGGCAGTTGTGACTACACTGAACGAAGATTGCTTTGGAAAGACCTGCTAGAAGCCGCCTCTCCCTACCATGGTCTCCCGTGGCTATGCATAGGAGATTTCAACATGGTGTCCAGCAGAGAGGAGAAATCCGACGGTCGTTCGTCTCCCCAGCCAGCGATGGACGATTTTAACAACTTCATTTTCTACGAAAACCTAAACTCCATCCCCTTCCACGGTAATGCATTTACCTGGTACAACATGCAGGAGGGCTATCAGCGCCAGTACTCTCGCTTAGATCGGGCGATGGTCAACGACCGTTGGTCTGACATGGGCCTGATCACAAACCTCTCTCATCTGAACTCCACTGGATCGGACCACTCCCCTCTCCTCATTATGATCAGCAACAACCATACCGGCACCAAAAAACCATTTCGCTTCCTCAACTTCTGGAGGCATCATCCCCACCTCCAAAACGTCGTGACATTCGCTTGGAACTCCATTTCAGAACCTGACCATCTGTTACGTGTGGCGGCTAAACTTAAAGCCACTCGCAAGGCATTATCATCATGGAGTAAGACGGCTTTTGGAGACATCTTCCAGGCCATTAAGGTGGCAGAAGACGATGTCACTCGAGCTGAAATCTTATTTACTGCCGATAGATCCTCGACTGCCCGCACTTCGCTCAACCTTGCCAGAGCTATCCTGGAGTCCAGGCTTAAGGTGGAAACAGAATTCTGGAGGCAAAAAGCCAGATTAACCTGGGACACCAAGGGTGATCGGAATACCAATTTCTTTCATGCGTGCGTCAAAGGTCGCAGAAACCAATTACAACTTCACCGGATATCCGACGATAACGGCGCCCTGGTGGAACACCAGGAAGGCATTCAGGCTACGGCGGAGATATTCTAATAAAAAAATTTCACTAAAGAGCAGGTCGTTAAAGACGTCGCGCTTCTGTCTGAAATCCCATCCCTCATCAGCAACAGCGAGAACAAGACCCTGTTGGCTACCCCTTTGTTGGAAGAGGTGGACGAGGCTGTCTGGTCTATAAAAGAATACAGTGCTCCAGGTCCTGATGGATTCAATGGCGTATTCTTCAGAGCCTGTTGGCACACCTTAAAATACGACTTACTGGAGGCCACTATTGCCTTTTTCCAGGAGCAAGATATTCCAAATCCATTTCTTGTGCAAACATCATCTTGATCCCCTAGAAAGACAACCCGAAAACCTTCAAAGACTTTCGCCCCATCAGCTTATACACCTTCACCAACAAGATTATATCGAAGATCGTTTCCAACAGGATGTCCAATCTTCTCTCCAAAATTATCTCCGAAGAGCAAAGCGGGTTTGTCCAAAGCCGTAACATCATTAACAACATTCTTCTAGCCTAAGATATGATCACATGTATGAAGTTCCCGTCCAGAGGGGGAAACGTTGTCGTCAAATTGGATATAGAGAAGGCATACGATCGCCTGGACTGGCAATTCATGATCTGGGTCTTCAGGGCGTTCGGCTTTTCCGAAGCTTGGATCGACATTATCTTCAGATCTATCAACAACACATGGCTTTCCACCATCATCAATGGTCAGGCGGCGGGGTTCTTCCGATCCATCCAAGGGGTTAGACAAGGGGATCCCCTCTCTTCTACTATTTTCATCATTGCGACAGAAGCGCTTAGTAGAAGCCTCAATAGCATGCCTAGAATCCCCGGTTTCCATCACTTCCACACCACCACCGGATGTCCACTTGTCACTCACCTGGCGTATGCTGATGAAATCCTTATTTTCTTCTCCGGAGACTTCGGATCGATCGAGGTAGTGTTAAGCACCCTCGCGAGATACACAAGTTTCTCTGGACAGCGCATCAATAACAACAAGAGTGTCATTTATACCCACCACAAAGTCGACAGATCTCGTTCAACTATTCTTTTCGATATGACCTCGTTCGCCACGGCATACCCGCCTTTTATCTACTTGGGCTGTCCACTGGTATACGGAAGGTCGAGCTCGGGTATATACGACCACCTTGTAGACAGGATCCGTAAACTGATCGCGGGATAGCACAATGCAATATTATCTCTGGGGGGCAAATTGATCCTTATCAAACACGTCCTTTCCTCTATCATATTGTATACCCTAGCCGTCTGCTCTCCCACCAAGAAGGTCCTCCACCATCTTGAATTCCTCTTCGCCAAGTTCTTCTCGGGTCAACGCGACGGCAAAGAAAAACACTACTGGGCTAGTTGGGATACCATGGCCAAACCAACCGAAGAAGGAGGTATGGGATTCAGCAGACTTGCCCACATCATGGACGCTTGCTCTATAAAGTTGTGGTGAAAATTGTGCACAAAGAGCTCGCTTTGGATGAGGTTCATGAGAGCTAGATACTCCAAATTCTCACATCTGTCGGAGGCTCTCACTACCAACAGATCTTCGACGTCGTGGTGACGCATAATTTGTGGACGTAATCTCGCTGAACCTTTTATCCGTCTGCAGTTGGGCGACGGCCGTTCATCAGCCCGTCTAGAACGATGGTTTGGGGAAGACACCATCCAGCCCAATATCCGTACTCCGTTGGGATGCGTTATTAGGGATCTTTGGGTAGACGGTTCCGGATAGAATTGGGGGAGGATCAGAGATTGGTTCGGTCAGCCGACGGTCGACGGTCTTCGTGCAGCCAATATGAGGATCACTGACATATCCGACTCGTGGAGATGGTCACCTAACCTGAGCGGGACTTTCACGCTGGCTTCCGCCAGAGTAGTGGTGAGAGCCAGTGGCGTGCCAGATACCACTTCTGCTAAGTTTTGGCAGTCTTGCGTATCCATCAAATGGTCTATCCTTATCTGGCGTGCATTTAGACGGAAGCTTCCGACGGACGACTGTATCAAATCTATCGGATTCAACCTATCGTCCTGATGCCATTGCTTCGTGGATCACCAATCGAAATCAGCTGAGCACGTCCTTCTTTCTGGTGAGTTGGCAAACCACATTTGGCTCAATCTTCACAATAGACTTAGTCTTCTCCTCCCGACTGGCGGCTTCCACGATCTCCTGTCCAGCTGGAGCTGCTCCCACGGATATCATATCGGAGTAGCCGCTGGAATCTGGGTTTTATGGAAGAATATGAACAAATTTAGATATGAAGATCGCCAAATCCTCCCTAAACAGTTGCTCAGAGAGGTTATCAGACAAATTTCTAAAGCTAGGCAGCGCTGCTCTCACGCCCGCAATACTTTTTGGGAGGCCCTTCTTTAGGTCTTACGTCGGGTCTCTCGCACTTCTGTTGGCCGTCGTAGAGATCTGGTTCCTTTTGTGCGCGTCTCGTGCTGTTTATTTTCCTGTTCTTTTGTCGCATTGAGCGCGCTTACTTGTATAGGCTTCGACATTTTGCGCCTATTACTTCAATAAAGATTCTATTTCTCTAAAAAAAAGAATATATATATATATATATATATATATATATTATATTTTATATATATATATATATATATATATATATAAAAATATATATATATAAAATATTAAAATAAATAAATAATATATATATATATATATATATATATATATATATAAAATATATATATATATTTTTTTTTTATAAAATATATATATATATATATATATAAAAAAAAAAAAAATATATATATATATATATATATATATATATATATATAAACATTGAAATAAATTAAAAATAAATAATTTATATAAAATCTTATAAAATTCATAAGAATATTTCTAAAATATTTTGATAGATAATTGAGCATATGAACCTAATAGCTATCTACACTGTAGCCTCTCTTGGTAATATTAATATAAACAAATAATTCATTTATTAATTCCAATTTAGTTTTAATATCTAATAAAACACTATATAATTAAAGTAAAATTTCCTTAATTTTTAACAAATTAAAAATACCTTTCTGATACATTTAGTAGATAAATTTGTTACCAGTTCATATGTGTATATACACATTGTAGCTTTTATCTTGCTACCAAACTAATTAACAAAATCTAGAAAAATAAAAAAATTAAAATATACTATAAAAATATATGGAATAAAATCCCTAAAATTTAGGGGTTTTACATCCTACCCAACTTATAAAAATTTTGTCCTCAAAATTAAAATAAGTCTAATATCTGAGAATAATGGAATAAAATATAAAGGAAGTGTAATATTTCAATATCGTAACTCGATTTTCAAAAAGATGGAGGTATTTGTAAAAGTAATTTATGTTGTCATCCATATTCTACAAGGTGATGTGTTATTGGTTCAAGGCCCTACCCAACTTATAGAAGTTGGCTAACCGTAAAATCGTTATTACAAGAATTGTGGTAGGGACAATCATTCTATAAAGAGGCACGCGAATATTGGACACTTCTGACCGCAGTCCCGGGTTTTATGTGAGACTGGATATTGCCATGACGTTCTTGGTCAATAACTTCTATAGGATGATTATTACAATCTAGAATCGTTTCAATCGGCCATGCTTTCAACAAGATGACCTCTTGCTCAAATACAACTAGAACATGTCGATTCAAAGAAATTTCAGTCTTCGCCTAACATAGGTACTAAGAGATGAGATCACAAAAATTTAGGAAATAGAGTTAATGGACAAAGAGTTGAAAGTCCTTAGTGCAAAAAACCTTTCTATAGAACTTGATTAGGTAAGTGTTCAAAATCTTCAAGTCATAACGACTAATATGTACGGGTTGGTATTTGGGTGTTGTGTAAGAGCTTGTGCTTGCTTGAGTGAAATGTGTATGTCATAGATATGATGTGTCTTGCATGAATCATAGACATTTGACCTATTTGTGAGAACGGGTCAATATAGTATGGTTAAATTCAATTAGAACAAAATGGCCATCTATAGTTTATTCTAGGAAAAAATGTGTCATACATGTGGCATAATTGAAATGGAGCACAAGAAAGTGCATTTGTATGGGACATGTATGACACATGTGTAGCTTGATTGGTGTAGTTTATAAGTGTAAAGTTTGTTGGGAGGAAAATGCTAGTGTTGTGCTCCTAATGTCAAAGTCATGGTCGAGGGTATCAACTGATATGGATAGGAGTGGGCGTTATGAACCATTGTTTTATTAGTTCTCTTGGATCAATCTGTCTTAGTCATTGGTTAATCCAATAAAACCTTATATTTCTTAGAGAGGCTTGCAGTATATGCACTCCAAAAACTTTCATTCTCGAAGTTAAACTAAGGTTCTATTCTACAATAGAAGGAATTTGGAGATCCAATGTTGTGATCTATTACCGTAGTTATCTAACACACGAGCAAGAGATGTAAAAGGTCGTACGAAGATAGTACTATACCTTCAACCATATGGAAGGATAATTAGAGGACCAAGAGATGGGGACTACATGGTAGGTGTAGGGACCCGTTTTATCAGATTTGGTTTTATAGTCCAAATATGGCGATATGTAAGGATGTGTTTAACCGGGTCATAATGGATTCTGAAATGGGACAACGATCTTGGATTTGAACAATCATATATTTTAATCTATATTGACTGGACGAGATGCTACGAAATCAATCTAAGTTATTCCTAGTAGGTTTAGGATAATCTTATATAGGTTCCAAATCAAGTGGTCAGGCAGATTTTTCAGCCAGGTTGGTTAACCGGATTCCTAAGCCCGAGGATACGCCTTCTGTGACTTTTGCGTTTAAGTAGCACAAGAAGACTCAATTGAGTGGCATGCTAGTGGCATATGCGTAGTGGGCTTTGAGTAGATCACAACCATATATTGGGTCAAAAGGGTTGAGTCGAGGTTGGATCTCTAACTGAAGTCAGATAGGACAATGGTATTATGGTAATGGTTATAGCTAGCCTTTTTGACTCGAAAGTCGCAACATAAAAATAGATTATAAGGGGACGGGTATTAGTGGGACATGATATATCTACATGAAGGTGGAGTCGTCTATGTCTTGAATGTGAAATTTGTTGGAAGATAACAGCTGGTCTCGTGCTCCAAATATTAATGTCACGGTCGGAGACACGAAATGATCTAAATAAAAAGTGGGAGTTCATGGGGGCACTAATTATCATTCCTATCGGTAATCAACTTATCCGAGCAAATTGGTAATACTAGTATCTCCTACAATTTAGAAAGCTTACAATCTATTCACTCTAGTAACTAGGACATGGTTGTAGAAATAATGAGGTTAGAAGGATTTCAAAGTCGCAATATTGTACCTCAACTTTTGATAATAAAGAATAAGGCACGATGTACTAGATAACGTGGTACGGTAGGTATGAATCAATTTTGAGAATCGTACCCTGCTTTCTAATAAACTGGAAATGATTGCGCACACGACACACTAATCGATATAATAGAATGATCGACTCATCTATTGTATACGAGAGTTATTGATAGGGGTGACGACTCAAAGGCACATCATATGAAAAGATCTCTAACGGCTAAGCCATAAATTTCTATTTGTGTTCACCCTACCAGACTATGGTCATAAGGTTTCTAATGGTGTCGGATGTAGTGCTCATACATTGTTGTTGATAACTAGTACTTCAATATGACGGAGTATTATACTATGGAGATTGGCCAAGCTAGTGAATGTGTTATTCAAATGCTAAGTCACGTCTTAAAATAGAATTATATCACTAGAATAATACATATTGGATCCCTAATCTCAGGAGGGGTGTCTGTCATAGTCATGGTAGATGCTTGTCCGTGCTTTTGTCTATTCGTCTCATGTCTGGACTGTAGGAATTGATCGGGTAAGGATTGAGTTGAGACATAAGGGTTGCTAGCTACGCAAGATTACAAGGAAAAAATAATAATAATTAGAGGCTCATGATAATTGGTTCCTTAAGAACAAATAGTCTCATAGGTTGGTGTTTCGACCAAGGGTATGATTCATTATCAAATTCAAATGACTAGAAGGTCACGATAGCAGTTTTAGGGTCGAGGGAAGAACAAGTAACATTAAGGCAAGCTTGTAGTCCCATGGCTAGCGAGGGTAGCTACGCTTGTGGATACAACTATCATGGCCACGGGGATACTCTGTATCTAGCTATTAAATACGAGTGTTTGTCTTTCCAATCAATGAAAGAAAAAGCAAAAAAAGAGTCCAAGAAAATATTATCGAATATAATTTTGTGATTCAAAGGCGAATGTATAATTCAAGAGGAATTGTCAATGCAGTCGCGAATGAGATCCTAGATACCTTTATTTCTTAATCCACGTAGAGAATCATATGAATAGCAAACCAAGTGCACTATGGTTGATCAGACCATAACACATTGATTCTAATTAGACAATATGCTTGTGGGTGTTTCCAGTATACATATGTCCTGAACAAGCTCGATAAAGAATAAGCTTGCAAAACTAAGCTATAAATAGCGACATCATTCATAATAGTGCAAAGTATGAGTACGGAAGATAATGATGAAAATAGTAATAAAGAGTTCAAGTTTCACAAAGTTCTAAGTCTTGTCCGGGGTTCCTGCTTATATAGTTGTCCTACTGCCTCTTGTATCAGGCCGTGGTTGACCAATGGAGTATGGGCTACTAAAATCTTTATATTCTAGGTAATTGTACCTTCCTGCACTAGCATATATTCAGTGTCAACCAGTTATACTTCTTTAATGGGTTAGAAGAATATGGGGTGATAGGCCATGAGGCATACTACCCAACTAATAAAAATTAACTAATATGGTGATTGAATAGTATAGCACGGATAACTAGTATGAGTTATCTTCCTAACCTTTCTATCAGGCACGAAGAAAAAGTTAAGATTTGTGTTAGAAAAGAAATCAAGCAGAAGGAAGTCAAGGTTGTTGGACGAGTGTTCGAAATTGAGATCAAGGGAGGAAGTCAAGCTTGTGGATGAGATTCCTAGATTCTGATTCTATACGCAGGCTTACATCGGTACAGTAACGTAACCGAAGTGGTAAACTAGACCTGCATGGGCCACCACAAAAATATGTAACGCCCCAGCCGCAAAATAATTAGGACTAAGTACGTAGACATGCCAGCTGTATACATACGAAGTATACTCCAATGTATGAAACCCCCGTATTTATATATAAGCTGTAAAATACAGTAAAACCATGATAACTAAATCTCATCCACAAAATTAGAAGAATAATGATATAAATCAACTCAAAATTTGTCACTTATACATGTAGTTGGACGGAGACAAATCCACTACCAACTATTTTTAAAAGAAAGAAATATACAAGAAAAGGATAGATAAAAATGACAAGACGAACAAAGGGCAATCATCTTCGAAGGAATGGAGAAGATCACGGCCTTGGCTAAATTACCTACAAAGTCACAGAGCACACACCTGGAGAGAGAACCAGGTCCTCCGAGGGACGTAACAAGATACATAAAGAACATGCCACATAACTGAATATATATAATATGTCATAAATCACAAGTAAGGTAAAATAGTCCCAATCGTAACAAGATCCAATACCTCATCGTCGAAACAGAGGACTACCCCTACAACCAAACAAAAATAAGGGGTAGAATACTATTTCACGATGCGACATTGTCCCAAGTTACTAATAGAACGGGGTTGACATGACATTGACTAAGGTTACCTAACCATCTAATGTGTTTATGCAGTTAAGAACAAACCTTTCGTCGCATGAGCCCTGGCTGTAAATAGGATATGGTATAGTCTCCACTTGGACACCAGTGACCTAAGCACATGACGTTCAAAAATGATAGTGGCCAACCTGACGGGGTCATCATACCCGTAATTCCAGCGGAGCTTCCGGGTTACAAGAAGATGTGTAATAGAAGCCCATACGACAAGGAAATGTTCTTCCTACCCGATGCACCTACCTAGGCATCCGCGATCATGTACCTCTAATAACTGCTAAGTCTTCTAACATGTCTCTATTAGCAGTTAGACCTAACGCATGCGCACGGGTGATCAGCCAGCACGCAAGTGCCTCTACATACTACTCATCTCACACATATCTCATGGTAAAACTGTGTCAAGGTCCATGTAATACACTACAGATGGTAGTCCCTTAACTTTAGGTCCATATGCAATCAAAGGATAAAAAAACAAATTACAGCTAATATCACTGAGCAGGTAGTAAATCAAGAACTGTAATAATGGTACAGCTAGCAGAACTGGAAATACATGAACAATGATATGCAATTACTAAAGAAATGCAGACTAAATATAAACAGTATAAATGGCAAGGTATCTTTCCTGAGGTTGTGTGCAAAAGAGCGACATCCAATAGCTCGAACCGTCAGAATAGTGAAGTGATGAAAACCAAATCCCGCATACGTCCTCGGATGATAAAATAAAAACCACAAACGTATTCAGAATATAAGATATGTCTAGGAAACATCTGTCCAAAAGTTTAATTCTGGAACAGGGGCAAAATCGTAATTTTGGGTCAAAATGGTGTCCGCCGTTGGACCCATTTTGTACTAAAATGCGTGCCAGAACCTACGGTCTCTAAAGTCGTCAAACTATATGTCTACGGGTCTGGTTTGAGGAGACGAACTCAATGGTATGTCCAATTTTGAATTTCGATGAGTAGTACACAAATTTGCTCGTTGGAGCGGGTCGCGGGTCCGCCAAATAGGCATTCCAGTCGACCTTCTCATAATCGGACCAAACTTGGCATATAGGACCAAAAAAATGATACGGTCCTGCTGGCCCAAGTTTCGTCTCGATTTGACGAACGTGCACAAAGTAATTGGAAAATTTGCAAATAGGCCGATCCGGTGAATTTCGACGGATACGCATCAAATTCGTCGCGCACACGCGATAAATTTGAATTTCATCAAAGCCCACATGTCCGTGAAGTCGATACGCACCTTTTGATGCTTTCGGTTCGCGACAACGTCGCCTGATTTGGCAGGGACGTACGTCGTATCGGGAGATTTTCTAAAATTCTACAGTTTTTAAAACAGATTTTTCTTACTTTTCAATGGTGAATAACTTTCTGTAAATTAAATAAAAAATCAATCTATCAGAAGGGTTACGACCCCCTATATGTTGGCCATGTCTGTTACAAAATAGTTTTCAAAAACTTTTCCTGGATGGATCATAATCGATCTGCTAACATGGGAGGTTGACTAGTTTGTTCACTGTTTATGGAACAGTTTTTTTTCGACTTTGCACCAATTTTTTGGACTAGTGTGTTCTCTATATCGAAAAATAAAAACTAGGGTTCCTAGACGGTCATATAGGCTTCCTGTAATATTTTACGGTTCGTAAATCGGTGAACTATGCGAAAAAAAATTAGACGAAAAACGTGCGTACCTGAGTGACGGAGTCTGCGTGCGAAGCTGCTGTTGTTTTGGGGTTGCGGCGGTCTGCACGTGCGGTTGGGCCGACCGAATGGTGGTTCAGTGGCTCTATGGCGGTCGTCCCAGGCATGCGCGCCGTCCAGGCAGTGGGGCTTGGTTCACGGGAAGGGACCTCAGTCTGGGATTCATGGTTCGGAAAATCCTTCGAGGAGCAGGGAGTTTTGTGGCTCGGTAGGGGAGATTTAGACCAACTCTTGGTCGATTTAAATAGGATTTCATCCCAGTTGGTAGAAAATAGGATTAAGGTTACCATGCTTTGGATTGGATTCAAAACAAAGGAGATTCAAAATTGATGGTTTATCAAAATTGAAGGTTCAAAAACTTATAACAGAGCCATCTTGTTAGTCTACGGGAGATTGTGGATGGCTATCTCGCGAGATTTGGTAAATCTCGCGAGAAATTCTTTGGTTTTTATTTTTTACATTTGCGTATATATAATATATATATATAATATATATATATATATATATATATATCTATATAAACAACACAACACACCATATATATAATATATTATATATATATAATATATATATATATATATATATAAACACACACACAACACCCACATATATATATATATATATATATATATATATAGATAATATATATATTATATATAATATATATATATATATATA
>JANAVB010008965.1:0-54096 GCA_029216955.1 Iris pallida | reverse complement strand
TCTCATCAATCAACACAGATATATGAAAATTTGTAACAACAATGTCACATATAAAGGTCCACAATTTAATTGCCAAGTATGGAACGCATGGCTCAGAACACAACCCAAGATTCATTCTAGCATACATTAGTGTGAATCATCTATGTTCTGTACATATGGTGTAGTATATGTTCTTGTGTATTAGTATCTGAAGAATGTAACAGAATCAAGATGAACTCACATAATGTAATACTAAGACATCATCTACTACTATATAAGATATAGTGATAGGTTATCGTATCATCATTGCCGAGGGATGAGGGTCGGAGGACAGTCAACTTATCTACGGCAACATAGTTTCTCTCCGTCGATGGCTGCAGGGACTATGTCCTGATCACCATGTCGTACCGTAGATTAATGCAAATGGAGCTGGAGCCAAATACAGAAACCAAAATATGATATCCACCTCAAGTGTAGAGTCGGAGGAGAAGACTTTTCCATCCTCTCCCTCTCTTACGCTATCAACGTCACAACTTTTCCACCTCAAGTTCTGATCAAGAATTTTCCTTCTTCTCTCCTCCACCATGGCTCTGAACCCATCTGCTCCTCCCTACTTCCCTTCTTCTTATTTGACTCTCTCATCGCCACATATGATATCCAGCTCAAGTGTAGAGTCGGGGAGAAGAAGTGGACAGGAAGAGGAGAGGGAAGCAGCACAGCCGACGGCATGACCCAAGGAAGTACAGAGGTTTTCTTCAACATAAGTAGGAGAACTATAAGGATATATCTTTTCACAACATATCACCTTGTCAAAGACCTTTAATGTGACATCCATGTTACCGCGGTGTCGGAAGACTAACATGTCATAATTTTCTAAGCCGTGTGTTTTGACATATTCCTCCAACCGGATTTCAGTTCTATGTAATAATACAAGATTACTACATAGGAGGAAAGAGTTGGAAGGATTATATCAAAACACACGCTTAGAAAATTATGACATGTTAGTCTTCTGACACCGCGGTAACATGGTTGTCACATTAAGGGTCTTTGACAAGATGACATATTGTGAAAGATATATCCTTATAGTTCTCCTACGGATTTGAAGAAAACATATGTACTTTCTCCAGGTCATGCCGCCGGCTGTGCTGCTTCCCTCTCCTCTTTCTGTCCACTTTTTCTCTCCCGACTCTATACTTGAGCTGGATATCATATGTGGCTGAGAGAGTCAAATAAGAAGAAGGAAAGTAGGGAGGAGCAGATGGGTCCAGAGCCATGATGGAGGAGAGGAGAAGGAAGATGCTTGATCAGAACGGATGGCTCAAACACAACCCAAAATTCATTCTAGTATACATTAGTGTGAATCATCTATGTTCTGTACATATGGTGTAGTATATGTTCTTATCGAGTATGTAGTATTTGAAGAATGTAACAGAATCAAGATGAACTCACATAATGTAACTAAAACATCATCTACTACTATATAATAGTGATAGGTTGTCGTATCATCATTGTCGAGGAGGAGCCACTTCCCCCGGCTCTACAGAATCAATGCCATCCAAGAAAGGCAAAACTGAATCAGCATTGTCTTTCGAATCGTCCTCATCAAGGCATAACGGGCTGCTCAGCGTGCCCAGCTTCTTCAACTTCTCGCTGGCTGTAGAGTCGAAATGGGAACGGGTCCTCTTTGCCGGCCCGGAGCTCTGACTCGCACTCGTCGCCTCGCTACCGGTTTTCTCTCTCCTCTGACGCGGGTCATAAGAAAAGAAATTTCGTACCTCTTTCTTCACATAAATATCATTGCCGCCTTGTACTCGAGCCTCCTCGTCTGTGATGCTATCTAACTTCTCGGTGCCTACATTGTCACTCGAATCTCCCCTTCGACTCGTATCGTCCTCTTATTCGCCTGTTTTTCGTTTCTGTCTTACAATCATTTGCTATCACCGTCGACTCATTCGACTCCTTCTCCGAGTCTTCCTCCTCCTCCTTGGAGTCATCGGAGAAAGAGTCGAATGAGACGGCGGTGATAGCAGATGATTGCAAGACAGAGAACGAAAAGACAAGCGAAGAAGAGGACGATACGAGTCAAAGGGGAAATTCGAGTACAATGTAGGCACCGAGAAGTTGGATAGCGTCACAGACGAGGAGGCTCGCGAGTACAAGACGGCAATGATGTTTATATGAAGAAGAGGTATGAAATTTTTTTCTTATGACCCCGTCAGAGGAGGAGAGGAAACCGGTAGCGAGGCGACAAGTGCGAGTCAGAGCTCCGGGCCGGCAAAGAGGACCCGTTCCCATTTCGACTCTGCAGCCAGCGAGAAGTTGAAAAAGCTGGACACGCTGAGCAGCCCGTTATGCCTTGATGAGGACGATTCGGAAGACAATGCTGATTCAGTTTTGCCTTCCTCGGATGGTATTGATTCTGTAGATCCGTGTATAAAGAAGAAGAGATTGGGAGTAGAGTGGACCCGGAGGGAAATGAGAGATTATTGGAAGCTGGGTCAATATCCAAGAAGCGAAAGAGAGTCGAGGATTCTGATTTTGATGGCATAGAGGAAGAGGTTCGCGACATAACGAGAGGGACAGGGAAGGGGGCAGCTGAAGGATGACTCAGAACACAACCCAAAATTCATTCTAGCATACATTAGTATGAATCATCTATGTTCTGTACATATGGTGTAGTATATGTTCTTATTGTATCTAGTATCTGAAGGATATAACAGATTCAAGATGAACTCACATAATGTAATACTAAAACATCATCTACTACTATATAAGATATAGTGATAGGTTGTCGTATCATCATTGCCGAGGGATGAGGGTCGGAGGACAGTCAACTTTATCTACGGCTACATAGTTTCTGTCTCGCCAGTCGAATGGCTGCAGGGACCATGTCGTACCATAGATTAATGCAAATGGAGCTGGAGCCAAAATACAGAAACCAAAATACAAAATACAGAATCAAATCCCTGGTTTTGCCGATAATATAAAATACAGTTCTAATTAATATATATTTTAAGTGTGAGAATGGATGGCTCAGAACACAACCCAACCGGAGAGGATACTCTGCAGATCCATCTGAGTAGGACGTATACTCTGAGAGATCACCTTTACAAGAATGATATCAGTAGTGGGATTGAGTGTGTACGTCCTACTCAGATGGATCTCTCACCGTTACTATTTTTTCTGACAGCATGGTGGATGTGCTCCGTCAACAGATTCTTGCTCCGAGCCAAAACTTTGCCCCGGAGCTCAAGTGGACATCCTTCGTGTAGAGCTCGAGTGAGAGGTTCCTGACAGCATGGTGGTCTCCTTTGTTAAAGTAGCCGTGATCGTCCCACAACCAATGTGTGATGAGCACGGATACTTTGACAAAGGAGACCACCATGCTGTCAGGAACCTCTCACTCGAGCTCTACACGAAAGATGTCCACTTGAGCTCCGGGGCAAAGTTTTAGCTCGGAGCAAGAATCTGTTGACGGAGCACATCCACCATGCTGTCAGAAAAAAATAGTAACAGTGAGAGACCCATCTGAGTAGGACGTACACACTCAATCCCACTATTGATATCATACTTGTAAAGGTGATATCTCAGAGTATACGTCCTACTCAGATGGATCTCTCAGAGTATCCTCTCTGGTTGGTTGTCGTATCATCATTGCCGAAGGATGAGGGTTGTAGTACCAATACAATCCAGAGATTGACACAGTACTAATTCATATATGTAGTCCAATACAAATAGTCTAATATAAAAACAACCCAATACAAAAAGTCCAAAAGAAATAAGTACTAATAGCTAATGAGAACCACGCAGCTCACGCAAACGCTCAGTGATACGATCACGCAACCACCTCGAAAAAGCGAGATCTTTAGCGTGAGGAGAGATGTCGTCCCTTGCAAGTGTTGCACGAATAGAACTCCCGGTCTCACTAGCTACCAGTACTGGATGAATAGAACTCCCGGTCTCACTAGCAACCGGTGCCACTTCCTCCTTAACTGTAGGAGGAGCCACCTCAGCATTCACTGTTTCCCTCAAACGATGTGCCGTTCCTCGGATCATGGGTGCCATCTGGTAAGCAAGCTAATATAATTGTAACATAAGCAAGCTAACTAAAGGAACCATCATGTAATTTGAGTACATTTTTGAAAGCAGATAAAGTACAATAAATTCGATTTTTTGCCAAGTAGCAGAACGGATGGCTCAGAATACAACCCAAGATTCATTCTAGCATACATTAGTGTGAATCATCTATGTTCTGTACATATGGTGTAGTATATGTTCTTATCGTATGTAGTATCTGAAGAATGTAACAGAATCAAGATGAACTCACATAATGTAATACTAAGACATCATCTACTACTATATAAGATATAGTGATAGGTTGTCGTATCATCATTGCCGAGGGATGAGGGTCGGAGGACAGTCAACTTTATCTACGGCTACATAGTTTCTGTCTTGCCTGTCGAATGGCTGCAGGGACTATGTCCTGATCATAATGTCGTACCGTAGACTTAGGATTTAAAATATGGTATTCAGGTCAACTTAATTCAGTCAAAGGGTACTGAACAGAAAGTCTAATTATTCAATATTTCAGTAATGTCAGTGAGCTAAATCATACTCAACTGTCGAGAATACTTAGGAGAAAACTCATTCACAAGATTAGTATCCATCCTTCGTGACATAGCTGAAATTTTATAAGGCTCGATAATAATTATTAGTCAATTTATTCATCATGTCAAAACCCTGAAAATGCCCAAAAAAACTCCCAGTATCAGTAAATAAGGCTCGAACCCTAAATTAGAATTCGAATCCAAGCAAAACATCAAATTGACAGTTGATATGCCTAAAAAAACTCCAAGTATCAGTATATAGGTGTCACATTGTGAGTCTCGTGTCCACACAGTGGGATACGACGTGTCCAAACCAACAAAATAGGTGTCATACGAACTAGAAGCGAGTCCACGCTCTCGTGTCCCCCGCAGCGAGTCCACTGTCAGTCTCGTGTCCCCCGCAGCGAGTCCATGCTCTCATGGACACGAACTAGAAGCAAGAGAGAGAGCTAGAAGATGAGGAGAAACTGGAGAGGAGCTACCTGAGGAAGGAGGAGGAGGAGAAGGAGGAGAAGGAGGAGCTACCTGAGGAAGGAGGAGGAGGAGGAGGAGAAGGAGGAGGCCGGAGGAGGGAGATCGCCGGAGGAGCACCGCGGAGGAGGAGGCCGGAGGAGGGAAATCACCGGAGGAGCGTCGCGAAGGAGGAGCGCGCCCAAAATTGGGAGGGAAAAATTGTGAATGATCGAATAGGAAACCCTCGCTGGCTATATAAAACGATTAGCGACGTCCTTATAGGACGTCGCTAAACATCGCTGACATATAATAAACGACGATGTTGCTTAAAGTGCTTCGCTACACGTCGCTATCTCAGTGACGGGTACCGACGAACTTGCGACGCAGGTTCCCATTTAACAAATTGTAGCCGCTAGACAACGCTATTAGTCGCTGTTGGCGACAAACAGCGACGTCTTATTTTAACGTCGCTAAAACCCTAAATATTAGCGACGAACTATCTTGGAGTCGCTAAATACGTCGCTGATATGACTTATTTTGGTAGTGGATGACCTCTCTGTACAACTGTGGAGGGAAGATTTGGCGGCCTTCGTATCTGAATTTGTTCATGTTCTTCCAAATGATCCAAATACCGGCGGCTACTACGATCTGGTATCCGTAGGAACAGCTCCAGTTGGCCAGAAGATCGTAGAAGCCCCCAGGCGGATGAACCAGACTAAGTCTATTATGAAGCTTGGACCAAATATCTGTAGCCAGCTCCCCGAAAGAAGGACGTGCTCTGCTGATTCCGTTGAGTGCTCCTCGCAGCAGTGGCATCATTAAGGATAGACCATTTGATGCGAATGCAGGCTTGCCAGAACTTGGCATAAATGATAACCGGTACCTCGCTGCCTCTGGCCACTTGTCTGGCGAAAGCCAAAGTGAATGTCCCGCACGGGTTGGGGGACCATCTCCAAGTGTCGATCGTGTCGGTAACCCTCAGATTAGCAGCAAGAAAATAGATAGCCACTGGCTGGCCTAGCCAATCTCTGACCTTCCTCCAATTTCATTCGAAACTACCCTCTCATAGATCCCTAATTGTGCACCCCTGCAGAGTAAGAATGTTGGGGTGTATGGTGTCTTCTCCTAATCCTCGCCCCAAACAGGCCAAAGAGCGACCGTCACCCAACTGGAGACAGATTAGAGGTTCAGCAGTGATGCGACCCCAAATTATACGGCGCCACGATGCCGAGGATCTGTTGTTAGTGACCGCCTCCGACAGGTGGAAGAATTTGGAGTACCTAGCTCTCATAAACTTCGTCCATAGCGAGGTCTCTGTGCGCAACTTCCAACACAACTTCATGGAGCAGGCGTCCACGATATGGGCAAGTCTGCTGAAACCCAGACCTCCTTCTTAGTGGGTTTGGCCATAGTCTCCCAACCGGTCCGGTGGTGTTTGTCCTTGCCATCGCTTTGTTCCCAGAAGAACTTGGCGAAGAGGGATTCGAGAGAGTGGAGTACTTTCTTGGGAGGGGAGCAAACGGCCAGGGTGTACATCGGAATGGACGATAGAACGTGTTTGATGAGGATCGTTTTGCCTCCCGGGGATAAGGTTGCGTTGTGCCATCCAGCGATGAGTTTGCGGATCTTATCTACTATGTGCTCGTATATGCAACCCCTCTTCCCAAAATTTTTATAATATATTTTATTTATTTATTTGAATTAAATGGTGATTTTTAGAATTTTTATAAATAATTACTTAATTAATTATTACGATAGATAACTTTAGCCATAGTGGAGTTTTTTGGTACAAGGTGGCTAGAAATCATGGCACGGATAGTGCAATAGCGTGCTTAGACTAGTGTATTAGCCCTGATAGGGAAGGCCGAGCCATATTGATGTCCTAATTAGGAAAACCAGGTCAAGTTGCGACTTAACCCTTACTGAAGTTTTAATTATCTATTAATTACATTATTGAGTTTTAGGGAAACCGGTTATACTATTTTAGCCCGGACTGGACCCGAACTGAGCCCAAGCCCATGTAGCCATGCGGTGCATCCAATGAAATTCGTGTTGATGGAATTTGGTATGAGGGTGTCGTATTTCGTTTTCATGATTTAATAAATATTTCTAAATATTCGTTAATTAAATATTATAATTATCATCATTTGTATAAAATAGGTCCTTGTATATTTTGGGATTATTAGACTGTACATAATGGTATATACACCATTATTGTTATGACCATTGTTCGTATCACGTATCTCGGTATACGTGTACGTATTTAGACCCGTATTGCATGTTTTCTTGGTTGGTTCGACCCAACTTGACTTGGTTCGGTTTGGTTTGCATGGTTCGATTTTATGTGAACCACTCCCACCTACCACCACTTTCATTAAATATTCCACCTACCACCACCCTCTTCATTAAATATTCTACTAACATTTCTCTCTTTTATGTGAACCACTCCCACCTACCACCACTTTCATTAAATATCCCACCTACCACCACCCTCTTCATTTAAATATTCCACCAGAGAGAGATAGAGAGAGTGGGAGAGCTTAGGCAAGTGCACCTTGCTTCATGGAGAAAGTCTATTTTTATTGTTCTATTATTTTTCTCATTTGTTTCTAACCCACTTTAGTACTTGGCATTTTTTATTTCCATGGTTAAATTTTTGTAGATCTAGCATTGTGGTATTTTCGGTTTCCAGAATTTTGGATCTATCAAACTTGTATATTTGCTAGTTGAGGATCTCATGATTGCAGGGAAATTCGTT
Source organism: Iris pallida (assembly GCA_029216955.1). Classification (NCBI taxonomy): domain Eukaryota; kingdom Viridiplantae; phylum Streptophyta; class Magnoliopsida; order Asparagales; family Iridaceae; genus Iris; species Iris pallida. The sequence goes on along the minus strand of JANAVB010008965.1, from coordinate 46,299 downwards.
TGGTCCAAATTTAACCTATGGAAATTTTGCATGAGCCGCATAAGCATTCATGAATGCATTACTCTAATAGTGAGCCGCATCTTGGCCATCCCAGCAAAGTGAGCCGCATGTATGTTATATTTAATACACTTTCTTGGGAGGCCAGCCGCATAGCATTTGCTTTAATACTTTTCTTAGCACCTTATATTTGTTGTATTAATTAATGCATTCAGCATCATTCTTACCTTGCCAAGCTAACTTGGCCGCAGGAGAATTCCTAAGGTGAGCCGCATAGCAGAATGCAACTATTTGCATGGCGCAAAACATCTTGGCCGCATAAGTACATCCAATGCATTATAATGCATTGCCATGAAGCATGCCAGCCGCATGCAAATCTATAATCAATGCATTTTATGTATTTTAATCCGTACTCAATATTATATGCATTATAAAGTATTTCCAGGGAGCATGCCAGCCGCATGCTAACCCCTATTCAATGCATTATATGCATTATGGTCCATACACAATACACTTTATGCATTTTAACCTATATTCAATGCACTTTATGCATTTTTTAAGCATTAACTAATGCTTATCTTTTCCTAATGCATTTTTTTGCATTAACTAATGCTTGTCTTTTCCTAATGCACTTTTTTCTTTACTTTCCTGGAGAGAGCCACATATGGCATATTATTAATGCACTTAGTGCATTCTTAATGCATTTGCATTAATATATCCTTTAGTGCATTTCCTAAATACAATTACCTAAAGTATTGTTACCACAAGGCCAGCCGCATATGGCTTCCATCAGTCGCATGCTAGTGCAAGCTTTGCTTACATTATATTGAACCCACGTGGCCATTGCTTGCATGCATAATTAATGTATACTTGATTGCATGGGGCATTGTTTGCATGCGCTTGCTAAAGTAAGCCGCATATGGAACATGGGGACAATCAGCTGCATGTATATTAACGCATTATGCTAATGCACACAAAGCATACATAATTTATGTATTAAAATATTATATATTATAATGTATATTAATATATTTTGTATATTTTGTATATTAAATATATTAATATAATGTATTTATTGTATTAGTACATTATTTAATGCATTACATTAATACGTTATATTAATGTATTTAATGCAATTGCCTGCTAGCATGCATGTTTATATATATATATATCTTTTGTTCAGCCACATATGGCCAAGTGATTGCGAGCCGCATAGAAATTTTTTCGAGCCTCATGAGTCCTCCACAGCCCTTGCCCCTTCTAATATTTAATTATTAAATATGTACTTGTGCTAAATTAATTGTTCCCTGACACGATGGTGACCCGTTGTAGTGCACTTTTGACATAAAGTGATAGTGGCCCGACGTGGCGCACTCCTGACAGTGAACATGACATGACAAAATTGAATGGCCTGGACACCGTGGGTGATTGTGTTTGTACAATTGAACCGATAATGTTTGCATCATATCTAGGACAGGGATCCCTGAGTACCACGGTCAGGGGTACCTACTGTAAATGGCTAAGGCTAACAACTAGAATAATTCAGTAGTCATGAGAGATCTCTCCAGCTACAGGCGATCCCGTTATCCCGGCCACCATTGTGGGACTTGCAGCCTGCCGACGAGTAGGGCACAAGTCCAAATTCACTAATATATGGAAAGAACGATACACTGCTTAAATAAACCCAAGTCGCCTGGATAACCTGGATTAGCTGCAGGGCTTGTGGCTGGAGGAACATCTCATTGTATTTTGTGATAACCCTAGTTAGCTAATGTAGAAAGCCGTAGTCACTGATTGGCCGGGTGCGATTGTATGGTATAGTTTCAGTGCTCGATTATTGCAGGCTTGATCGCATGATTGTCACTCTTAGCAATAAAGATCAGAGGCTGAGCCTGTTCAGGTGAAGGGTTACAACTCTGATCCTTGTTTGGTTTAAGGGTTGTAACCTGGCTTCCGGAACAGTTCTAAGTCCTCTCTTCGTTTATTGTCTTATTGCATCCCACGTCATGCTTGTAATGCTTTACCTTACCAACAAGATTGGAGACGGAGTTCTATTCAGGTGAAGGGTTGCAACCCCGGTCCTTGTTTGGTTTAAGGGTTGTGACCTGGCTACTTGAATGGTTCCCTCGTACTCCATTATGACGGTTGTATTCTTTTACTTTCAGTTCTTTTAACTGCTTTAATATATATTTCTAATGTGTTGGTTTTCGTTCTTAAGTGAAGCCTCCTTTGTGGCACTTGCTCTTTCTGGGATCTGACCCAGCTGGTTTTGTGTGGCCAGATTTCGGAGCTACCTCAGAGGATCTACCGACTTTTCAGCCCGATGGTGACCATCAGGCGTGACCAGGGCAGCGAGTGGGTTTATTTTTGCTCTCCCACTCTATTGTAAAAATTTCATTTTGAGGCGTTTAGCCGACGAGCACCTGATAGCTCGTATTGCATACCTTATTATTGTCTGCCTACGGGCTGTAACATGATTGACAGATCCTAGGGCTGATCATGTATGACTAAACTCTTGCTAGTCCTCACATTTTGTAACGACTAGCTTTATGATCAGCTGAATACGTAATGTTTGGGACGCTTTATTATTGTATATTTGGTGATCTTACATCTTGTGACCTTACTTGCTTGTTTGAGATTGAGACAATTAGGCTTGTTATTGACCATAAGAGACTGATGGATTGTAGTTAAACCCTCATGTATCTAGACAGCCGTGACCGTATAGTGGGATGAATTTTATTTTATTATACGTAGCTGGCTATGTATGTCTCCGCTCTCCAGTATTCTGGTTCTGGGGCGTTACATGGTTTAAGTGGTGGCCCATGCAGGTCTCGTAAATCAAGATATGTGAGGGTTACTGAATAGATGTCTCAATCAGCACTCGTCTTTGATCTCTGCCCGACTTTTCTAATCTCTGAGATTCTCGACCTGATCACATGCTTGTATCGTTGAATCTGTCTTGGTCCTTTCTTATTGTTCCCTATGTCATTTTCTTCAGCGGCATCGTTCCTGGACCTGCTGATCAGCAAGGCAAAGCACATCCTGTGGACCAGCAGCAACAAGAAGACCAGGCCCAGCACTCAGGAGCAGCCTCCCGGGCCATACCTTCCGGAGATCCAGAACCCCCGGTGCAGTCAGCCCAGCCCGCGAGGCAGGATGATGGAGCCTTGCTGGGACTTATCAGGGAGCTGCTTGCATCGTAGGACCGTCGAGGAGATGCCTTACATCAGGCAGTGGCAGATGCTCTGGGAAGAGATGGACATCATGGAAATAGTACAACGAACAGTTTCAAGCGCCTGAATCCTCCATTCTTCGATGGCAGCGAAGATGCTATCGCTGCTGATGCGTGGCTTCAGGACACAGAAGTGATATTGGAAGCAGCGAAGACCCCAGAAGATGAGAAGGTGGCCGTGGTGCGCCTGCAGTTATTAGATCTAGCCCACAGCTGGTGGGCGGCTCAGGCCGTTGGACTAGCGGCGCCTATTGCTTGGACAGTATTCCGTGAGAGATTCCGGACCAAGTACTTCGATGCGGTGGCTCGGTACGATCTTCAGACCAAGTTCACCAATTTGAAGCAGATGGGCAAGACGGTCGATGGGTATACGGCCGAGTTTTCTAGGCTTAGTCGGTTTGCTCCCACCTTGGTGGCGACCGAGTTCGATAGAGCCCAGCGATTTCAACAGGGACTCCACCTGGAGATTTTGCTGGCGTGGAGCAGTTTGAGCATCAGACTTTTGATGCGGTATTGAGGGCAGCTAGGAGGCATGAGTATACCTCCCAGAGGATTGTGGACAGGACCGGAGGTCGAAAGCGATCTCACGGCCAAATGAATCAGTCGTCAGCCCCAGCCTCGGTAGCTAGAGCTTTAACCATTGGAGCTCCGAGAAGGGCAGCTTTGGTTACGTCGGTTCAGCATTCAACCCCGACGCACCCTCAGTAGCAGAAGCAGAAGCAGTCTTCCCCCATGGGCTGCTCTTATTGTGGAAAGCCTGGACATGTTGTTTCAGAGTGTCGCAAGGCTCGAGGATTGTGTTTGCTTTGTGGAGCGCCAGACCACAAGGTAGGATCCTGCCCGTTCAGGATTGACTCATTACCAGCCAGGACCAGTTCATCAGTGAGGGGACCAGCCCCAGTACCAGTCCAGCAGCAGTTTCCTTCCCCGAGGCCATTGCCGACGCAGACCCAGGCTTTTAATCAGCAAAGGCCTCAGCAGTTTGCCCCAGCGCAAGTCCAAAATAGGCAGCAAAGATTCCAGCAGAGAGGGCCGGCACCCAGAGGGCATGGTCAAGTGTTGGCTTTGACCACGGGAGAAGAATGAGTGGCACCAGGTGAGGTAGTGGCAAGTACTATTCTCATCAACACATTTTCTGCTTCAGTGTTATTTGATTCTGATGCATCGCATTCATTCATGTCTGCACGATTCACGATACAGATAGGACTGGAGCCCGAGTCACTATCAGTAAGGCTCAATATACTTACTGGTAACGGTCTTGTGGGAGTAGATAGAGTGTTTTCCTCGTGTCGAATCATGGTTAGCGGTAGAGAATTTCCCGCTAGGCTGATAGAATTACCGATGGCCGATTATGATATGGTCTTAGGGATGGATTGGTTGAGAGACCAGTATGCTAGGATAGACTCCCATATTGGCAGAGTTATGTTTAGCATTCCAGACGAGCCGGAGTTTTCCTTTTCTCGAGGCGAAGTGGAACCTTCTCCCCCAGTATTGTGGATGGCCGTAGCAGCAGTACAATTACCCCGGATAGTGGAGGAATTTCCAGATATTTTCTCGGAAGTGCTTCCAAGAATGCCGCCAGAGCAAAAGATCGAGTTTACTATCGACTTGATTCCCGGGACAGCACCAGTGTCAGAAAGAGTCTACAGGATGGCACAGTCAGAGTTGGAGGTATTATACAAGATGATTGAAGAACTCAGGACCAAGCGATTCATTCGTACTAGTGGATCGCCTTAGGGAGCCCCGATGCTTCTTGTGAAAAAGAAGGATGGTACGTCCAGATTATGTGTTGACTATCGTACCTTGAACTCAGTAAAAATCAAGAACAGATATCCTCTCCCCAGGATAGATGACTTGTTTGATCAACTCAGAGGAGCGGCAGTATTCTCGAAGATTGATTTATGGTCAGGGTACCACCAGATCAGAGTCAGAGAGCAGGACATCCCGAAGACAGCTTTCCAATCTAGATATGGGCATTGGGAGTTCCTTGTTATGCCCTTTGGAGTGACCAATGCGCCGGCCGTATTCATGGACCTCGTGAATCGTATCTTCATGCCTTATTTGGATCAGTTCATGATCGTGTTTATAGACGATATCCTGGTCTACAGTAAGAGTGAAGTGGAGCATGAGCAGCATCTCAGAGTTGTCCTCCAGATTCTCCGAGAGCACCAGTTGTATGCCAAGTTGAGTAAATATGAGTTTTGGCTCGATCGTATTTCATACTTGGGTCATATCATCACTAAGGGTGGAGTGGAAGTGGATTCCCAGAAGATAGTGGCTATCGAAACCTGACCAGTGCCCCGTACAGTTGCAGAAGTTCGCAGTTTTTTTGGATTGGCCGGCTATTACCGAAGATTTGGTTCGGACTTTGCTCGGATTTCAGCGCCATTGACGCAGTTGACCCGTAAGGATGTGCAGTTTGCTTGGACAGCAGAATGTCAGGAATCTTTTGAGAAGCTAAAGCGAGGCTTGATGACGGCACCCGTTCTCACACTTCCAGATGGGACCGGAGGATTTTTAGTGTACTATGACGCTTCAGGCAAGGGTTTAGGATGTGTTTTGATGCAGCATGGGAAGGTAATAGCTTATACGTCACGTCAACTTTGTGATCATGAGAAGAATTGCCTAACCCATGACTTAGAGCTGGCAGCAGTAGTGTTTACACTTAAGTTGTGGAGACACTACTTGTATGGAGATAGGATGGAGATATTCACCGACCACAAGAGTCTGAAGTATGTTTTCACCCAGAAGGACCTTAACATGCGTCAGAGAAGATAGCTAGAGCTACTTTTGGATTATGATGTCAACCTGCAATATCACCCTGGGAAGGCCAACATTGTGGCAGATGCATTAAGCAGAAGAGCCGGAGTTTACCTTCTGACAGCGCAACCAGAGTTGTTAGCAGATCTTCAGAAGATGGGTATAGAAGTTGTCCTTCCTACTAATGTGGCATTGATGGCCAGCATGCAAGTACAGTCCAGTATAGTTGAGAAGATCAAGATCGTTCAGTCCTCCGATTCTAAGCTTCAGCGGCTTAGAGCAGAATGTGAAGCAGGACGACGACCAGAATTATGCATTCATGAAGATGGTACACTTCGACATGGTAAACATCTTTGTGTACCCAGTGGAGATATCAGACAGGAGGTGATGGCGGAAGCTCATAGTTCTCAGTATTCGATTCATCCCGGTGGTACAAAGATGTACCATGATATCCGTCAGCACTTTTGGTGGAATGGCATGAAGAGGGAGATAGCTCGGTTTGTCTTTCGGTATTTGGTTTGCCAATAAGTTAAGGCTGAACATCAGAGGCCAGCTGGACTTCTTCAGCCCTTGCCAATTCCAGAATGGAAGTGGGAACATATAACTATGGATTTCGTGACTGGATTACCTAGATCCCCAGCAGGTAGAGATGCTATTTGGGTTATAGTTGACAGGATCACGAAGGTGGCTTACTTTCTTCCGTTCAGAGTGGGTTAATCGACAGCTCAGCTAGCAGAGATGTATCTTCGACAGATTGTCAGATTCCACGGTGTACCAGTCAGTATCACCTCGGACCGGGATTCAAGATTCACGTCACACTTTTAGCGTAGCTTGCAAGAGAGTTTGGGAACTCGCCTCCAGTTCAGCTCAGCATATCACCCGCAGACAGATGGTCAGTCGGAACGTACGATCCAGATTCTTGAGGATATGTTGAGATCTTGTACACTCGACTTCGAAGGTTCGTGGGAAGATCACCTGCACCTGGTAGAGTTCTCGTACAATAATAGTTTCCAAGCCAGTATCCAGATGGCTCTGTTCGAGGCATTGTATAGAAGGAAGTGAAGATCCCCACTAGCATGGGATGATGTGGGAGAGAGGCAGATGCTTGGTCCAGAGATGATCGCTCAGACAGTTGAAGTAGTCAGGAGAGTTAGAGATCATCTTCGCGTTGCACAAGATCGTCAGCGCCATTGGGCCGATTCTCATCGGTGTCCCCTTGAATTTTCTGTCGGCGACCATGAATTCTTGAGGATCTCGCCTAACCGTGGTGTCATTCGTTTCGACGTACGAGGAAAGCTTAGTCCTAGGTATATAGGGCCGTTCGATATTCTGGAGCGAGTAGGAGATGTGTCCTATCGTTTCGCTCTTCCGCCGTCTCTGAGTGAGGTGCATGACGTGTTCCATGTATCCCAACTACGACGGTATATCCCAGACCCGAGCCACATCCTGGATCATTCGGAATTGGTTGTTGGTACCAACCTTTCGTATGAGGAGAGACCTGTATCCATATTGGACCAAAGAAAGAAGATACTCAAGAATAAGACTATCAAGTTAGTCCGTGTTGCTTGGGGTCATCAGTCTTTGGGAGAGTCAACGTGGGAGCGTGAGGATGATATCCGATCGCGATATCCCGACCTGTTTGACTCGTGAGGTATAATATCCTTCTTATGCCTCATGTCTTCGATTCCTTGCTTGTATGAATGATTGTTTGATTGCTTAACTAGTATAGCTTGCCTGTGAGTATTATAGCTTGTCCTTGCATCTCTAGCCACTTGATTAAATTCCGAGGACGGAATTCTTTTAAGGTGGGTAGAGTTGTAATGACCATTGTTCGTATCACGTATCTCGGTATACGTGTACGTATTTAGACCCGTATTGCATGTTTTCTTGGTTGGTTCGGCCCAACTTGACTTGGTTCGGCTTGGTTTGCATGGTTCGATTTTATGTGAACCACTCCCACATACCACCACTTTCATTAAATATCCCACCTACCACCACCCTCTTCATTAAATATTCCACTAACATTTCTCTCTCTTCATTACTTCTTCTTCTCCACCATTATTTCTTCAACCACCAGAGAGAGATAGAGAGAGTGGGAGAGCTTAGGCAAGTGCACCTTGCTTCATGGAGAAAGTCCATTTTTATTGTTCCATTATTTTTCTCATGTGTTTCTAACCCACTTTAGTACTTGGCATTTTTTATTTCTATGGTTAAATTTTTGTAGATCTAGCTTTGTGGTATTTTCGGTTTTCAGAATTTTGGATCTATCAAACTTGCATATTTGTTAGTTGAGGATCCCATGATTGCAGGGAAATTCGTTTGGTCCAAATTTGACCTATGAAAACTTTGCATGAGCCGCATAAGCATTCAGGAGTGCATTACTCTAATAGTGAGCTGCATCTTGGCCATCCCAGCAAAGTGAGCCGCATGTATGTTATATTTAATACACTTTCTTGGGAGGCCAGCCGCATAGCATTTGCTTTAATACTTTTCTTAGCACCTTATATTTGTCGTATTAATTAATGCATTCAGCATCATTCTTACCTTGCCAAGCTAACTTGGCCGCAGGAGAATTCCTAAGGTGAGCCGCATAGCAGCATGTAACTATTTGCATGGCGCAAAACATCTTGGCCGCATAAGTACATCCAATGCATTATAATGCATTGCCATGAAGCATGCCAGCCGCATGCAAATCTATAATCAATGCATTTTATGCATTTTAATCCCTACTCAATATTATATGCATTATAAAGCATTTCCAGGGAGCATGCCAGCCGCATGCTAACCCCTATTCAATGTATTATATGCATTATGGTCCATACACAATACACTTTATGCATTTTAACCTATATTTAATGCACTTTATGCATTTTTTAAGCATTAACTAATGCTTGTCTTTTCCTAATGCATTTTTTTGCATTAACTAATGCTTGTCTTTTCCTAATGCACTTTTTTTCTTTACTTTCCTGGAGAGAGCCACATATGGCATATTATTAATGCACTTAGTGCATTCTTAATGCATTTGCATTAATATATCCTTTAGTGCATTTCCTAAATACAATTACCTAAAGTATTGTTACCACAAGGCCATTCGCATATGGCTTCCATCAGCCGCATGCTAGTGCAAGCTTTGCTTGCATTATATTGAACCCACGTGGCCATTGCTTGCATGCATAATTAATGCATACTTGATTGCATGGGGCATTGTTTGCATGCGCTTGCTAAAAGTAAGCCGCATATGGAACATGGGGACAATCAGCTGCATGTATATTAACGCATTATGCTAATGCACACAAAGCATACATAATTTTTGTATTAAAATATTATATATTATAATGTATATTAATATATTTGTATATTTTGTATATTAAATATATTAATATAATATATTTATTGTATTAGTACATTATTTAATGCATTACATTAATACGTTATATTAATGTATTTAATGCAATTGCCTGCTAGCATGCATGTTTATATATATATATCTTTTGTTCAGCCGCATATGGCCAAGTGATTGCGAGCCGCATGGAAATTTTTCCGAGCCTCATGAGTCCCCCACAGCCCTTGCCCCTTCTAATATTTAATTATTAAATATGTACTTGTGCTAAATTAATTATTTCCTGACACGATGGTGACCCGTTGTGGTGCACTTTTGACATGAAGTGATAGTGGCCCGACGTGGCGCACTCCTGACAGTAAACATGACATGACAAGATTGAATGGCTTGGACACCGTGGGTGATTGTGTTTGTACAATTGAACCGATAATGTTTGTATCATGTCTAGGACAGGGATCCCTGAGTACCACGGTCAGGGGTACCTATTGCAAATGGCTAAGGCTAACAACTAGAATAATTCAGTAGTCATGAGAGATCTCCCCAGCTACAGGCGATCCCGTTATTCCGGCCACCATTGTGGGACTTGCAGCCTGTCGAAGAGTAGGGCACAAGTCCAAATTCACTGATATATGGAAAGAACGATGCACTGCTTAAATAAACCCAAGTCGCCTGGATAACCTGGATTAGCTGCAGGGCTTGTGGCTGGAGGAACATCTCATTGTATTTTGTGATAACCCTAGTTAGCTAATGTTGAAAGCCGTAGTCACTGATTGGCCGGGTGCGATTGTATGGTATAGTTTCAGTGCTCGATTATTGCAGGCTTGATCGCATGATTGTCACTCTTAGCAATAAAGATCAGAGGCTGAGTCTGTTCAGGCGAAGGGTTACAACTTCGGTCCTTGTTTGGTTTAAGGATTGTAACCTGGCTTCCGGAACAGTTCTAAGTCCTCTCTTCGTTTATTGTCTTATTGCACCCCACGTCATGCTTGTAATACTTTACCTTACCAACAAGATTGGAGACGGAGTTCTATTCAGGTGAAGGGTTGCAACCCCGATTCTTGTTTGGTTTAAGGATTGTGACCTGGCTACTTGAATGGTTTCCTCGTACTCCATTATGACTGTTGTATTCTTTTACTTTCAGTTCTTTTAACTGCTCTAATATATATTTCTAATGTGCTGGTTTTAGTTCTTAAGTGAAGCCTCCTTTGTGGCACTTGCTCTTTCTGGGATCTGACCCAACTGGTTTTGTGTGGCCAGATTTTGGAGCTACCTCAGAGGATCTACCGACTTTTCAGCCCGATGGTGACCATCAGGCGTGACCAGGGCAGCGAGTGGGTTTATTTTTGCTCTTCCACTCTATTGTAAAAATTTCATTTTGAGACGTTTAGCCGACGAGCACCTGATAGCTCGTATTGCATACCTTATTATTGTCTGCCTACGGGCTGTAACATGATTGACAGATCCTAGGGTTGATCATGTATGACTAAACTCTTGCTAGTCCTCACATTTTGTAATGACTAGCTTCATGATCAGCTGAATACGTAATGTTTGGGACGCCTTATTATTGCATATTTGGTGATCTTACATCTTGTGACCTTACTTGCTTGTTTGAGATTGAGACAATTAGGCTTGTTATTGACCATAGGAGACTGATGGATTGTAGTTAAACCCTCATGTATCTAGACAGCCGTGACCGTATAGTGGGATGGATTTCATTTCATTATACGTAGCTGGCTATGTATGCCCCCGCTCTCCAGTATTCTGGTTCTGGGGCGTTACAATTATTGATTTATTAAATTTTATTATTATTATTATTATTATTATTATTATTGTTGTTGTTGTTGTTATCATTATTATTGAGGATATTCGTTTATAATATTATTTTATTATTATTGGTTATATTATTTTTAAATAAATGTTATATATATATATATATATATATATATATATATATATATATATATATATATATATATATATATATATATATACTTAAAGAATAAATCTCCATTAAATCTAAATAAATATTTTTAATAAAAATACAAATCTCAATATTATTTATATATATTCATATTTATAGGCCCTATTCTAAGAATAAATAATATTGAGATTTGTATTTCTATTAAAAATATTTATTTAGATTTAATGGAGATTTATTCTTTAAGTATATATATATATATATATATATATATATATATATATATATATATATATATATATATATATATATATATATATATATATATATATATATATATATATATATATATGTATAATAAAAGGAAAAACAAAACAAAAAAACAAAACAAAACCAAAGAAAGAAAGAATAGGAAATAGCAGCTAAAACCGGCCCAAACCATCCCAAACATCCCCAAAGGCCGAAGAGAACCCGTTTAGTTTCAGCCAACCCGAGAGAGGATGGTATATATACATACAGTTTATATATATACATGAACGATCGGGAACTAGGGAGATGGCAGCAGCTGCCGCTCGACTCAAACCCTAATCCAACTTCCCCCTGTCGCGTGCACCCCAGCAATCAGGGCGGCCACCGGCGACCCCGTGCTGCCGCACGACCGCCGTACGGCAGCTGAAACCGAGCAAAATGGCAACAGCACAGTAACAGTGAGCGCAGGAATCAGCCGACTTCGAGGTGATGGTTCGTCGCCTCCAGTGGATCATTTCGTGAACCGATCGATCTGGTATGTTCACAACATGACCCTCTCCTAATCCCTTTAATTATTTCGATTTAAGTTCCACCGTACGCGTCGTAAATCGAATCCAAAGTTGTCGAAAAACCTGCTAGGAAACAGGACACATGAATCAGTCCCAACCCCATATTGGAAGGCAAATTACCGCCAAGCCGTAGCGATATTTAGAAAACTATTTAAAGGAAGTCCTAGACAACCTATAGGGCTCTGCAACCCAACTAACAAAGTTTGATTTCGTCGACTGTATGTCGAGAAATCGGATTCCAAAGATTAGCGAAAACCTGTTTTTAAAATATTAAAATTTACAAAAAACTTTCGATACGACGTGCGTCCCGCCAATCCGGACGACGTGGTCGCAAATCGAAAGCATCGAAAGGTGCGTAATGGCTTCGTGGACGTGTGGACTTTGACAGAATTCAAATTGGTTGCGTGTGCGCGACGTATTTGATGCGTATCCGTGGAAATTCACCGTATCGACCTTTGTGCAAAATTTTTAATTATTTTGTCCACGCTCGTCAGATCGAGACGAAAATTATGCCAACAGAACCGTATCATTTTTCTGGTCCTGTATGCCAAGTTTGGTCCAATTCTGAGACAGTTGATCGGATCGCCGTTTTGTGGGCCCCACGATCCGATTCAATGGGCGATTTTGTGCACGAGCCGCCAGAATCCAACTTTGGACATACGGTTGGGTTCTTATCATCAAAACGAATTCGTAGACATATAGTTTGATGACTTTAGAGACCGTTGACTCTGGCACGCTCTTCGGTGCAAAGCGGGTCCAACAACGAATATCGTTTTGATCCAAAATTACCGTTTTGTCCCTATGTCCAGAATTAGACTTAAGGACAGGAAATTCTAGCTAATTTTACTATTCTGAGAACATTGGTAATGTCTATTTCAGCATTCGGAGGCTGTTGTACGAGTTTTGACTGTTTGCAAAAACAAAAATGTTTATTCCAAACTTGAAAAAAGAATAGTATAAAGTACAATGAATTCTGGGAAAGTACAACTGTAGGAATCTGATCATAAGACGATCACTTTATCCCTTGGACTATGTGAACTTGAAGACCGTAGCCTCTGGAGAATGCAGCAGCAATTTTGTAAGAGTCCTTGATCTCTGTGCGTATGTATCTGATGATTTCACAATGATTGGAAACTCAATTTATAGAGTTCAAGAAATAACTGTTTTAGCGATTATTTTGATGTGCGCGAGGCTGGATTACGCCATATTAGGTTACGCCAACCTCCTGTTGCGCCAATTTTCATTCAGTTGTTAAGTCGTGTACTAACTGTATTTAATCGCGTGGCATCATGTGATTGAGATACGCGTAGTCGTGTACAGGATAGTAGACATGTCTTGAGAGATTAGTGGCATGTGCACCACATCATCCTGCTTTAGAATGTAAGTTGTCTCAACTTTATCAGGTTGCACGAACTTCGGTCAACTGCGCCTGATTGAGCTGTGCCTAGACACGTGGCAGCTTTTGAGAAGAAGTCATTCAGATTGCGCCTTGGCACAACTAAAGATTTTGTCTGGATTGTGCCTACGTGCAACTTACGAAGTGTACAGGACAACTGTCAACCAACTCCCCTTGAGCGGCACAAGGATTCGAAGAGATTTTTCTCGTTCACTGTGGTGTCAGTTGTCAGTGTTGTCAGGTAATGATGGCCATTAAGTGTCAGATGCCACGTAGATTTTGGCATAACAAGACTGGGCGCAGTCTGATATCAGGCGCAACCTGATCAGTGGCGCAGCTTATTCTCTGAGCTTCATATCAGTGGCACAACCTAATTTTTTGGGTGCAACTTGATCACTGATTAGTATGTTCAGGGCGCAACTTAATTTTTAGGCCCTACAAGACCCCCCTTCAAAGTTTTTAAAACTTAAAAACGTTTCAAAGTTTTGTAATACTTTGAATTTATAAAAAATTTGACTGAGTCAAGTTGCGCCAGTTTCGCGCAATCTGTTATGACCAATTACAATTCATCATGCACGATTCAAGATGACTGTTAGGATTCTGACTTTCTGACTATAAATAATCCTTGTTTACTCCACTGTGATTCTTTACTTTCACTTTTAATCATTTGAGAAAAATTTTATAACTTTTGCAACCCTCTTTTCCGACCATCTTCTTGATGACATGGCCCCCAAAAGGACTGCTGCTGACAAAGGAAAGGCCATCGCCACCCCTTCAACTCGTGTTCCGCCTGCCCATGTGCTACAATACGCACCGCCTTCTTCTCGTCGAGAGACAGCCAACCCAGCAATGGAAGGTGATTAAGGGCGAGCCGATTCGATTTATGAGCGATGATTTCATTAATGATTGATTTGTGCCCCTCTTTTTAGAGTGTGGAGTATCACAAACTTTGTGCCACCCCTTCTTAGGGTGTGGTCGCCCTTTTTTTGAATATTGTTCATTTTTATGAACCGTGTTGCACATATTGTTGCGTACTGTATGACTTAATTTGAGGCGCAACTCAGTATGCGGCGCAACCTGAGGTGTTGTGCAACTTGAGTTTCGCACAACATGGCATGTGGCGCAACCTGGGTTGTTGCACAACCTAAGTTTTCACGCAACACAACTGGTGGTGCAACTCAGAGAGTCTATGTAACTCAAGAAGTCGTACATCTTTGTTTTGCTTCTAATTTTTTTTGTTCATATGTCTCTTTGCAGTTAATCTCAGGGAAGACCCGAATGTAGAAAGGTTTGCTTCAATATTTAACGTCCCAGAGTATAGAGAGAATTTGTCTCATGTCACTTTCCCTCAATATGATGGTCCTGAAGCACGAAGAACTCTACTCATAGATCAAGATAATCAAACTCTTTTGAACTTGATGAACGGTGAACCCCTTCAGAGCTTGGATACTACAGTCCACAAAAAACCTGCCTTTTTATTCGGGGATGCTATCAAGAAAACCTCCCAACCTAACGCAAGAAAAGAGACAAGATATTTCTTAAAGGGAAATAATGCCATACATCTAACAGAAATATCAAGATCTATGGCATTATCCCAGTATGCTTTTGCTAGCTATCCTAGAAGGATGTCATGGGATTTGACTCCTCTCTAACAAGCAAGAGTCGGTCGGATCTGTTATAAAGTGGGTCCGCAGAACAAAGACCTTTTTTACAGCACTTCTGAAAAATATAGAACACACTTAAGAGGTTTAAGGCCGAGCTGCATCCCTCCTGAGGATTCTTCCATGCTTCTTCCAGTCAGAATACCTATTTTTGTAAATACATTGGCAAAAGCTGAAGGAAGATATCCAGACCGCACTATGCGCATGACAGGCCTGGTAAACCCTGGAATAAAGCGTTGGAGTAGCTTGTCCATATGGATTTTGGAGGAATTCAAAGACAGGCTCATTGATCTGGACCTCTATATTCCCATCTGCACTACGGTATATGGCATTCATCCAAACCCTCATATGTTCTTGGCTTTAGTAGAGAGATATAACAAAAGTACTGGAACCTTCATGACACCTCATGTAGAAATAGGATTTGCTCTTAACGAGATGGAATATATCTCTCGTCTGCCGATGGGTGATAACCCATATGAAGAATATGTACCCACAAATGATGAATTAGATGCTCTAGCAAAGGAGAATCCCCAGATGATCACAGTTTTCCAAGAGCTACTGTGTCACTATAAAATCTGCTCACTCTAGTGCCACTGCGGGTACTTGCTACATCACAAAATGGATGCCATATCTGTTCCTGGGTCATGTGTGGGAGGACAAGCCACTGGTCAGTCAAGCCTGTACGCCTCATTTTTTGAACCTTTTGATAGAAGTGATATACAATTATTGATGGAAAAACATAATCATAGGGATGTCACCTTGACTCAGGACTCGGGTCTGTTCAAGGCTGGCGATGTTCTTCAAGTTACCTTAGACAGGGTTACAGACCTATGTCTCCAGAAGCCCAACTGGCAGGCTTTCTATCTTTATGGCTACAATATTTTGTAGTTCCGGAAGCCAACACGGTTGACAGATTCTACCGGGGTATTTTGTTCGCCGTAACACGTCTTGTATTTGGATACAAGATGGATCTCCTATCAGCCATGACCTGCCGCATGAATGCTGGATTGCGTTCTTTTGTGGACACTATGCTGCAAGATAAGGATAGTCGGTCGGATTTCCCCCGTACTGAAATACCATATACTTATTTGTTCGGATGGTTATTGCTACACCATCCCTGTTTAATGAACCCGGATATGGGACCTCCTGATGGAGACTTCATCGAGCGTTTTGCTAATGCTCATTGGAAATATACTGCTCTTTCAGAGTGTCGACTTGCCTTGAACCGTGGGTCAGGATGGTATTTCCAGTGTGTTGGCCCCCTTCAGGGTATGATACTATGCCTCCACAGATGATGGACTTACCTGAAGAAATACTCCGTTTAAGTCCAAACATCTTTTCCTGGCTTAAGATAATCCAGCCCTCTCACTTGGTCTATAGATTTGAAGAAGAATGCTATTTGGAACCGTATTTGCCAAGTCAATTTGCACGGCAGTTCGAGTATGATCAGCTTCATGTAGAAAATGCAACCACTTGCCTACAGGCCAAGGGTTATCTTATTGATGGGGCTAGGGCTTGAAATTATTACAATGCCCGAGGCACAAAAGCTATTTTTTCTATGCCTTATAAACTTTCTCAAGGCCCGCGTATGTTATATTCATATGCAAACTTCTATACTTCAGCGAACATATTCGCTGAAAGTTTCCATCCTGCACATAGCTTCACAACTAAAAAGAGAATTAAATAGGGGAAACGTACTCTTCAATCTTTCCGGGATGTAGAAGACAGAGATCCTACCGATGTACCCCTGGAGGCACCAATTTTAATAAATTTTGCTGACCCAGTTCAAGAACCTTTAGATATATCCATAAAGATACGGAAAGAAAAATCCCCTGTTAAAGGTTTGAAGAAGAGAAAGACTAAGAAAATGACAGCCTCTCCTCAACGAGATAATCCTCCTAATTATCCAAGAGCTCCTGAGAAGAGGAAAAGAACATCACTGGTTATCAATGAACCAGTATCTACGAGAACAACTCGTTCTCAATCAAGACAGTTGCTTCTCAGTTCTTCTTCTGGAGAGAAGGACATTACCCCTTCTTCTATTCAGAAACAGGGGAAGTTTACAGAAGGAGGAACTTCTGCTTCCTTGATTGACCCAGAGGGTAATCATCATGAAGCTGTTGCAGGGCCAGACGCATCGATACTAAAGAAATTAGAAGAAATTTGGACATTACTGAAGAAGAACCATCTCAAGAAGGTAATATAACAGTTGTGAAATATCCTCATTGTTAATTTTTATCAGAGATATATATCTAAATTGCTTTTCCTTGTATTGGTTACTCTAACAGATGTCCATCCACCTATTACCATTATGATAGTAAATATTCCTGCCAATGTACTGGCTACAGCAGGGATAACAATTCCCTCTCCAACTCCCGTGAGTCCAAAAGCTTCCTTTCCACAGCAAGATCAACCTCCACAAGATACTTCGCAAGCTCAAGTATCTACTCATTCAGGAGAGGCAGTGATCGATGCATTGAACGGTTGCAATTTTGATGATGAAACTTATGATGAGGCTTGGGACAACATTACTAAAGAAAGATAAACTTTAGTGAATGTACCATCATCACGAGAAAGCCCAAATGATGAAGATCCTTTACTTGCTGAAGACGAGGAGGATGTGGTTCATGATAAGGAACATGTCAATCTTCCTGAAGTTAATGAACCCACAACTACTGAGCAGCCTGAAATGTCTAAGGTGGCAACATAATTAGTAAATGAAACTCCAGTAACTCTGCCACCCCCGACTGAATCGGGAGCAGGGAGTAGTCAGGCTACCATGTCTGCAGAGACTCTGTCTAAGCTTCAGTCCGAAACGATTAAAGCTATTGAGACTCCACATAATGTACTCAGCTCAGGTAAATTTTCCAATGTGAACAATATTTTTGTCATAGCATCTTTAGCATTATATGTTATCCACAAAATGACATATGTGATTTGCAGAATCACCTACTGGGACTGTAGCCGGGGAAGGAAGCT
This sequence comes from Iris pallida, assembly GCA_029216955.1. Classification (NCBI taxonomy): domain Eukaryota; kingdom Viridiplantae; phylum Streptophyta; class Magnoliopsida; order Asparagales; family Iridaceae; genus Iris; species Iris pallida. The sequence goes on along the minus strand of JANAVB010008965.1, from coordinate 28,198 downwards.
TTTCTCATATTAGTGCTCCAGATGAAGTACTTCCACCTACTAAAGATGTAAAGGCTTCTGCAAACATAGTAGCTACTCTAGGAGCCCTGGCAGCTAACAAATTTGTGGTGACCTCTTTCACAAGAGTTTTCTTCGCATCTTTGGAGCCCTTAGTTCATAGAGTTATGGAGAGAGAAGATGTCCCTTTCAGTACCGTTAGAACTCCTACTACATTCTTGATCGAAGGCATCCGTAGTCAAGGAGACGAAGCTCAAGCTTCATTTTTTGAACATATTTTGGATGAGCTAGAGAGTTCAATTAAGGCTTACAAGGAGCTGAAAGGAGGAGATATCGAGCCATTAGTAAACACGGAATATGAAACCATGGTTCAAGAAGCAGAAATTAGTAAAGCTGATTTTGAAACATTCATGCTGGCTTTCACTAGACAGTCCTCTGAGCCAGACGTTCAAATATCTGATATAGCTGTTGTTGCTGAGAGTCATAAGACTAAGGCTACAGAGGAAGAGAAAAAGGCTGCTGATCTAAAAGCCAAAATTGCTCAACTTCAGGCAGAACTCCAAACTACTGAGCAGAACATAAAACAAGAAAATCAGTTGTACCAATCTGCTATTGATCAGGTGGAGATTTTGAAGAATCAGAAGAAGGAATTTGAACGTCTTCAGAATGAAGAGCTAACACGTCGAACTGCTGCTCTACAACCATTCGATCCTGAATAAAGACGAGTTGAAGCTAGGCAGAGAGTGCTAGATTCTCGTGATGAAAGAATTCAAGTTCTGAAGAAACAAATTGCAGAACTTATTATCTATCCTTCAGAGTAAAAATGGGCAAATTTTGTTGTTTCTTTCTACAATGTACTCTTTTTTTTGTAGAAAGAAATAGTAAAAACTTTTATGTGGTTCCATTACTTGTTGCAGATATAAGTAATAGATTAGAAAATATATTCAGAGGTACTGGAAATAATATATTTCATGATTTAGAAAATAACAATATTCATTATATCTGCTCAGATGTAATGTGGACGTGGCAGAATATAAAGTTTAGCAATACTATTATTTTACTAGACAACTTTATCAAAGGTAAAAAGGACGTGACAAGTTGCTGATATAAATAATCGAAATTCAGAGGTGTAGAGAACGTGAATTCATATTATTCAAAACAAGAGACAATAAATGTCCGATGAATGATAAGTCAAAGAAAGTGAATGAATGAACAGTCACTTCGGTTTTCAAAGAAAAGATGCTGTGGCATTGAAAATAGTTCTTAAATCTTGAATGTGATCTTCCTTGAGACGACTTTTGACAGCAATATCGTCAACATAGCATTCGACAATTTTTTGCAGATGATCTCGAAAGATAGTACTCATAGCCTGCTGGTAGGTTGCACCTGCATTCTTAAAACCAAACGGCATGACTGTATAACAGTATACTCCACGAGGAGTACGAAACAAAGTATGTTTCTCATCTTCAGGATTCATCCGAATTTGATTATATCCAGAAAACCAATCCATAAAAGAAATTCGTTCAAATCCACATGTATTGTCGATCATGACATCAGTAATTGGGCAAGGGAACTCATCTTTAGGACAAGCATCATTGAGATCCGGAAAGTCTATACAAACACGAACCTTTTCGGTCTTCTTCAGAACTGGTACAACGTTGGCTACCCAGTCAGGATGCTGTTCTTTTTTGATAAAACTACAAGCTATAAGCTTTTTGACTTCATCATCAATTGCATCCATCATTTCAGACTTGAATCGCCATTGTTGTTCTTTGACCGGCTTGGCATTCGTCAGAATGTTAAGCTTGTGAGTTGCAATTTGAGGATCTAATCCCGGCATATCTTCGTAACTCCAAGCGAAGACATCAATATATTCACAAATAAGATGAATTAACTTTTGTTTATCATCCTCTGGAAGATTTTTGCTAATGAAGATTGGTCGTGATACACCCTCCTCTCTAATATCGATCTGGACTAGTTGATCTTCAGTAGGTGGCGCTCGTTGTTCAAAACGAAGTTTCCACTGATTGTCCATCCTTTGTGCCCAAGGGTCCATTTTAGGAGCTTCTTCAATGTCATCTTCATCATCTTCTAAAAATTTGGCAGACACCACGTTAGAAAATACTATCACCATATGAACATGACCAATGCTGGTATCAGAATCCCATGAGATAGAATCAGAAGAGTTTGAACGTTCTTCTTCATCAGATTCATAAGGCTCTAGAGTTGGAAGTGGTGACGTATAACCTAGTCCTCGTTTCGTTTAAATTTGGTATTGTTGTGATTTTCCTTTTGGAACAGCAATACGAAGAGGAGTTCGCCCTCCTTTACCATTGTTGAGGTTTGTTCTGAAATTATAGCCTATTTTACGGATAATGGCCTTGGATTGTGGACTATAGCATCATAATTATAGCCTTCCTGTATCATCTCTATTATCATTATAGAGCATGATTTTTGGTTCCTCTCTTTTGTTGAAGAATATAGGCTTTTCATCTTTCTTTCTAGACGGTACTAAGAAGTACGACTCTTGTATTAAATCCAATGATACCATATTTCGCAGAGATGATACGACTTCTATTGTAAGTGGTTTAAAGTTATCTAGCATATCCAAATAACACTGAGTATAGTAAGAGACATCAGTATACTGCAAAGGAGATGCTTTATTGATTTTTATACCATCATTTACAACAGGGATTTTAGCCTTAGCAGGCTTAGTCAGATTGATGACAATAGGAGGATGAGAAGAAGAACAAAAAAGAGGAGGGGGCTTCTTACGACGAAGATCGATTACAAGTGGCTCAGAAGAGGTAAAGCTCCCTTTGTTCCCGACTATCACCCTTGGGCTGCTTCTCATGGGAAGGAAGATAGATAGTCAGTGGTTTGGAAGACTGAGGACATGAGGTGCATCCTTTGACCGAGATCACTAGAGTATCATTTGGCACACTCTTCTGTTCTTCATCCGTGTCCATTGCTAGTACCACCTTGATGAATTCTTTCTTGTACATGTGAGAATCGTTGCAGTATGCTTCAACCCCTTTGAAAGGATTCAGATCTGCAACCTCTTTTGGACTTCTCCATTACCATCCACATATTTTGAAACATTGGTGGAGCGTAGAGGGTACAATATTGTGTTCATGGAGGAATGGCCTTCCCAACAAAGCGTTGTATGAGCCATGATTGTTAATAACATAGAAAGTTACCTTTGTACGAAGATTGTCAATTTGAAGTTTTAGGTGTATCTTCCCCAAAGGTTCACTTCTTCCTTGATTTAACCCCAAGATGGTAGTGATAGTCGTAGAAAGGTTATGCACTGGGATCTTCAAAGCATCCAGTAAAGACTTTGGCATAATGCTAAGTGCAGACCCGGGGTCAATCAGAATGCGATCGACTTTCATGGTGTCTACATACTCCGTGAAATAAAGAGGACGATCATGACGATTATCTTCTAACAACATGTCATCTTGTGTAAAAGTAATATTGGGCATTAATTCAAATACACTATGACAATGTGCACAGCTGACTGCTCCTTTTCAGGCTTCTTGAGGAGAATGAGACAAGTATCATCCTGCATCAAGGCTTCACTTAACGTTTCTCGAGTTTCTTTTAAGAGACGTAAAAGTTCGAAGATTGACAATCTTGTTGGAGTATTGGCCAATTGAGCCAATATGTCAAAATTGTAAGGATTTCAAGTCCAAGAGATGAGGACTTCTTTAATGCTTTGTCAAAGCGAACAGGTTGCTTCCTCTTGTCTGCTGATGTTGGTTTAGGAGGAGATGGTTCGACCACCGATAAGGATGTGGATGGTGTATTCTCGCCAGGAGAAGATGATGATGGAGGAACATCAGGAGACGAAGCAGGGTTCTCTTAATTTTCGGAATACTCTCGAAGATAGGGTTTCCCTGATCTAGTGTCCATTAGAATTTCTTCTTCTGTTATTGGTTCAAAGAATACCATATTGCAGTTCTTGAATTTAGATCTGGAATGCTTCTTTTGCTTAGAAGAGGAAGGCATTTCAAATTCTGCTACCAGATTTGGATGAATCCACATAATCTCTCCTCTGTCAGTTGACAGCTGAACAAGACCTTCATTTTGAGGAGGTGGGAGATTCACAATTTCAAAAGTAGTCCTTGGAATAGGGACAACACCATCTTGCACAAGTTATGGTAGAAAATCACCGAATTGTAGAGAAACCACATTAGCAGTCACCATTTTCTCGTCCTGTTGCAGAGTAATTGCTCCAGAGTTGACCAACTCCTGGATTTTACCCTTGAGCACATAACATGCTCTGGTTGGATGCCCTATAAATATGTGATAAACACAGTATTTAGGATGATCAGTTTTACCCACTTCTTCTGGCCGTTTTGCCTATGGAAGCTGAAGCTTATTGCTTTTGATCAAGCAATCAAAGATGCTTAAAGTATCATCTTCATCAAAAGAATACTCTTCTTTTGGACGAGTTGTCTTCTGCGGTGGTGCTGATGGAGTGGATGCCGTCTGAGTGACATTGACAGCCAAAGACTCCTTGCTCTTGAGATTGATGGCCAGTGTTTCTTTACTCTTGCGGTTATTCTGGCGATTACTACCCCCGGGTGTAGAATGTTTATCTTGGTTAGGACGAGTCATTTGGACTCCTAACTGCTTGAACTTTTTGGCACTGACCTCGGCTGCTTTGGCATTGACAATGAAAGAAGGCCAATCCTAGAATTGTGTAGATCCTATCCACATACTGATAATAGGTAACAAGTTTGATTTGCAAGTGCCTATTGTTACAGCAGATGGAGTTCCTAAAGGCATTTTGAGTGCCTCTCGGCAGAATCTTTTAATGAAACTCTCTGTGGATTTATTGTGCCTCTGTTTAATCTTAATGAGGGCAGACATCATCATGTCGTTGACTTTTTCGTAAAACCGTTCCAAGAATATTTGTTTGAAACCTGCAAAAGAAGTGATACAGCCATCAGACAGGCTACAATACCAGTCATAGGCTGCACCGGCTAAACAACCGACGAACATTCTGGCAAGGAGAGCATCATTTGGCTATAATTGATCAGTCATCACCTCAAAATGATTGATTTACGGACTTGGAGAAGTGCTGCCATCAAACAGCATAATGGTTGGAAGCTTGTACTTAGGAGGAAATGGAACTTTCTTCCATTCTGTAGGATATGGTTGCTTTATGCCCAGTCTTTGTAGGCCATCCTTCTGCTTGAAGGCCTCAAACTGAGTGCGTAAGAGTTTCACAGCCTCATTAGCATCCCCTGATGTCTGAGAATTGGTAGGCTGGTTAGAAGTGTTAGGAGGAGGAACAATGTGGTAATTACCACCCCCGGCACAGACTGACTGGGATCAGCTTGAATTGGCACGGAAGCAACTTGAGGAGTTGGTACCCCCAGACTAGCAGGTACGGAAGATGCTATGAGCTCAGGATTTGTAGCGGGGTTTACAATTGGGGGTACTGTATGTTGAGCCACAATTATGGTGCGCATGCTTGCCACCATTTCTGCCATGGTCTTCAATTTGTCCTCTAATGCAACAATTCGTTGCTCTTGACTGGTTGAAGTAGAGACATCTTGATCTTCTGTAATGGTATATGCCGTCACTTCTCTTGCTGCTGTTGATGAGATAGTTTGTTCAGAACTTTCACTATCTGCGTCAAACTCTGAGAAAGAGTCCTCTCCTACATGGGCAATGGAAAGATCTTCTTGATTAAAGACACCTTGATTCAAATGTCGATTCCTCGATCTAGTGTATTGAAAGACACCTTCACTGGATGCGTGGATCCGATCTAAGTATTGCTGACTAGAATTATGGGATGCATTACGTCCTGGACGTTTCCCACCCCCAGTGCCTTGAGAAGTCATATTGACAGAAGCATATAATAGCTCATCTTCGTCTTCTATTATATGTTCAGGAGTTGAAGCATAGTTCAGACGATCGAAGAAAGGTCGTCGAGCCGATTGGCAATAACAGTTGATGACGACTTCATGAAGGCAGTGGCGATCCGAAGCATGATTTGGGGGTGAGGGAGACATCCCTGTAATCTCTCGTCTTTGTGTAAGACATTGCCACAAATCAGTTACAACTACAGGACGAGAAGAAGTCGGAGGAACATATTCCTTAATGATGTTAGGAACATATCTCATATTCTTCAGATGTTTAGTTCCCTGAGTGTACAAAGATGTACTCAACTCATTAGCATAGGTGGTTGGGTCTTTCTTTTCAAACTTTAGCTTTTGGTACAGATTGGCCTTTGGCATAGGGTTCTTACGTTTTGCCAAAGTTGATATTGGTTGACGTCTATTAAGATAAGTGCGTAAATCAGAAAATTCTGCTCCAGGTGTCTCTGTTTGTGATACCCTCAATTTTCCTTGCTTGGATCTTAAAATTTGTAAGGTGGAAAGGTCTTGACCAAACCCCATAGAGGTAGGTAAGATACCTCTTTGGTCAGTATTCTTTCCAATATCAGAGATCCGAAGATCTCTGTTTAAAGGAATAGAATCTGATAGATCTTCCACTGAGTCATAGACCAGGAAAGTTTGAGAAAAGACCAAAGGGTGCTTTCCTTTATTTTGTAGAGGGTCAGCTAAGAAGCATTTTCGTTTGTTCTGTCGTGAGACTATTTTAGACACAGATTATGCCAATTGAGGAAGTGTCAAATGACTCTTCCCTTTGTTCTGTCTAGTGTTGGCACTAGAACATTGATTCTCCAAGTTCAGAACTTGAGAATTAGAAGAGGGAATAGCCAAAAGACTAGTTCCCTTGAGTTGCGCCAGAGTAGCAAACTGCGTCTGAGGTGCTGATTGCTTGGGTTGTGCCATAGTCCTACGGGCTAATGATGGTGCCTTGGAAGCAACATGGGTAGACTGCCCCTCAAGGATGGCTTGAACAGACTGCGACTTGGCAGCAAAGAGAATAGTAGACTGCACGTGGGCAGTAGGATGAATAGGCTGCACACGGGCAACAGAAGCAAGCCGTGCCTGAGCCGCCGAGACAGATTGTGTCTTGGCCACTGAACACTCAGGTTATGCCTGGGCAACAGTGACCATGGGAGATTTAGGAGCCTACACAGTTGTCACTCCCCGCTTCCGTAGGAGCGATCGTCCTTGCTAAGGCGTGATGCCGCACGGACCTAGGTTGTGTCCGTGCAAGGCTAAGTCCGAAAACGACCGATTTGAGCTAGGCCACAGAGTCGCACAGAGCGTCCCCCTTTTTGCAGCGGAAAGTAAATGAACACAAGTTGAAGTGAATTCAAACTCTTTATTGATTTTCAAGAAGTTTACAAGCGACGCTAGGCCAAGTTTACAAGTCTCTCAAGCTCTCTCTCTCTGAAACATAAAAGACGTGCCAAGTGGCTTACAAGATGGAATGATTCATGGCGATGTTTCGATACATTATGTCCAGTATAGGGTGCTTCAGCTTCTTGTAACGCCCCAAGGCTCCAGAGTTAGCTCCGCGCCTTAGCACGTTCGAGGGAAGCTCCACACCCGACGACGTCTCCTGCATCCTGCAAGCAAACTGTAGGGTTATCTGCACATTGTTATGCTCTGGTGGGGAGGCTAGCTCGTCCATAATGCTATCATTACCAAACACGTTCTATTTACTTTTGTGCATCGTCTATCATTCATTGTCTTTCTAATCTTGCCTTAGGATCAATTTTATGGCATATTCCATAACCTATCTCGTGTTGCCGAATTCAAGTGTTTGTATGGAAATACAGGCACGACTTACCCATACTTACCGTCCGGCCTTCCCTGTCCAAAGTAAAACCAAGTTAGCCAACAATTTTATATATAACAACTTATCGTCATTCATGTAAACATTCAATGTCAAGGGCGTGTCCCTGCCTCAGGTCCTAGCACGTCGTAGGCGTATTTTCTAACTCACTTGCACGGAGTACTTTTGATCATTTGTATGTTACATTCAATGTCTGTTCAGAGGGTGCTTCATTTAGTTAACTTAGACTACTTTGATTTCAATGCAAGGACTTGCACGTGGATTGCCACCAGCAAAGCCCACTTAAATCTATATGCACCGATCGCTGGCATGTCAGCCATTTTGGACATTTCCCCTTTGGCGTTCTTATCTATCAAGCGTGATGGCTGGTACACCTTGATAAACTATTGAAGTACCGGCCATAAGTTTGGTTATGTGCCCAAGCCTGCACACCTGTCCGCCCGTAGGCCATGATTTCGCCTAGGCCGACCACGAAAACGTCGTTTGTTGCCCTTGGAATCCCATTTTCACTCGTGCACGAGTCCGTCCATGACCATTTCGTATTTTTTTGTCATTTAACTTAACGGCTATCTCTGAGCCATAGGCTAACCCTTAGCCATAATACGTTATCGACCAGGTTGGCGGCGGCGTCCGTGCAGCGGGTAGCGAGCCCCGTTGTACGTCCCCGTCATACCTGTCGCTAACCATTCTTTTCTTCCTTTATCTTTCATTCATTCTTTCTTTTCTTTCTTTCTTTCTTTCACTTGTTTGTTCGTTCATTGATTCATTCACGTATTAATTCTTTCATTCGTTGGTTCATTTATTCACTTATCCTTTCATTCTTTCATTCACACATTATGCAACTTCCCGTACGGGAGTCGCCTTGGCGACCCATCGGTGCCATAATCTTTCAATATTGCTATACTGTCACGACCCGCACCCGCTTTTCGGATACGAGACGTGTCCAAGCCAGCCTACGCCGCAGATTTGGCGGTAGAACGCTGTCAAGCCCGCAAGAAATAAATGCTCAAAATCATAAAATATAATATTTGCTGCTCATTCACATTTTTAAGTTTATTACAACAGTTACAACATTTATATTTAAAGAAAATACAAGATTTTACAGTTAATTAAATTGATACATCTGCTATCTATTTCTAGGTTTGACTTCAGCATACCCAAGCCTTCCCAATACTAAGAGTGATCGCGGCTAAACCTGAAAAATGTTGGTTTCCAGTCAGGAATGGAACAAGTACACAAACCGACGACAATGCAAAAACACAATAGAATTAACAAGACATGAAAATAACATATGAGATATAAAAACTGGAAAGAAAACTGATGACATGGCACGGTGGAGATAAAAGGAAAAATAAAAGACATCTACCTAGGTGGTGTGAAATATCCGTTTCGACATGTGAACGGCTAGGGATAAATCCGGCACCTGCACGTGTCGTGTACAGGTGCTTTTGTTCACGAATAGACATTATGGAAATAGTTCTGGGTAGTCCACATGTCTACTAAGATATTTCCCCTCCCGACTACTCCGTGTGACGAGCGTGTCAACAAGCAGCAAGATATATGTATAGACATGAAATGAAAAGACTACTGTGAATCGAAAAGTAATCAGAAAGTGCACTTGCCTGAATCCTTGCACAAACCATAGCCACAAGTTGAGGATGAGGGGATGCTGATCTAGAAGCTGTCAACCTATAACACATATCGCACCACGAACCGTGCACGAAAACCACAAATCAATTCTAATGTTCTAGTTCTAAATAGTGGCTAGTTGGGTTACTAATCTAATAATAATTAATTCTTTAATAATTCACTTAAAAACCTAATTAAACCTAATAATAATCTGAATATAATCTAAACATGCAAGTTTGGTCATCAAAAGTCGTGTTTCTCAATTTTGGAAACCCTGGCACGTAAATCGAGACGTACCATTGACTTTTTAGTCAAACGCTGTGAACTCTAGATTTTGAAAGTGCACCCTGGTAGATTTCAGTGCCAAGAGTGCGCTGGAATCGACCATGCCGCAAAATCACGCTTTGGTCAAAAGATATCGCCGTTATGGCTAATCGTGACCAAAACGGGGATCAACCGATCAGTTCTGAGTTCAACAGAAAAACTAAAATACTAAATTAATGAAATAAATTCTGGGAAAAATATATGTCATAGCGCTCTGTGTTAGCTTTCCGAAATTTTAAACGGTTCATGATTTCCATTTCTGGTTCTCTCGAAATCTCGAAAACACAAAAACGTGGCAAGTTTTGGACAACCGACACTCTAAAAATTTTCCAGAAATTTAGGTTCATAAATTATGAAAATAAATTAGATATTCAAAACTATACCTCAATTCGTTTCCAACAAAAAAAACGGCACACGAAAATGAGGTCCGAGTTGACGGCAATCGCCTCGGGAAGTCGGAGAATCACCAGGATCAAACTCCAAAAGGAGGAGGCTATAATTAATTAGGGTTTGTGAATATACAATGCATATATAGGAGAGAGAGAGAGGCGGTTACTGTAGCAGTGCCGACAGGTGGGCCCCCCGGTGGATTATTGGGTAATTATTTATTTAATTCAGAAAATCATTTAAAAATCGTTTTAAGTCCAAATAAATCAAAATAAATTGCAGAAAAATCCAGAAAAATCCAGAAAAATTCTAGAAAATTCTAGAAAATATTTCTAAGTGTCTAGAATCTAATTAAAATATTTTTAACACAAAATATCATCATGTGACCTCACAGTAAATTTCCAAAGCCTATAAAATATTATTTCTATAGGTTTTAATTATATAAAAATTTCCAAAAAATCTAAAAAAATTCAAAAAAATTCTAAAATATTCTAGAAAATATTTTTAGTCATTTAGAGCCCAAGTAAAAATATTTGGTCCCGAAATACCCCCGTATGACCTTACAGTAAATCCTGAAAGTCCTAAAAATAATAAAACCTTAAATATTAAATACCTACAAATATCCAAAAATTGTAGAAAAATATAAAATAGCTAAATAATACATATATAAGCTATTTAGAGGTCATATGACCTTAATATGGTCATAGCCCACCTACAAGCTTTGGCATGACTCACAATGGCCATAAAATTAATCATAAACAAATAAAATTAAAAAATTGGGAAGTGGGCTTACAAATCTACCCACCTTAGAATAATTTTGTCCTCGAAATTCTAATTCGTAACTATTCTTAAAATTCTAAAAGAAAGTCTACCTTAATCTTAATCTCCTCAATTTAATCACTCAAAATATTTTATAACCTTTTCTAGCCATTTCATAACTCCAAATACTTGAGAACTTCTACCCACCTTTTGTCACACTACTCCATCAAACTAAAAATCTTATAATCTTCTAACTGGTTGCTAACAATCCTACCAACAATTATCTAGGCATATGGTATCTACACTCCTCTCGTATTTATCAAGCAATCCAAAATTTAACATCAACAAATTTACACAAGTAGCTTAAAAATATTGGTAATTTCTAGTAAGCATGACTATTCGTCGCTCCGAAGTAGAAAGGACAGAAAGATAAGGCAGAATAATCGAAAGCAACTGTGAAATTTTAAGAGCAGTGGAGAGTATCCAATGTTGCAGATAGAAAGAAAGTCTATGAACCGTTGACTTATTTGCTAGATTGGGCTACTCTAGTTCAGTCACTTGCTACGTCGAAGAGCCCTTCGTTACTTAGAGTGGCCTGCAATCCGTGCAATACCGAAGTCTCGTTCTCAAAATTCTAATTCAAACAAGGTTCCATAATGGAACGGAATTTGAGAAATCAAAATTGTGGTCTTAATGGGTTCTCTATTTGGATAACAATCGTTGGTTGGATGATCCTTGGATTTCAATCTACATTGGTTGGACAGGATCCCAATGATAAAACTATTGCTACTAGATTAGGATGACCTGGAATAGGTTTCAACCCAAGTGGTTGAGCTAGTTGCCAGTCCAGTTAGTTAGCTAGGTCCCTCAAGCCCAATATGTGCCTTCAGTGACTTTTGTATTTAAGTAGCACATGAGGCCTCAATTGGATGGCACACTAGTGGCATGTGCGTAATAGGCTTCGAGTAGATCACAACCATATATTGGGTCGAAGGAATGGGGTCGTGGTCAAGGCTCTAATGGGGGTTGGAAAGTGTATCGGTACTATGGTGAAAGTTATAACTAGTCCTTTTAACCTGAAAATCGTACCCCAAAAATAGAGTACAAGGGGACGAGTTTGAGTGGGACATGATATACCTAGATGAATGTGGGCTCGTCTAGATCTTGCATATGAAATTTGTTGAAAGGTAATAGTTGGTCTCATGCTCCGAATATTAATGACACGGCCGGGGACACAAAATGATCTAAATGGAAAGTGGGAGTCCATGGGGCACTAATTATCATTCTAATGGGAAAACTATTCTAATCAATCGGTAATCCTCGTATATTCTAAGAAGGGTTACAGTCTACCCACCTTAGAAACTAAGATATGGTTTTAGGAATAACGAGGTTAGAAGAATTCTGAAGTCCGGTTAAAACCATGGATACGTGTCCGATACGGACACCAAATCCAACCTAGATCCTACCAAACTTGACTCACAGCTAGGGTATACCTATATGCATGCAACCATGAAGAGAAAATACAATATTAACTAGGTTTGAGGGTGTTTACCTATGAGTGCAAAATCCTCAATAATAGGCCTATTTGAATGAAAACCTCCTTCAACTCCCAATGTCCAAAGCTCCACAATTTCCTTGCTAGCAAGCCATAAATGGTATCCTCTAGTGTAGGGGGTTCTAATGCAAGAAACTAGGCTCAATTTGGAGTCAAAATGATTAAATGGTGAGGGTGTGAAGTTGTAGGAAAAACTAGGTTTTTATGAAATGAAAGGAGGCATGAATGAAGGGGGGGTGTGTTTATATGGAAGCGGGTATGGGTTGGCAGCCATGTGGGGGGGGGGGGGGGGTAGATATTTAGGGTTCCTACCACCTTGCAAACTTAGCTTCTAAGTCTTGGACCAAGTAGATAGATATTTAGGTTTCTAAAATATCTAAAAAGTAACATATCTAGATATTTATCAAACCTAGATATTTATACATAAAGTTAACATCCTCTACTTAGTCTTCTAGCTTAGTTGCTAACCTCTAGATTAGTGCTAAACTAGGTTAGGAGCCAACATGACACTAATCAACTAATTAAATAATAATAAATTACATAAATCCAAATAAATTCTAATAAATTACCAAAATACCTTTTTGACCAAAAAGTGGTAATTTGATATCCTAATCACATGGTTAGGCTTATATGGTCATGGTTAGTCTCTAGGTTATGAAATCTCTAGGGTTTACACTAGGGTTATACTAGTAAAATCACAAAGTCATAAGCCATGACTTAGAAAATAGTTTTAAACTATCTCAAAATCACCAAAATTCATAACATGACTAAATCACCATTATTTAATAATAAAAATAATAAATTTTCAAAATATCCCAATTTCAGAAAACTGGGTGTTACAAGTCTACCCTCCTTAGAAAAATTTCGTCCTCGAAATTAAGATGGTCGTACTCCTCCTAGGTCAAACCCCCAGTTAATCAAAGTCAAAAGATAACATGTAATCATAGTCCTACTGGTCGTGATTTTACAGTCTCTAACAGGGTAACTATACTATCTAGTATATCACAAGCATATCCTGACAGGTACTAATGGAACCACACAACAAGATGGAAAAGGAAGGACAGAAAAGACAAACCTGCTAACCCGTCACCTGCAGCGTTGGTCTCTTCGACCGTCATCGCAAAAGCTCCACCCCTCTGGTGCTGAGCTACAGGTGGCCTAGCACCCTCATAAGGAGGTGCAACAGGACAATCCATCTTCTGGTGAGTATCAGACCCACAGGTATAGCAAACCTTCAGCCTCTTCCTACACTGCTTTCTGGTGTGTCCCTGCTTCCTGCAGTATGAACAACTGATCGTCTTCAGGTCCTGACCCCGATACTGATGCTGCACCTGCTGAAATGGCCTCTGCTTCCGGGGTCCCGGGGCTCTAACTGGCGGTCGAATGATGTGGTGTGGGAGGACGATATATCTACTGGTGTAGCGTCGGCACTTTCTGCTGGAAAGCCTGACGCTTGGAGGGTCCCTCAATGTGTATAGAAGCCGGCCTCTTGTAAGACAGAAGACGCTCCTCGATACTCCGGGCTAACTCTAAGATCTGGTAGTAGTCAGTCATACCGTTCGCCACTATAAGAATGCCAATGTCTGGAACTAGACCATGGCAAAACCTACACGTCATCTCCTCACGGTCAGCAACCAAACTAGGAGCGAAACGGCTCAGGCGACTAAACTCTGCCGCATACTCGTCAACAGAACGGTTCCCCTGCTGGATGTTCTGGAATCGTAGCCCCATGGCTACCCTAGCGGTGGTCGAGAAGAATTTCTTCTTGAACTGGGTCTTGAACTGATCCCAAGTGGCTCTCCCTCTCGCAAACAACAACTCATTTCGGAACCAAACTCCTGCCAAATCTATCAGCAGAAATCCCGCTGCCTCGACCTGGAGGTCATCCGGCATCCTAACTCCAATGAGCTTTCTCTCTACCGAGTCTAACCAGTCATCTGCTACTACTATGCCCTCAGTCCCTAAGAACTCCTTGGGGTTCAGACCCATGAAGTCCTTGATCGTCCCCGCTCTCTGCCGCGGCTCTACAGGTGGTGGGACCACGGTACGTTCCTCGGAATGATCCATGCTCTGGCGGAGTAGAGTGGTCTGCTTCTGATGGGTTGTTAGGAACCCCTGGATCAAAGTGAGCAGTTGGTTCCCGTCGAGTGTGACGGAAGCCTGGGTAGGTATAGTGATAGGGGGTGGTGGAAGTATTGGGTCCTGCTGGGCCTGTGATGTGGAAGGTGGTGGAGGCATCTGGGTTTTTGGATTTGTGGAGTGGGGAAATGTGGAAGGTGGTGGTGTATCAGTCAACTGGTCAGCTGACTGGATGGGGAGTGTGCCATTCTCAGGTGAGACATACTGGGATGAACGAGTAAGCACCATCAAATTACAATAAAAAGGACTTATAAGGACTCTTTAAAGCAAAACAATCATAGACAAGAAAATTTAATTATAATAGCAAGCATGGGATGTATTTCCTATGTTGGTATTCCTCTAGGTGTTCTAAGCGTCATTCCTAATGTTGTCTAATTACCTTAAGTTCCTAATTGTAGGCATGCTTGGTACAATAACGTAACCAAACAATTTAGTCTCGACCTACATGGGCCACCACTAAAAACGTGTCACGACCCGCACCCTGTATAGGGGCACGAGAAGTGGGTACGTCCAGCCTACACCGCAGTGTCGGCGGTAGTAAGCTGTCCTAGGTTGCTAACTAATCTCATGCAGTGTATATAATGTACTTGTCCAGATATCAGCTCCGAATGGAGGACAAGTAAAGGATAGGATATACTCAATCACAGTCTAAAACACGATAAGATAACACAGAAGTTATACCTAAGGAATTAAAGACAACAACAACTAACTACTAAAATAATACAATAATGTCTCAAATAAACTTAATACAAACTCAATATCTTAACTTTAATACAACAAGTCAAAACATGAAAGCTAAAGTAGTCTACTAGCTAATCTCCTGAATCACTCCTGAGAGTCGGGACCAAAGGTAGCTAATCCCTCGCCAGGTCCATGGTAAGTAGGGCATGTGTCCTCAGGATTATCATCTGTAATATTTTCAACAGGTCCAATCAGGACAGGAACGAGTACAACTCATCTAGAAAATCCAAGTAAATGACAAAGAACTATAAAGCAGTTAGAGACAGTTTTATTGATGAGCATGGCAGTTTTATACAGGTAATGATGGCATAGAGAAACAGTAAGATACAAGAAAAGAAAGATAACTAAAACAAGAGAAGAATTATGGCAATGAAGACTGTAATAAAAGCTAACTGAACTAGAATAACATGTATGAGTCCAGACAGTACGATATAAGTCTAATGTAATCCCAGTGTGAGTCCAGTCCATATAATCCGATACCAGATGATTTTCAGTACAAGATGAGTCCAACAGTGATCAATGAATCCAGGGTGAGTCCAACTATGATCTAACAGTGTGTTTTAAAATACCGAGGTCGACATGTAAATGGCTGTAGGTATTAGGCACATCTCTCACGGATCAGGCAAGAGATGGCTATGCTTCCGGGAGATTCCAGTAGGAGATTCCAGATTTGGGGTATGTCTACATGTCTTACTCAATATTTCCCCGCCCAGCAAGTGAATCCAAAATCGACAAAAGAATCGAGATGAGTCCGACCAATACATGATAATTTCAGAAATGATTCCGGAATGATTCCAATGACTCCAGTAACAGAGACCAGCAAGTAAGGTATGTGTCGATACATGAATCCAGAAATATCCATACGTGTTGATACAGAGAATCACATAGAACTAACTAGAACTGAAATACAGTAATTGACAAATAAATGAGAGAACTATCAGAGAATGTACTCGCCTGATACTCTGAAAAGAGTAGTGTAATATCAGATATCTGTACCAGGGTCACAATGTCCTAAAATAGAGCAATACAGTTATGACATATCTAATATGAAGGTAAATAAAATCTACAATGCAATCTATATAATTTCTAAGCCAATCTAGGTCAAAGTCAAACTTGGTCAACTCTACAGTCAAACTAAGTCAAATCAAGTCATACTAGGTCACAAGAAGTTAAACTAAGTCATACAAGGTCAAACATAGACTATTCAACAAGGTAATTAGGTCCAGGGTCAACTCTATAAGGCTAACTCAAACCATCATAGGCTATCATATCTTAGGATACCAAGGATTCTATACCACAAAGCTAAGGCATAACCAATCTCCTATACAAGTATATCACACAAAATATATATAGTACAATACCAACCTTAATCCTATAATCAAGCTAATCCTATACTCCAACTCAAGTCATGAGTCAACTCTAAGTATCTCACTTAACCCCATACATATCTTAATCTACATAGGATTATCCTCATAATCCATATGGTTAACCTAATCATCTAGTTAGGGTTTAGTCAAACCTTAGTCAAATAGTCCTTCTACGTTCATCCAAGTCATTTCTAGGTCAATTAGGTCAAGGTTTGATCTATAGTTGATTTTGGTCAACAATGGTCAACAAGGGTCAACTTGCTAGTCAACCTAGGTCTACTAAGCCTATTGGTCAATTCCAAACTCACTAACCATAGGCTATAGGCTAGTGCAACTAGATACCATGTATAGGTATCTCATATAGGTGTCTATAGCCATACATCTATACAATATATATCTAATACCATATATTCTCACCTATATATAACCTACATATATATCTAACTATATATATAATACCCACATATATATATAATATATATATATCCCATTATATATATATATATATATATATATATATATATATATATATATATATATATATATATATATACTCTCATATATATACCAACTATATATAGATAACCAAATATATATAATACATATATATATATATATACATATATAGATAGCTAACATATATACATATATATACATTTTTATATATATATATAAACCCATATATACACTCAACTATGGATACCCATATATAATTATATATAATATAACATATATATATATACATGACATATATATATAGAGAGAGAGTGGAATGAGAGGGTGAGAGTGTGTGTGAAAAGTGTGTGTGTGAGGGGGGGTCATGGAAAGGCAGTGGTGTGTGTGTGTGTAGACAGTAGGGGAGTTTTCTGTTCTCAGAAAACTGAGAAAGGAGCACAAGCACACACACATACATTACATATATATATATCACCTATACATACCTATATATATACATTTACGTATACATACACATACCCACACACTCATATACATATATTCATACATATACAGTATATATATACATAAATACGCATATGTATCAACATAAAATCAATTCAAAATTCATTTAAAATATTAAAATAAAACAGGAAATACTGTTCATTCCTGAACAGTGGGGTAAACCCAAAATCAACACCAAAACCTAGCTAATACCCTAATCTAATGGTTGGTAATCGTGCCCCTAGGTATACTCGTGTCCCTCGTGTCCTCAAGTGTCCACCACAACGCGACACGACGTGTCTAAGAGTGAAAAACCCCAATCGGGTAAATTCCAGACACCACAGTGTCACAGCGTCGTGCAGAGATGCACACGCGTGTAGGACATGACACACGTATCCATGTGTCTCGTGGTCGTGTCCCTAGGTTCGCCTAGGGTTGGTTTAGGTGTCCCACAGCCTGAAACGTGTCCAAGTGTCGTACAGTGTCGTGTCCGAGCCCGTATCAGAGCCCAATTTCCACGTGTGTGCTGTCAGTACAAATTCGATGCACACACGAATTCGTGTCCGACACAACACTAGAAGACACGAAACTTGGGGGGCATGTTCGCAGATATTGCCCCCTCGTGTCCACCAAGTGTCACCCCTCCACGTGTTGTGTCGTGTCCGCAATCAGTGTCGGGTAGCAGGACAGCGTGCACAGTCTCGTGCACGCATGTCGAAGTCACGTGGCACGTAGAGCCTTGTGCTCGTGTCAGTGGGTTGGTGGGTGGTTAGGTTCGTGTCTAGGTTTCTGTATCGTGTCTACGACACGTGTGGATACGACACGAAGTGTCAAACAGTAGGGTTTTACAGTGTGCATAGTGTGGTGTTAACAGTGTGTTCGTATCCCGTTTTGGACACGGACACGACATAAAGTGTGCTCAGTCAACTAGGGTTGTGTCCTACATGTCTAGGGCTACCCAAAAATATAATTTGTTTCACAAAAACACAACATTAAAACCTAAGTGGCATTTCACCAAACACTTATTTAAAACCATGGATACGTGTCCGATACGGACACCAAATCCAACCTAGATCCTACCAAACTTGACCCACAGCTAGGGTATACCTATATGCATGCAACCATGAAGAGAAAATACAATATTAACTAGGTTTGAGGGTGTTTACCTATGAGTGCAAAATCCTCAATAATAGGCCTATTTGAATGAAAACCTCCTTCAACTCCCAATGTTCAAAGCTCCACAATTTCCTTGCTAGCAAGCCATAACTGGTATCCTCTAGTGTAGGGGGTTCTAATGCAAGAAACTATGCTCAATTTGGAGTCAAAATGATTAAATGGTGAGGGTGTGAAGTTGTAGGAAAAACTAGGTTTTTATGAAATGAAAGGAGGCATGAATGAAGGGGGGGTGTGTTTATATGGAAGGGGGTATGGGTTGGCAGCCATGGGGGGGGGGGGGGGTAGGGTAGATATTTAGGGTTCCTGTCACCTTGCAAACTTAGCTTCTAAGTCTTGGACCAAGTAGATAGATATTTAGGTTTCTAAAATATCTAAAAAGTAACATATCTAGATATTTATCAAACCTAGATATTTATACATAAAGTTAACATCCTCTACTTAGTCTTCTAGGTTAGTTGCTAACCTCTAGATTAGTGCTAAACTAGGTTAGGAGCCAACATGACACTAATCAACTAATTAAATAATAATAAATTACATAAATCAAAATAAATTCTAATAAATTACCAAAATATCCTTTTGACCAAAAAGTGGTAATTTGATATCCTAATCACATGGTTAGGCTTACATGGTCATGATTAGTCTCTAGGTTATGAAATCTCTAGGGTTTACACTAGGGTTATACTAGTAAAATCATAAAGTCATAAGCCATGACTTAGAAAATAGTTTTAAACTATCTAAAAATCACCAAAATTCATAACATGACTAAATCACCATTATTTAATAATAAAAATAATAAATTTTCAAAATATCCCAATTTCAGAAAACTGGGTGTTACAATAACCATGAATACTCATATAGATTCTGTATCATAAATTGTGTCGGTGTCCTGTGGTCTATCCTGTCAGTGAACACGAACAAAATATATATATGCAATACCTAGTATCGATACTCAATGACCAAAAGAAGTCATCGACACCTGAGTGCAATACGGATGCAAAGTACTGACTAGTCCTACGTCTTCAATGATAATGAATCAAGAAACAAAATACAACAAACAAGAAAAAGAACGACAAACTGTAACATTGGCAAGGTAATGTTGTTTGCGGTCTCCAAGCGTACGTACTATGGTCCGACTCCAGTATCATCGGTCATACTGTCATGT
Source organism: Iris pallida (assembly GCA_029216955.1). Lineage (NCBI taxonomy): Eukaryota > Viridiplantae > Streptophyta > Magnoliopsida > Asparagales > Iridaceae > Iris > Iris pallida. The sequence continues at coordinate 8,292 of JANAVB010008965.1, read as the reverse complement.
ACTCCTAATATATAATAAAACGACTAATTAAAGACATGTCGATGTCATATACACACTATATACCACAATACTATATATAGCCTCGACTAACCATATTATAACTATACTAGTACCAAACCGTATATATAACCATATCTAACATACATAATATCAAGTCACCAAAATAAAATTAATATTTTTATAAAATAGAAATACAATATTTAATTTTGGAAATTTATTTAAAATATTTTTAAAATAATTTTAGACCAACAAAACAAATATCTAACTACATCAAACTAGTATCAACATGACAAAATAATTTTTTTGTAAAAGAGAAAATATAATATTTAATTCTAAAATATTTTCCAAAAATATTTATAATAATTATTTAACTATAATATATACGAGAAAACTAGTCTCTAACTAGTATTCCACTAGTATCAACACTAATCAACTATCCGACCAGATTGAACACAAAAATAAATAACTTAAAAATAATTATTAAATTTGGAATAATTCAGTAAATAATTAAGAATATGATTTTTGTAGCAAAATAAACAAAATAATCATTTTATAAAATTACAAAGTTTCGGGTTTGAACACAACATTAGTTTCGACGAAAATCAACGTTCGACAACTTGTACGATGCAAACAAATTTTTAAAAATATGAGAAACTCAATGAGATGGCCAACAAGCATATCAGAATGATAGAACAAGATGATAAGAGCGGTACCAATATTTTTCGAGAGGTTGAAAGGCTCCGCAAGTTGGCACAAATCGCACGCACCAAAATTGGTTTAGTCTGGACCAACGATCGTGCAACGGCCGCCACTGACAAATGGTACGGAACTAAATGGTGGCCAATTGAAGATAAAAATAGACACATAGGACTTCGTATTAGTTTAAGTTTTGCGGCAAACAGACAAATATAAGTCGAGAAAACATGGTGTAGAAAATAACATACCTGTTGTGTCATTTTAGCACAAGTGCAAACGATTTTGGGTGACTTCCACGCCTCGTACAGACCAAAATAGAGGTTGTGGCTCCTCGGAAAGGTGCATGGGTTTTAGGGGGTGTCTTACTTTCAAGATGACGGTGGTGAAGTGGCTAAAAGGGTCAGTTGTGTAAGGTCTCTGTCGGGTGGAAAGGAAAGTGCAAAAATAGAAAAGGGCTCTCGGTTTTATGATATTTTATATATAAAAACCATCCAAGAAAAGGGAGCGGGTGCTGGTTTTGAGTAGGGAAAAGATTTTTGGAGATATGAGTTTGATTTGTTGAGATTTGGTTAAGATTTGCTAGCCCAATTAAAAGATAACTAAGATATATCTCCAAGGATTTAAATAGGATCCAAATTAGGAAAGTGAATATTGAGTTTGTTTTATAAATTTAATTAATATGGCTGCATATTAATCAATAAAATAAATCTAAAATGGTCATATTAGGTTAGGATACACTAGAATTGGTGCTTGCACAATTTGTTGGGCTAGGTTTGGATTGATAGATTTAATAGAGTCGAAATAGGACCCAAAAGCCTATTAATTGGTTCTTGTGTGCCATTTGATAATAAATAGTACATGTGAACTCAATTGAGTTGGACACCATTGGCATGTGTGTAGTAGACTCAAAATAGGTCAAAAATATATATTGGGTAGAAACATTGGATCAGGTTTGGGCCTCAAATTAGAATTGGAAAGTACATTGAATGTTGCGGTAAAGCCTAAAATGATTATTTTGACTCTAAAGTTGTGCAAGAGAAATGTTGTGCAAGAAAATATGTTTGAGTAGAACATGATATACCAAAATAAAGGTGGACTCGTCTAGAACACGAATATGGAACTTGTTTCAAAAAATTGACCAATGCTACGTTTCAAAAATTAAAGCTATGGTAAAGTGCATATATAGTCAAATTAAAAATAAAATATAGTTTAATAAATGTAAATCATATAAAAAATTCTTAAAACATTAGAGGGCTTATAATTTGTCAAACTCGACCGTTACCAACAGGTAGGTATAAAATGGTTAGGCACACTTGTAAGAATTGTATAGATTTTTTATTTGTAGAATGTGTTGATCGATAAATAACCTACTAAAGAAGTTGGTTATATAACTTATAGGAATATAATATAGAGATTAATGATTAATAGAACTTACAGATTAGTCATAGATAAAGACGTGAGGGCCAAGTTAGAAGCCTTACCTTAAGTAGACTAGTAACATTCATCGATGTGGTTTAGTTAGAAATTTTTAGAAGAATTGTAACTAGAATAATTTTGTTCGAATTAGGGTGCACATAGTGGTATATTCTCAGCTGTAGAACACCACGATGTCGTGAGCAACATTGAGGAAAATCAGGCATATAAGATTGGGGGACTAGACGAGAGAAGATAGGATATAAGAATTTTAAGGATATCTAAGTTAGATTCTGGCTTTTACGATTTGTTAATCATATTTTAAGAAATCAATGTCATCCTAGAAAATCCGGATTGGTTGGCAGATTATAAGTCTGATTGACGTTGAAATATTCCTTTTGTTAGTAGTCGAGGGACATGGACTGCCATGGTGTGTGGTACATCTCTTGTCCTTATTTGGTTGTAGGTCTGGGCCATTGTGCTATGATAGCCTATCAACCAAAGTTGCGACACAGATGTCCTTTAGCTTGATCATGGCTATAGGATATATTTTATCTCAGCATGATACGACAGCTCTAGTCCTTGTTTAGTGTAGTAGTGTCACATTGCTTCAATGATAGATATGACTCTGGTTGTAGTCTCGGTGCCGCTATTCTTTCATTTTGTGATTCATGAATGATGTTCTCATCTCTTTATGGGATAGGTATGTACGCTGTATTATATATTATTATTTGTTGTTATATTATAGTATTTAATTTTGAGCACAAAATTTTCTAAGATGTGTAGGATATAAGCCCCCTGATTTTTTGGAATTTATTTTTGATATTTAATAGGATTAACTATAATTAAAAAAATTCTACTTTCAATTTGGCCGTTAAGTACCCTTTACCGTAGCTTGGATTTTATGAGCACAACCTTAGTCGATTTCTCCAACAAATTTCATCTGCATGATCTAGATGAATCCACCTTTGTTTATGCCTATCATGTCCTACTCAGACACGTCTTCTTGTACTGTACTTTTATTGTGCAACATTCGGATTCAAAAGTCCCAATTCTAACACCTATCGTATTACTGTTGTCCTTTCCAATTGAAATTTGAGTCCCAACATCGACTCAAATAATTCGAACCAATATATGTTTTGATCTACTCAGATCCTACTACATACATGCCACTTGTGCCCCAGTTAATTAAGTCATGTGCTTCTTATACACAAAAGTAACAAAAGACACATTTTCGGGCTTTAGGAACCTAACTAACTACACCGACTTGAAACTAACCAATATAGGAGTGGTAGAGCCTAACATAGATTTCCCTAGCCTAATGTGAATATTTTAGATTGATTTTATTCAGTTTTTGTACAGACAATATAGATTTCAATCAAAGATTACAACCTCCATAAACACCAGTCATAATTTGGATCTTCTAAAAGATTGAGTCAACATATAAATTGATATATAGTCCAAAAACTCACCAAATCACTTGTAACCAAAGCCCATGAGAACCCTAAAAGATCCTCCTAACAAACTTTTCATATAAAACCCACACATGAGGCCGACCACCACCTATAAACCCTAAAAACGCGACCCCTACTTGCGTAACTACCGCTGCCTACACCGTGAACCCAGCAGCTTCGTACCACCTTCCCGATCCTTTTCTGATGAACCACCACCTCGAAGATGACCCCAAGACATCCCTCTTTGATCCTACTAAGGTTTCGAGTTGCCACGGTAAGCCGTTTGGTTATTATAAGGCCAAATCTGAGCACCAATTTATGTCGAATACAGAAATCTAAACAATAGATTTTGCATTTTTTGACCCTTGTTTCTCTACTTTTTATCGATCAAAACTCCATCAAACCAACTCTAACATATACCCCTATGTGCCTTCTATCATCTCCTGTTGCCACATCACGTGGATCACAATAGTTTGTCCGAGGCAAGCGTTTTACAAAAGTTAGTCCAGGTTGAACCAGTTCTTGGGCGTCAGTGTTTGCACCATTAATGTGATGCACCATGATATCAAGTAATTACTTGGTAACATCACTAACATATCCCTCTATCAACCCAATATTCTCCATTTCGATCTTGTTAATTTTTTTACATGTTTGTACATCTATCTTCGTAGGACAACCCATTGAACACCGAAAAACTTCGAAAATCAACTTGTAATTTGGCCATGTATAACCACCGCCTTGACGTACTAATTTTTCATGATATAAACTATGATTTCCAAATAGAATCCTCTAAAATAAACCTTTTTTTACTATTTATTCCAAAATATAAAATTATATTTATTGTGTGTTAAAATTTTCCAATCAATTGAATAAAGGACATATTTTGCAACTAGTCGACAATAGCAAATAGTTACCATAGTTAATGCCTATAAAGATGAATAAATCTTAATTATAGATATAATAACTATTATTTATAGAATTATTAAATTATATTTATTTTATATATTTTATGGTAGCTTTCAAGTGTAGTTTTATACCAACTTGAGCCTAAATCAAGCTAGTTGTCACGTGACCTAGTTTTAACCATGGAAGACTATGAAATAATTGTTGGTATTTTTGCCTTTGGACTAGAAAAGATAGTCCCACATCGGCTACACCAAATGGTGAGTATCTCAATATAATGCATTGCTTGTGTTGAGGTGTGCACATGAGGTGTAGTGGGGCACAAGTTTGTGCCATGTGGAAGTATTTTCCTAGAAGGAAAAAGTATTAAATCCAACAAGAATGCAAGTTAATTTTTGTTGTGCGGACTCAGACTCGGACACGGACTCCAGGATGTCTCGTGCATGCATGGGAGTGTTCAGGGGGTAGGCGTGGACTAGCACACTTCTATACTGATTGTGGGATGATCTAAAATATCAAACTCTATTTTTGAGTATTGGTATTTTAGTCCCACATCGGATAGGAGAAGAGGTGAAGTCTCAACTCCACTCTATAAATAGAGCCCCTTGGCCTCCTTTGAAAGATGCACCAAGAAGAGAGTTGAGGGAGTCTGTTAAGTCCAGGAAGCCCGTTCAAGTCTCAAATATTGACTTACGAGCGTTCCAGAAGTTCTTCGTGAACTTGCTGGTTCCTGGAAGCTGTTCGTGCTCGTGTGGGGCGAATAAAGCTTTGAGCAATGGTGGTTCATTCACCCCGGCATCTCATTCTCGCCTGTCATCGCTGCTGTTGCCTTTTACAGTAACTTATTTTTAGAAGCTCTACTGCCGATAGTTGCTTGCACAAAGTCTCTTTAGATTTTTTGTGTATTACGTAGAATCTTTTTAGATCCTCGTAATTCAGAATCCTCCAGGATCTCTGTTGCACATCTTCTTTAAGGTGCTGCATTTGAAACGTTGTGTGTACAATTCTTTCAGTTTCAGAATTTTCCATCGACAAATTGTGCCTCGGTACTAACAATCTCAAAGCTTTATTGAGAAGATGGATAATTCTCGTGCTTCGCTCATCGATACCGACTTTAACAAGTTGGAGAAATTCGATGGCGAACACTTCCAGATATGGAGACGAAAGGTCACTTTAAATCTTCAACTCGTGAATATTGATTACGTGCTGTCAGAAGAAGAACCGATCGTTCCAACCACTGGATCTGCTGCGGCTGTGGCCTCTGCTACGACCAAGCAAACAAAGTGGAAGAGAGAAAATGGTATATATAAACTACTGATACTCAATTCCATGGAAGACTCTCTGGCAGAGTCCTACTCCAAGAAGACATCTGCCAAAGAGATATGGGACTCCTTGGAAAAGCTCTATGAAGATGACGAGAACCGGTCCAAGATCTTCATGGTAGAAAAATACCACAAGTGGACCTTCGAAGACGAGAAGGCGATGCTGCCCCAAGTGAAGGAGTTTCTGAAGTTGCGTTAGAAACTAGAAGACGAGAACATGCCCCTCGTCGACAAGTTTGTCGTTGGAGGGATCGTCGCGAAACTTCCTACAGAATGGAGCAACTTCTATGCAAGGATGCATCGAAAGAAGATGGAAATTAGCTTGGAAGATTTCTTGCAAGATATCCATGTTGAGGACGAGATGCGCTCTCAACAGAAGATGGATACTCTGTCCGAACAACTGGCGAAGGCAAATCTGGTCCAAACCAGAGAGTTCCAGGGGAAGCAGGCTGCTTCTCATCGCAAAAAGAAGGACTTCACGAATCTGAAAGTGAAGGGTCCTGCTTTCAAGCAGCAGAAGTCCAAGTCCCATGTGACTTGCTTCAATTGTGGCAAGAAGGGCCACTACAAATCCGAATGCAAGTCCAAGCCCAAAGAACAAGGTGAGCCTAGTAAGGTTTCTATGATTACTAATCTAGTTGCCATGATAGCACAGGTTGTAACTGTGGGGGCTAACTTGGACTGGTGGATAGACACTGGTGCGACCTGCCATGTCTGTTCAGACAAAGACTGGTTCGTCTCTTATGAGACAACTTCAGAGAAGGTCATAATGGCAAACCAGGCACAAGCTGAAGTACTGGGGATCGGGACGGTGGAGCTGAAACTCACATCGGGGAACACTCTGACGCTGCAAGGTGTGAAGCATGTTCCAGTAATTGCTAAGAACCTGATCTCTGGAAGTCTGCTCTGCAACGCAGGCTTGAGGATGGACATCAATGCTGGCCAGTTGGTGATGTCCAAGAAGGGTACATTCTTCGGAAAAGCTTTCCAAACTGAAGGAATGTACAAGATTCAGCTTGTTGTAACCCAGCATGATAATATAAATGCAATCACTTTTTCTGATTATTCTCTTGAGTTGTGGCATAATAGGCTAGGACATGTTCATTGTAAAAGGATTAACAGAATGTGTAGTCTAGGACTTATCTCCAAGTGTGGGGGTAAGGTAGAGAAATGCGAAGTATGTGCTCAGACGAAGATCACAAGGAAACCCTTTCACAGGGTCCATCGAAGCACAAATCTTCTGGAGTTGGTTCACTCAGATATCTGTGACTTCAAACAATTCTCTACAAAGGCCGGGATGAAGTATTTCATTACTTTCATCGATGACTTCTCAAAGTATGCTTTCGTCTACTTGCTCAAGTCTAAAGACGAAGCATTCGAGAAGTTCAAGGAGTTCAGGGCCGAGGCTGAGCGACAAACTGGACAACAACTCAAGAGGTTAAAGAGTGATCGAGGCGGGGAGTATCGGTCTCATGAATTGTTATCATTCTGCAAAGAACATGGAATCATCAATGAGACAACGGCCCGTACTCTCCTCAATCCAACGAAGTAGCAGAAAGGAAGAACAGAACGTTGACAGAGATGATAAACTCCATGCTGTTGACTGCGGGTCTTCCAAAGTGTTACTGGGGAGAAGCTGCTCTAACGGCAACGTTCATTCTGAACAGAGTGCCATATGCAACTTTCGACATAACTCCTCATGAACTCTGGTTCAAAGTCAGACCTAACTTGAATGTCATTCGAGTGTGGGGGTGTCTGGCTTATGTGAAGCTCCCGGATCTGAAGATTCAGAAGCTGGGGACAAGGACTACGAAGGCGATCTTCTTGGGGTATGCCGAGAAGAGTGATGCTCGGAGATTCCTTGATATCGAGTCAAACCATATCATCGAATCTCGGGATGCTGAATACTTTGAAGACAAGTTTACAAAACACAAGAATATTGTTCTCACGGATCTTCCGGAGAATGATGAGGGTTCAAAGCAGACAGAAGTCTTTAGTGAACCAGTAGTCCAAGATGAAGCTGTCGTCAAGGAGACACCAGCTGAACCAGAACTCGCTGATCCGTCAACTAAGCGAACGAGGAGGCCGAAAGACTTCGGAGATGACTTCGTCACCTATCATGTGGAAGCAGATCCGCTTACCTATGATGAGGCGATGAAGACCAGAGATGCTGTATACTGGAAGGAGGCGATAGACAACGAGATTGACTCAATCACCTCCAACAACACATGGGTATTGGTTGACCAACCAGAAGGAGCAAGACCCATCGGATGCAAATGGATCTTCAAGAAGAAGATGAAAGCAGATGGAACCATTGACAAGTTCAAGGCCAGGCTAGTGGCCAAGGGGTTTGCTCAGAAGCAGGGGATCGACTACTTTGAAACTTATGCTCCAGTTGCTCGGATGACAACCATCAGATTGTTAATTGCTCTAGCAGTAATACACAAGCTGGTGATACATCAGATGGATGTGAAACGACATTCCTTAATGGCGAGCTGACCGAA
>JANAVB010008964.1:0-54856 GCA_029216955.1 Iris pallida | reverse complement strand
CCGGCGGCCTGCACCGCCGCCAAGTCGGAGAGTCGACGGAGGAACCGCACGAGCGAACAGGACAGCGCCAACAACAGTAGTTCGCGGCATGGTGGTAGCAATTTCACAACGACGATTCGCAACGATCGCTCGATCGTTTGTGAACTGTTTCTCGGGTATGTCCCCAACATATGTCACGACCCGCACCCACCGTGAGGGTACGAGTACGTAACAACGCCCAGCATACGCCGCAGTGTCGGCGGTAGAACGCTGTTCTAGGTCATGAACTATAACTAGCATAACATGAATACTCTTCATAAGGAGGCCAACACAGAGGTACAACTCAATCACAATCTAAGGTAGAATGATAAAGATAGATAAACATGAAATCCAAAAGAGATACAAGAGATAGATGTCTAAGTGTCTAAGATACATAATCCCAGAAATACATCTCAAACTCAAATACAGTAATCCACAAGTAAATACAACTCCAGACAAAATGAAATAACTATCTAAAAAACCTCTACTGTGTCTCCTCTAGGCTAGCAGGCAATCCCAGGCTATCTGTAAAATTTATCAACAGGTCCAGTCAGGACAGGAGCGAGCACAATACATCTCATGCAGTTCATATCATGTCAGGAAATATAAAGTAGGCAATAGAATAAGATACATAAACGCTGTAAGAAGATGTACATGAAAACAGGAGAGATATTTGATAACTGGAAATACATATACATGATAAGTAAGAACTGTAAGTGACTAGTGATTTTGAGTACGAGATGGCATGTAATGTGGAAATACATATACATGATAAGTAATAACTGGAAATACATATACATGATAAGTAAGAACTGTAAGTGACTAGTGATTTTGAGTACGACGTACTTGAAGCACTGGTGTAGTGTGGAAGGCACGATCATGTAATCGTGTATCCAAGGATGCCCCAGGAGAATATTGTAGGACGTGTCCGCATCAATGACATAACAGGTCACTTCTGATTGAAGATCGCCGATTTGGCATTTCAGACGAATCTTACCGATTGAATAGCTTCTGCCTGAATTGAAACCGCTAATGGCAGTGCTTGTCGACGTCAGGCGATGCATTGGAATGCGTAGGTGGTGTAGCAGGCTCTTTGGGATGACGCTTATGGAAGAACCGGGATCAATATGCATCCGATCTACTTTGATGTCGCCAATGTATCCAGTATAATACAGAGGGCGATCATGCCGGTTGGTCTTGATAAGCATATCCTGCAGAGTGAAGACAATATTGGGCATTGCTGTCACGAATCGTACCAACTGTGAGGGTACGAGAACGTAACTACGCCCAGCCAACGCCGCAGTGTCGGCGGTAGAACGCTGTCCTAGGTCAATCATCTAACAATATAAAGGTACCTGTACAGTATATACACTCCGAATGGAGGTGACATAACAGAACAGTCTCAATCACATCTAAGGCAGATACAGAATAGTAAAGGTAGATAGAGAGATCAAAACCACAATGTAATACAAATGAGAGAGAGAAAATCTAAGTGTCTAAGATAACAACTCAAGAACATCCAGCTCAATACGAGTCTCTAAATATAAACTACATCTCAGAACAACAACTGAAATTCAAATAACAATGCTGAAAGAAAAGCTAAAGCCTAGCTATCTAGCCTAGACTATGGGAGTAGCATCCTGTACTGCAGCTCGGTCCTCCAGAGGAACCAGGACGCAGGTGTCGTCTAAGCCTGCTCCGTAAGAGGTGGTACATAGGGCCTCCTCCTTATCCTCTGTAATATTTTCAAGAGGTCCAGTCAGGACAGGAGCGAGTACAGTACATCTCAACAGATCATAGCAGGTTAGAAAATATAATCATACAGTAAAGTAAGATACATGAACTGAAGAAATACAGTATGTAAAGAGAGAGAGAGAGAGAACTGTAATAGAAATATCTACTATACATAGAGAGCTAATAGTGACTAGTGAGTCAGAGTAAAATATAAACATGTGAATGGCATAGGAGATTCATGACTACAGCTAAGAGAGTGATTCATGACTACAGCTACTGGGATAATATTCACATGTCTATTTCTACTCCCCCATCCCTAATCAATACACAAAGATCTGTTCCAGTTATGTTAAGATTCGTGAAACTTTACATGGCTCATAAAATGAGTGATACGTGAAGGTGATTCATGATGGCTCTGTGAACATGAGAGTACATGTGTCACAAGCGATTCGTGAATCAGAGGAAGCATAGAGATACGTGATGATTCATGAAACGCACAAAACATGCAGTATCCGATGCTCCCGAGGGGGATAACATCTCATGAAAAGATCCATATAGTACCAATCCGTGTGACCAACGTGACAGTATCAAGTAAAGTAATTTAAAGCAGGAAAATAATTCTAAACAGGATATAAAATGATCAGAGAATGTACTCGCCTGGTATCCTGAATGTCTGAAGAGAATATACTGTCCTTGGTGTGGTGTCTGTCTCCTATAGAACAGTACAAGTCACAACAAGTCTAAAATGATAAAATGAAGCTCTACTATGTATTCTACATGAGTCTAGGTCAAACTAGGTCAAAGTCAACTCTTGGTCAACCTTGGTCAACCAAAAAGTCACACCTAGGTCAACTATGGTCAAACTAGGTCTAACAAGTCCAAACTAGTCTACACAAGGCTAAACAAGTCTAATCTAGACTCTCTAGTCAAACAAACACACACAGGCCATAGCCTATATCATGCCTATAGGCCAACCCATAAAACATGACTACATGACATCATCTATATCAAAATACTACACATATTCTTATGTTATATAATACAACATAGAAATACACTAGCATATAGGTTACCTATATACATATACATAGAAATAGGCACATTCACATTACATAGATATATATATATATATATATATATATATATATATATATATATATATATATATATACACTTTTTAATATTACAAAGGTTATAGTTATACTCATTAGGAATCATCACACATATATATATATATATATATATATATATATATATATATATATATATATATATATATATATATATATATATATATATATATTTTATATATATATATATATATATATATATATATATATATATATATATATATATATATATATATATATAGACTTAAAACATATATACATATAGATATACCTAGATAATATATTGTATACATACATTATACATCCAAATCCCTTAGTCACATACATCTATATATAATAGAGAGGGTCAAAAAAATAGAGAGTGAGTGAGTGAGTGAGAGAGGGGGCTGTCCATGTGTGACAGGAACCCTGGTGTGTGTGTGTGTGTGTGTGTGTGTGTGTGTGTGTGTGTTCATAAATGCTTGTGTGTGTAGGCTAGAGGGTTATGTGTACAGGAACATAGGGGTGAGCAGTGAGGAGTGTGGCAGGAAATCAGAACAGTGAGTTTGAAGAAGGAAAGTGTGTGTGTGTAACCATTGTGTCAAACTTAGGTGTCAATCCAAGCTAGGTGACAGTCCACATAGCATAAAAACAGATTTTTAATATAAAATTAGAAAGGAGAGAGAAGACATCAATACATCAAACAAAACTCAGATTTGTTCTCAAACACACAGTGAACTCAGGTTTGTTCTTAAACACCCTAAAGTTTAGGAAATCAGTGAAAAGAAAGGGGAAAACAATTCATGAACCCCCCATGCAGTACACCAGTTGTATCAAAACACAAATTCAGACTTGACCTATCTCAGGTTGATTAAGCAGTGAAATAACAGGGAATGTCAAGTAATGGCAGTCTAAAAACTCTAATTTGGTTTTCAAGAAAAGAAATTCCAATGACAGCTTATTCTCAGTCCATTTCAACCCATCTCAACTGAAATCCATTCTCCTAAATGTCAACAACTAACCAGTGAACTAATAATGAATTTAAACATGGCAAATGACATTCATAATTAGTTTAAAAGAAACAAAATCAGGTTTTGAAAACAGGGAATGGTTTCAGTCAATACTCAGGTATGTAACTTGGTAATCTCAGTCTACTCTATAGGTTCAATCCCTATAATGGAGTTCGATTAAACATGAACTAAACCTATCAATCCTTCATTAGTTAACCAATATGTAGGTGAACTAAATAACCATCTAACATACATCTAACAGATAACAAAACAAATTAAAAACAGAAAATCCATTTCAGCTCCTGAACAGGCATCAGTCTATTACACTTGAAATCCAAATCAAGAATCAACTTCAGTTAGAACAAGGCAATGCACATGTGCTCTCAGGGAATTTCGAGTTCAAACATACCCACAGTTTCAGGTTTTGCCAATTAGGAAAAAAAACTCAGTGAACATCAATTTGAATCAAAACTCATTTCAGTCACATGGCATCAATGCCTCAGTCCCTATGGGGAAAAATTGAGATTTCGACCCTAAAACATCACAAACCCACAAGTATCATGTACACTATCCCATAACATGTAGGTGAATCAAAATCCTACAATTCAAAGCATCTAACTGTTAATAAAAAAACAATTCAAAATCAGAAATCAATTTTCAGTATTAACATTCAGAAAAGTATCAGTGAAAACAGAGAATGGTAGGGAATTCGAAATTTTGATCCCAAAACACATCAAAACGACAACCCAATGGTTGGTAATAGATGCTATACATGTGAGGACACTAGGGTGTGCATTCGTGTCTAAGAATTGGACACGAATCGTGTCCAAATAGCTGTACGAACACAGACACCCAACCATGCACACGAAATCATCGTGTACGCGTGTCCCGCACGTGACACAGGGGTAGGGCTAGGGCTACCCCTAGGACCGCTTGCGTACACATGCGCCAGGGGTAGGGCTACCCCTAGGACCGCTTGTACAGTGACCACGACGCGTGTCGTGTCCGTGTCAGCTGCGTATCAGTGAGCAAACTGTGCGCGTACAGCAGCCCGCGCGTGGCTCGTACGACCAGTGCGGGGACGATTATGCCACGCACACTTCACGAGGTGCTCCCAAACTTTAGGAGCACGGTGACAGTTGTTGCCCCTAGGCTCATACCAAAAATCAAGACACGATGTGTCCTGTGTCGAGAGAAAATGAGCCCGTGATGCAGGACACAGTGTACGTGTGTGCACGGCGTGTCCAACCCAAAATTCTGACACAATAAGACACTAAAACACTAGGACACCTTCACAAACATTGATACACACATCAAGATATACAGGTCCATCTAATTACATTTCAAAAATATGAAAATAAATTCCTATGTGGCATTTCTACAAATACCGAGTATGCCTATCATGATACGTGTCCGATACGGACACGAAATGGACACAAATTGTGCCCAAATTTTGGGGACAGCTAGGAAACCCTAAAACCTAACCTTATATACAAAGAAATTAGGAAAAACTATGAGTTTAGATGATTTACCTATTGAGTATTAAACTCAAGAAAAGCTTCAAAGAGGGGATTCCAAATGGCAACTCCAAATCTCCAAATTGCATGCAAACTGAGGTGCTCCTCCAAAATCAGTATATAAACATAAATTAGATCCTATTGCAAAATACTAGGACTAAAAAGGAGCTAAAATGAATTAATTAGTAATTTCTAAGGTTGGGGATTTACCTCCTTATAAACTTGAGATCTATTTCCAAGATAGGCTAACCCTAAATGAAGGAGGCATTAAATAGGGATGGGAATCCCTAGGTTGACTGCCATGGGTGGGTTTAATTTGGTTTTGGGCCTAAGTCATGGGCCTATGGCTTAATCACAAGTCTCAAAATTGATAAATCATAAGTCATTGACTTAATCCATAAGTCATGAACTAATTTTACTTAAGTAATCCTTTCTACCTTAAGACCAATCTCTAATGACTAAAAGTAGGTTGACTAGAGTTAGACTAGGGTCACCAACTAGGGTTAGTTCTAGGTTAGTCTACAAGTCTCAACTAGTCATGACTAACATAACACATAGCCATATTTAATTAATATTAAAATCACACAAATTCCCATAAATCATAATAAATTTAAATAAATCCTAAAATGACCAAAATACCCTCTAGGCTATAATGTACTAGTTATCATCCTAATCACATGGCTAGGCTCTAAGGTTACACTAGTCAAACACCATAATCATAAGTCATAATTTAAGTAGTTTTAAAATGATTAAAATTACTAAAAATTATATTAAAATTTTAAATACCATAATTAAATAAATTAAAATACAAAATTTCAAAATTATTCTCATTTTAGAAACTGGGTGTTACAATTGCGCCTGTACAAGCACTGTCCTGGAGATCTGCAGGCGAGCTCTCCCCAGTGAGACTGGACTGAGCCAGATATACGTCGGCATTCTGGAATGCCTCGCTCAGTGCGATGCGAACATCTTTGGAGAGCCTCAGGAGCTCGTATAGCGACAATTTGGCCGGTATGTTGGCCAATTGTGCCAAGATGTCAAAGTTATAGGGCCTCTCCAACCCATGAGGCGTCTCTCTTCGGAGAGGTTTGTCGAAGCGAGTCTCCTTCGGCCTAGGCTTGTCGGTCGTCGAAGGCTAAGAAGGTCCTGGAGCATCAGCAGCTGTCGGCTGATGATCTTCAGCCGAGTTACCCGGTAGAGGTTGGGTTTGTGCGCCGGATCGGGTAACAACAGCCGTAGCTTCTTCGACCTCTGTCGAGATTATGCGGCATGATTTGACTTTCACACTCTTCTTCATGCTGGTGGAGGGTGGTGCGGACAGAGTCACTTCAGGTACCAAGTTCGGATGGACCCACATGACCTCCCCTCGTGATGTGGTAAGGGGCACTAGACTAGCCGCCTGGTCTCTGGGAGGTGGAAGGTTAGCGACCTTCATCTTTTCTCTGGGGACAGGCACTACTCCATCTTGAGTCTTTGTCGGAGGGAAGCTGCAGAATTGTACTGACACCATGTTGGCTGTTACGGTCACCTCTTCGAAATTAATGGCCAGGGCCTTAGAATCGATGAGATGCTGGATGTATCGCTTCAGTTGGTAGCAGTCTTGTGTAGCATGGTGGACATATCGATGGTAGTGGCAGTACTTGTAAAACCCCTAAATTTTTACTATTTTTTTTAAAAATTTGTACTGATTTAAAATTGTGTATCGTACGTCACGTAATCGTATTGTACGTCGTGTACGAAGGTTCGTCTTTCGTAATTGCTCGACGAATGCGAATATGTGCGAGCGTACATATTTTTGAAAAATATTATTTTTATTATTTTTATAGTATCAAAGAAATATAGACAATAATTTTTTTAGCTATTATTTCCAAATTTAAGATTTTATTTATGAAAGCCTTTTTCGTTTATAGCAGTTATTAATGATAAATAATATTCTTAGGCATACATATATTTCCTAAATATTTTGCCAGTTTATTTTAAATAAAAATGTAATTTTTTGAGATTTATTAATATTAATATTTTATTATTCAAAAAGATATCTAAAAATATTTATTATTTTCGAAACTATTATTATTGGTATTTTGAAAAATATATTTGGAAGATATTGTGGCCATTTAAATCTTGATTTGATTTTTGGATCTATTTAAAATAGTTAAATAATTGAAATTTGATTTATTGACTTGATTTTAAACTAAGGGAGTTAAATTAGATTTAATTGGATTTTGATTTAAATTGGATTGTATTTAGATTGGATTTGATTTTAAATTAAAATAGGAATTATCTATTTTGGGTTTTAAATCTATTCCAAATCCTATCTTAATGGGAATTCCCACATCCTATAAATAGGCAGGTACTCATCCATGTATTTTTATTCTCCACAATTTTCTTCACCACAAAGTGAGTGCCTCGTGTCGATGTTCCATCAATCCTCGTGTCAGCCATGACGACCTCGGGTCCGACCCCGGTGTCTTCTACTATCCTTATTTTAATTTTTTACATATACATCATCTTCTTTGTGTCCGACATACCGGACACGTACACCAAATTCTTTCCAACCTAAACTCGTGTCCGAAACTTGGACACGATTCCTAAACCTAATCCTAAACGAATTCCTAACCCTATCTGTCCCGACCACCGTCTCCTCGCTACCCCGGTCAAATCCATATCCCCCGCTCTCACCACCATCGCCGTCATCATCATCACGCCCCTGTCACCATCGCCATGACCAACATCATAACCCTCACCACCTACGCCGAACACCTGACAACCTAGCCGCAGCCATCTATCAACCCCGGGCCACCCGACACAGCCTCCGGCCATCTCCTCCTCCTTGCCCGACTCCCCAACCAGCCATCGCCAATAGGACCACCGCCACCAGGCCACCTTCCCGACCTCACTACCCGGCCTCCCCGCTGCCGAAATTCTCCACGGCCGACGCTAACCGCCGGCAGTCCCTAGAACCATCATCCGACACCACCGAATACCCGACCTCCGTCCAAAACCCCATCGTCTCCCCACACCACCACCGTCCCATCACAAAAATGCCTCCGATCAGCACCGTGCTACCCCGGCCATCGTCGGCGGCGCGCCCAAAAAGAAAAGAAGCCAAAAGAAAACCCTAACTCACACCCCTTACCTCCGGCCGCCTGCTCCTACTGTTCCTCCGCCGCTCGCCTCCGCCTGGGTGCGCCGCCGGACCACTGACCCATCGCCGCCCCTGGCGATCCGCCACGCCTAGCCGTGGCCACCCGCACGAGCAGCTCCGCCGGCGCATCCGCTCCTCCGCGGCCAGCGCCGGCGCGCCTTTCCTTCACCGCCCTGCCGCGCGTCCAGCCCAGCACCGAACCGCCGACTAAGATCAGGCTACCCCTCCTTCCTCTCTCCGCGCCGCCTCCACAAAACCTCGATGCCCGCAAACCCTCTCCGCCGGCATGCCCTAGCCGCCGCACGCGCCCGATCGACTCCTCCGCCCTCTCGACTTCACCCCGACCACAGCTCCCAGAGCTTACGACCCCTCTCTCTCTCTCATTCGACTCCCGTAGTCACCGCCCCTTCTTCTCCACTCTCTCTTCCAAACTTTTTCTCTCTCTCCTTTCTGCTGTAGCATTTACTCTTTTTTTTTGAAGAGAAAGAATTTATTATTATTATTATTATAATTATTATTTTATTCTTATAACTATTATTATTATGTTATTTTTTGATTCTACAGTATAAGTTCTACTGTTTTCATTATTATATTTATACTTATAGTAATTTCAACAACTATATGTATATATGCCTTATATAAGGTATTATAGTATTGTTAATATTATTAGTTAGTGTCATTACTTAGTGATTTATTCTAATTATTTATAATAAATAGGTATAGTAAATAGTTTCCAAAGAGTTATTTCGTAGCAAAAAATATAGTATTGAGTATTGCCAAAATATAGTTTCAGAAAAATTTCGGATTTAGAATCTTACATTATTATTAGTATATATTTTGGTGGAATTTTAAAGTTTGACCTAAAATATATTTATGATATTTTATGGTTGTAAAACTCTTTGCCTCATTAATACTATTAAAGTATTTTGATTTATTTAACTATAGTTTTGGTCTAGAATCATAGTTTCGTTTTCAAAACTCTATCATAATTTCATGGACTTTCTAGTATTTATCTAAAGTATTTTAAAAAGAATATTATTATAATTATTTTTAAAAAGTAAAGAAAAGAAAAATATTTTTTTACTAATAAATCATATTTCAAGTATTATAATTAGTTTTCAAAATCATATATTTATTATTCGTCAAATTTTCTTTATTCTTCCGACCGTGACTCAACCCTCCTCTTTCCTATTCGATCGCCAAATTCGTACTACCTCATGTCCACCCTAACCAAGTTGACCGTTCTGGACCCAATGGAACCGTCCGTGCCACCATCCGAGGTCACCTTGTATAGTTGTTGCACTGAAGTCGCAGTTCATGCCACCTTGATCATCGCAGCACACCAGGCGTCCTACCAGGCAAGACACCTTGCCATTCGCTGTTTAATTAATTTAGCTCATATTTCATGCATTATTTTTTTTTATGCAAAATAAACTGTGATACATGGCATAACTGTTAGAACTTACTGTTCATTTATATTTCCTGCTGTGTATTATTTTTCTTACAAATTAAACCTAGATTTAAGGGACCACCTTGTGTGTTGCATTCATTGGCCTTGACACGTTGTAACACGAAGTTGTGTGTCGTATGTAGGACATGGAAGTGCGTGATTGGCTGGCCACCAGTACGTACAAACCGTGCGATAGGAATAACCGCTAATAGAGGTTGCATGCTAGTTTGACTTAGCAGTTATAGTGGTTTGTGTTGTGGATACAACACAGTAGGCATTGGATGGGGAGGACAATTCCTTAGCGTATGGGCTTCGATGCACTTTCCTTTTTGTAACCCGTGAGCTCCGCCGGAGACGCGGGTCAGATGACCCATGATTACTGACGGCCACTGACGATTCTGCGGAACGTCATGCTCTTACTGATGGGGCCTCTGGTGCCCAAGAGGGGACTATGCCGATCCTATTCAGCCAGGGCCCATGCGTAGGAAGGATTGTTCTTAACTATATTTCACTTAGAACGGTTAGGCTATCTTATCCGTTAGGTACGAGTACTTTTGGTTTGGGTACTTGTATCTGACCGCGGCTTGGAACAATAACTTGTCGTGAACTAGTTCGTCACATCTTGTCCTTGTTTGGTTGTAGGTTTGACTTACTACTTCGATGAGAAGGTATTGAACCTTGTTGGGGTCCGGATACCATATTGGATTCATAGCATGGGAAGGTACGTTACCGTGAATTAGTTTACCATCTCCTGTCTTTGTTTGGTTGGGGGGATGGTACGCCCGTTCAGTAGGTGCGTATTGGACCATGTTATAATTCGATTTACTTATTTATTTGAGCAATATTTATTCAGTATATATGGCATGCTATTATGTGTCTTGTTACATCCCTCTGAGGACCTGGTTATTTTCCCTGGTGTGTGCTATTGTTCTTCGCAGGTGCTTTAGCTCTAGCCGTGTTCATTGCTATTTTTCGAGGATGATTGCACTTGGATCGTCTTCGCTTCGCTCGCCACTCATTTCATTTTTTATGTACTTTTCCTTATTTTGTTGGTAGTAGATTTGTCTCCGCCCAACATATTGTATCAAGATAATTCATTATCTTTATATGATGTCTTTTATTCATTTATTTTGCGTGGATGAGATTAGTTATGGTTCTACTGCATTTTACAGCTTATGTATTCATACGAGGCATCCATATATTGGAGTATACTTTGTATGAATACAGCTGGCATGTCTACGTTACTAGTCCTACGTATTGTGGGACTGGGGCGTTACATGTTTTTGTGGTGGCCCATACAGGTCAAGATAAATTGTTTGGTTACTTTACCGTACCAAGCAAGCCTGTGTATAGGATTAGAAGTCTAGGATCTCATCCACATACTTGACATCTTTCCTTGATTTTATCTAACCGTTTGACTTATCAATTGCATCTTGCTTGCTTCCTTCCATCCCCATTCTTATCTTTCCTTCGTGCTTGCTAGAGATTGACCCTACTAGTTGGATGTCCCAAAACACCCTTAGCTTAATTCTTTTAAGTTGGGTAGAACACCCCACGACCTGACACACTCTTGACCATTAAGTAGAATATATTATCTAGACCATAGAGACTAGAACCCATTAGGTCAACCAAGCCATGATCATTAAAACCATAGAAAGATGGAATAGGAATAAACAAAGACTTAGATCCTTATGACCCTTAGACTATTCATATTTGTTCTTTATTTCAATCTTAATCTCGTGCCTATATTTTTACTATCTAGACTAATGATGCTAATATAGCCTAGTTTTTGCAAGCTTAGCCTTTTACCAAGCTTGTTCGTGACATATATATTAATGGAGGTACCCCACTAACATATTGTCTATCAGAACCGGTGCATAATGGTCTGATCAACCGAGTGCACTTTGGTTCGCTTTTATTTATCGTTCTACGTAGATAGGGACATAGCTAAACTTGTCCTCTAGAGTCCCATCCGCGACTGCCTTGGCAACTCCTTTTTAAAATTTTTCGGTCGTCTTTGAATCACGTATTCTATTCGATAACGCCTCCTTCGAACTCTATATTGCTTCGCCCTCACCTATTTTTAGAGGATGAAGGCGTTATTCTAGAACTTCCTCTAGCCTTCCTATCGGCTATGACCATTCTCACTCGATATTGCTATCCTAAACTACTCGACTCTATCAAGACCCTCTAATCGCTTAATTAAATCGAATCTATTTCATTCTCTTAATTGTGACCCTCATTCATTCCGACCGTATCGTATTATTTCCTATGATCTAGATCGCAATTTCTTACGGCAAGATTTTTGTTATTGATTGTTCTCCATCGAAACCCCCTTGTGTCCTCTCGCCCCCTACTAATTCTTAATTTCGAGGATGAAGTTCTTTTAAGTTGGGTAGGATGTAAAACCCCTAAATTTCTACTATTTTTTTAAAAAAAATTGTACTGATTTAAAATTTTGTATCGTACGTCACGTAATCGTATTGTACGTCGTGTACGAAGGTTCGTCTTTCGTAATTGCTCGACGAATACGAATATGTGCGAGCGTACATATTTTTGAAAAATATTATTTTTATTATTTTTATAGTAGCAAAGAAATATAGACAATAATTTTTCTAGCTATTATTTTTAAATTTAAGATTTTATTTATGAAAGCCTTGTTCGTTTATAGCAGTTATTAATGATAAATAATATTCTTAGGCATACATATATTTCCTAAATATTTTGACAGTTTATTTTAAATAAAAATGTAATTTTTTGAGATTTATTAATATTAATATTTTATTATTCAAAAAGATATCTAAAAATATTTATTATTTTGAAACTATTATTATTGGTATTTTGAAAAATATATTTGGAAGATATTGTGGCCATTTAAATCTTGATTTGATTTTTGGATCTATTTAAAATAGTTAAATAATTGAAATTTGATTTATTGACTTGATTTTAAACTAAGGGAGTTAAATTAGATTTAATTGGATTTTGATTTAAATTGGATTGTATTTAGATTGGATTTGATTTTAAATTAAATTAGGAATTATCTATTTTGGGTTTTAAATCTATTCCAAATCCTATCTTAATGGAAATTCCAACATCCTATAAATAGGCAGGTACTCATCCATGTATTTCTATTCTCCACAATTTTCTCCACCACAAAGTGAGTGCCTCGTGTCGGTGTTCCATCAATCCTCGTGTCAGCCATGACGGCCTCGGGTCCGACCCCGGTGTCTTCCACTATCCTTATTTTAATTTTTTTACATATACATCGTATTCTTTGTGTCCGACATACCGGCCACGTACACCAAATTCTTTCCAACCTAAACTCGTGTCCGAAACTTGGACACGATTCCTAAACCTAATCCTAAACGAATTCCTAACCCTATCTGTCCCGACCACCGTCTCCTCGCTACCCCGGTCAAATCCATATCCCCCGCTCTCACCACCATCGTCGTCATCATCATCACGCCCCTGTCACCATCGCCATGACCAACATCATCACCCTCACCACCTGCGCCGAACACCTGACAACCTAGCCGCAGCCACCTACCAACCCCGGGCCACCCGACACAGCCTCCGACCATCTCCTCCTCCTTGCCCGACTCCCCAACCAGCCAGCGCCAATAGGACCACCGCCACCAGGCCACCTTCCCGACTTTACTACCCGGCCTCCTCGCTGCCGGAATTCCCCACGGCCGACGCTAACCGCCGGCAGTCCCCAGAACCATCACCCGACACCACCGAATACCCGACCTCCGTCCAAAACCCTATCGTCTCCCCACACCACCACCGTCCCATCACAAAAACGCCTCCGATCAGCACCGTGCCACCCCGGCCATCGCCGACGGCGCGCCCAAAAAAAAAAGAAGCCAAAAGAAAACCCTAACTCACACCCCTTACCTCCGGCCGCCTGCTCCTACTGTTCCTCCGCCGCTCGCCTCCGCCTGGGTGCGCCGCCGGACCACTGACCCATCGCCGCCCCTGGCGATCCGCCACGCCTAGTCGTGGCCACCCGCACGAGCAGCTCCGCCCGCGTATCCGCTCCTCCGCGGCCAGCGCCGGCGCGTCTTTCCTTCACCGCCCTGCCGCGCGTCCAGCCCAGCACCGAACCGCCGACTCAGATCAGGCTGCCCCTCCTTCCTCTCTCCGCGCCGCCTCCATAAAACCTCGGCGCGCACAAACCCTCTCCGCCGGTGTGCCCTAGCCGCCGCACGCGCCCGATCGACTCCTCCGCCCTCTCGACTTCACCCCGACCACAGCTCCCAGAGCTTACGACCCCTCTCTCTCTCTCTCTCTTTTGACTCCCGTAGTCACCGCCCCTTCTTCTCCACTCTCTCTCCCAAACTTTTTCTCTCTCTCCTTTCTGCTGTTGCATTTACTTTCTTTCTTTTTTTTTGACGAAAAAGAATTTATTATTATTATTATTATTATTATTATTATTATAATTATTATTTTATTCTTATAACTATTATTATTATGTTATTTTTTGATTCTACAGTATAAGTTCTACTGTTTTCATTATTATATTTATACTTATAGTAATTTCAACAACTATATGTATATATGCCTTATATAAGGTATTATAGTATTGTTAATATTATTAGTTAGTGTCATTACTTAGTGATTTATTCTAATTATTTATAATAAATAGGTATAGTAAATAGTTTCCAAAGAGTTATTTCGTAGCAAAAAATATAGTATTGAGTATTGCCAAAATATAGTTTCAGAAAAATTTCGGATTTAGAATCTTACATTATTATTAGTATATATTTTGGTGGAATTTTAAAGTTTGACCTAAAATATATTTATGATATTTTATGGTTGTAAAACTCTTTACCTCATTAATACTATTAAAGTATTTTGATTTATTTAACTATAGTTTTGGTCTAGAACCATAGTTTCGTTTTCAAAACTCTATCATAATTTCATGGACTTTCTAGTATTTATCTAAAGTATTTTTAAAAAGAATATTATTATAATTATTTTTAAAAAGAAAAGAAAAGAAAAATATTTTTTTACTAATAAATCATATTTCAAGTATTATAATTAGTTTTCAAAATCATATATTTATTATTCGTCAAATTTTCTTTATTCTTCCGACCGTGACTCAACCCTCCTATTTTCTATTCGATCGCCAAATTCGTACTACCTCATGTCCACCCTAACCAAGTTGACCGTTCTGGACCCAATGGAACCGTCCGTGCCACCATCCGAGGTCACCTTGTATAGTTGTTGCACTGAAGTCGCAGTTCATGCCACCTTGATTATCGCAGCACACCTGGCGTCCTACCAGGCAAGACACCTTGCCATTCGCTGTTTAATTATTTTAGCTCATATTTCATGCATTATTTATTTTCTTTATGCAAAATAAACTGTGATACATGGCATAACTGTTAGAACTTACTGTTCATTTATATTTTCTGCTGTGTATTATTTTTCTTACAAATTAAACCTAGATTTAAGGGACCACCTTGTGTGTTACATTCATTGGCCTTGACACGTTGTAACACGAAGTTGTGTGTCGCATATAGGACACGGAAGTGCGTGATTGGCTGGCCACCAGTACGTACAAGCCGTGCGATAGGAATAACCGCTAATAGAGGTTGCATGCTAGTTTGACTTAGCGGTTATAGTAGTTTGTGTTGTGGATACAACACAGTAGGCATTGGGCGGGGAGGACAATTCCTTAGCGTATGGGCTTCAATGCACTTTCCCTTTTGTAACCCGTGAGCTCCGCCGGAGACGCGGGTCAGTTGACCCATGATTACTGACGGCCACTGACGATTCTGCGGAACATCATGCTCTTACTGATGGGGCCTCTGGTGCCCAAGAGGGGACTATACCGATCCTATTCAGCCAGGGCCCATGTGTAGGAAGGATTGTTCTTAACTACATTTCACTTAGAACGGTTAGGCTACTTTATCTGTTAGGTACGAGTACTTTTGGTTTGGGCACTTGTATCTGACCGCGGCTTGGAACAATAACTTGTCGTGAACTAGTTCGTCACATCTTATCCTTGTTTGGTTGTAGGTGTGACTTACTACTTCGATGAGAAGGTATTGAACCTTGTTGGGGTCCGGATACCATATTAGATTCATAGCATGGGAAGGTACGTTACCGTGAATTAGTTTACCATCTCCTGTCCTTGTTTGGTTGGGGGGATTGTACGCCCGTTCAGTAGGTGCGTATTGGACCATGTTATAATTCGATTTACTTATTTATTTGAGCAATATTTATTCAGTATATATGGCATGCTATTATGTGTCTTGTTACATCCCTCTGAGGACCTAGTTATTTTCCCAGGTGTGTGCTATTGTTCTTCGTAGGTGCTTTAGCTCTAACCGTGTTCATTGCTATTTTTCGAGGATGATTGCACTTGGATCGTCTTCGCTTCGCTCGTCACTCATTTCATTTTCTATGTACTTTTCCTTATTTTGTTGGTAGTGGATTTGTCTCCGTCCAACATATTGTATCAAGACAATTCATTATCTTTATATGATGTCTTTTATTTATTTATTTTGCGTGGATGAGATTAGTTATGGTTTTACTGCATTTTACAGCTTATGTATTCATACGAGGCATCCATATATTGGAGTATACTTCGTATGAATACAGCTGGCATGTCTACGTTACTAGTCCTACGTATTGTGGGACTGGGGCGTTACAGTACTTGGAGCTCTCCTTCTCTGCAGGACGAGGTTCATGCCTTGGGTTAGGGAGCTGAATTCGACCTCTTTGTATGAGCATGTCCAAGATGGGCTTGACATGGTCGTCCTCGAAGGAGTAGGTCATCTGAGGCCACTGCTTCTCTGCCGGCTTCGGTTCAGGCTTCGGAGCTGTGTCGGCCACCATAGCTTGTTTGCCCTTGTTGTCTCGATTGTTGGAGGGGTTACCACCATCGTTGATGTTAGGGCGTTTGCCCTTATCCTCTCCTTCCGAGACGTACAATCCCAGTTGTAGAGCTTTCTTCAACTTGTCTTCTGCGCTTGTGGCGCTGATAATGAAAGTCTTCCAATCCTTAAACTGACTTTCGCCCATCCAGAGGCTGATTGTGGGGAGCAGTCTCTTTTGGCAAATTTCAATTAAGGAGGAAGCAGGGTTACCGGAAGGCAACTTCATCGCGGTTTGGCAAAACCGCTTGATATAGTTCATTGTCAGCTCCTTTTCTCCTTGAACAACGTCCATGAGGGTGGAAATCGTCACGTCTTGTCCTACTTCGTAGAACCTCTCCAGGAACATACGTTTGAAGTCGGCGAAGGAATGGATGCAGTTGTCTGGCAAGTTGCGGTACCAGTCGAAGGCGACCCCTTCCAACGCTCCAATGAACAACCGCGTAAGGATAGCGTCGTCATGAGGTAGATGGTCAGTTGTGACTTCGAAGTAGGTGATGTACCTACTTACAGATGTCTTTCCATCATACGGATTGATGTTGAATGGTTTATATCTTGGTGGGAAGGGAACATCTCTCCATGTTGCAGGATACTGTTGTCGTATCCTGAGGTCCTGGCAGTTTTCTCGGGCGTGGAACATAGCCCGGAGCTCCTGGACCTCTTGTCTTGCCTCTTTGGCCTCGTTTGCAGCGGTAGGAGCTGATATTTCAGGAATATTATCACCCGGGTTTGGTGCAGCTGAGTTCAAGTCTGCATTGACCGCGGGTCCCACGTTTGTTTGGCCTTGCGTCCTTCCTTGCAGAGTTAGAAGGGCCGCTTTGATCTCGTCCATGAATTTGAACAAGGTATGAAGTATGGCCTCCAGAGTGTCGATGCGTTGGCGATCACTGGGACCATCTTGGTTGCTGTCCATCATGAACACCGTCCTTACATGAGGTGAGATGGAAGGAACGGTGGAGGACGTACCCTCTTAGTCATACCCTTGTACAGAGAAGTCATCAGGGTATGTGGGAATGTTCTCCTCTGGTTCGGACTCAGAAGGAGTGGTACCCCCAGCTTCAGAGCTTGCCTCATCTTGAGAGTTGTGGACATCCTCAGGGACGTCGAAATCTGCTGCATCTGTTGGGGGAACTGTTTCCCCTGGAATATCTTCTTGGAACACCAGATTGTCGTGGATGTTTGGAGGAGTGCTACCTCCGGCTTCAGTGCCTTCCAGAGATGTGGACGGCGAATCTCCAAGTGTGACAGATTTCGTCTTTGAGCAAGTACCTTGGAAAACTCCTCCCGTAACGGTCGTAGAAAACACTTAGAAAAGAGTTTCTTGGTTGAGATTTTCGGGCTGGAGACGTTTGTTTTCTTCCGTCTCCCGCTGTCAGGGATCTTCTGAGCAGAATTACAAGAGGCGACGAGAAGCTCCACATCTTCTGAGCTTGGATGTTGCAGTCATTGGAAGACGGATCGTCGGTCCTCTTGTGTGGCCGCCTTGCTACAGCAGTAGTTGACAATGACTTGAGTGCAGTGATGTCCATGAAAGGACTCTCTGTATACCAAGTTTTCGTCTCTTTTCTTGCGTTTGTGAAGAATCACTTTGCGCAAGTCATTCGTTTTATGGGCCTGGAAGTCTTGAGCACATGAGTGTGTTGGCATCCTGCCTGCTTCCTGATGTGGTGGTAGTACAAGTACTTGCCCTTGATCATTGTTAGGAGATTCTTGATAACTATCCTATTCGTTGGCCGTCGGGGGCTGGACACGGATAGTTTTATACAACTTTCCATCAGGGGCCCGCGTAATAGTCAGCGGGATGCCCTGATAGCCAGAAGTTGGGACAGCTGACTGAGCCCGACGAGCCCGGGCTGTCCTAGACTTCTTCCCTTTGGCACCCGAGAGTGCATAGTAGGAAGAGTCAAAGTGGTGCGTCACAGAGTTTGGCACAACCTCCTGAGAGCCTCTAAGGTCAGGACCGCATGAGAGCCGGTCAAAGACTGACCGTGAGCCGCATGGAGCAGATGGTATACAGCTGGGATTGGTGGCCGTACAGGCTGTCTGCATGCGGCTGGCATGTGTGGCCGCATGAACCTTCTGTATGCGGCTAAAAGCAGCGGTCACATTAGGAGTCTGCATGCGGCTGGCAGTCGTGGCCGCATGAGCCTCCTTAGTGTGGCTGGAAGTTTTGGCAGCATGAGCCTCCTTCATGCGGCTGGAAGTTTTGAACGCATGAGCCTTCTGCATGCGACTGACTTCTGTGGCCGCATGAGTCTTCATGTGGCTGGCGCCCTTATGCGGCTTTTTCTTGGACCGTACAGAGTTTCTTTTTGCCCCTGCAAGTCCAGCATCGTAGTAATTTCATCTGCCGGACTTGGGGACAGCATAGTCCTCTATGGTCTGAAGTGGGGCCGCACGAGAGTCTTTCCCGCCATTTTGGGTAACAGAGAGTACTCCTTCGAGAGCTTGGAGAGGAGAGAATGATTTGGGCCTCCACTCCCTGCGGACCTTCTTCGTGCGGGCTCACCGTTGGACCGGGCCAGCGCTCCCGTCGGAGAGCATTTCTTCAAACGCATGTTGGTCGAACCGAGCGACCAACATCTGTTGAGTGGAGCCAAGTTTGGCTACGTCCGATTGCGTCACCAACTCCTCAGCCGGGAAGAAGTTATTCCCCAGCAGATTCGTCATCGTGTTTGCCATTGTTTGTAAAAGTACAGAACAGTTTTATGGGAGGACTGAACTTAGACTCACAATACAAACTCGCTCGTACAAAGAAAGCCTAGGAATGAAAACCTAGGTACAGTAATCTAAGTCCAATTGTTTATTTTTCATTCTGGGGGTGACGGTAGAGGCTCGGGAGAGTGCTATCAACTCTGCCTTACTCCTTGGATGATCGGATGTAGCCTTGGCTCTGATGAAGAAATGCTCTCGGGATATGTGGGGAGATTCTTCTGTGCGCCGCCGCTCTCTCTGTGCGTGCCTCTGTCTCTCTATGTGTCCACGGTTTGCAAGAGAATGGCACCTTGCTATTTATAGGGGTGGGGTGTGATAAGTAGGGTTTGCAATAATTTTTCCTTAAACAGTGGGCAGTTAGGGATTTGTTACGATTTGCCTTGACCTTGCTTTTATGTTGATTGCAACAAATCTGCATCAATTGTTGGAAATTGATCCGGGTAATTATGATGATTGTAACAAATCTGACTGTTGTGATTTGTTGATAGCAACAAATCTGGGTGGGTAAATCTTGGTTGATCTTGTGCCACATGTCTAACCGTCATTATGCTGCGAGCCGTAGGAACGCGGGGGATTAAGTCTTAACTGATTTTCTGCCATGTGTCCTAACCGTGAGCCGCATGGACAAGGTGTCCTGACAGAGGCGCATGCGTGTGGTCTGGTAATTGAGCCGCATGATGGTGCCCCCCATGATCCGAGCCGCATGAGGATGGCAGCCGCATAGGTGTGACCTCCGAAATCTGAGCCGCATGAGGGTGGCTCCCTATGATCCGAACCGCATGGAAGTAGTAGCCGCATGCGGGTGGCCTCCATCTGAACCGCATAAGGGTGGCCACGTGTCAGAGCCGCTTGGGTGTGGCCTCCCAGAATCTGAGCCGCATGAGGGTGGCTCTCCATGATCTGAACCGCATAGGAGTAGTAGCCGCATGGGGGTGGCCTCCATCTAAACCGTATAAGGTTGGCCACGTGTCAGAGCCGTATAGAAGACCTTGAAGCGATCCTCATGAAGAGCTTTGGAATTCGGTGGATTGTGCCAGCTATAAAGATTTTATTTGTTTTCCTAGGAGCACGCCATTATGTCAGAGTCATCATTGCAGCTTTATGTCAGAGCTGTCTTGTTGCGTCAGAGCATTAAATGAGGCCGCTGCTTGATGGCCAGCTGTAGAGGCAAACCGCATAGGGCCACGTGGCTTTACCCGAGCCGTATGGCTATGTTGGGGACTTTTGAGCCGCATAAAGCTCTAGCGGATTCTTGAGCTGCATGAAGCTCTCGAGCCTTTTGAGCCGCATAAAGGCTCCCTCTGTTTTGAACCGCCTGGACTTTCCTGTTCTTTTCCATGCTTCTAGAGATAGGATTTTATTAATCATCCCCACCGATCTCAAATCTTCTGCTGTAAAGAGAAGGACATCATCTGCATAGGCTAAGTGTGTGACAGGAGGACATCCTCGAGGAGTAAAGAAAGGAGTAAAGCCCTCTATAGCTAGCAACTGCTTCAAACTCTTAGTTAAAACCTCAGCTACTATAATGAATAATGCATGTGACAGTAGATCACCTTGTCTCAGGCCACGAAAAGCTTGAAAGATTCAATCGATTCTCCGTTAATGATAGGGGAATACCATACATTATTTACTATCCGCAACATCATATCAACCCACTTATTATGAAGGCCAAATCTACGAAGCACCTTCAATAGATAACGCCAATCAACCCTATCGTAGGCCTTCATCATATCAAGTTTTACAGCAATGTTACCACCTCTGTATTTTTTGTTCATCTTGGCCGTCATCTCTTGAGCCAATAGTATGTTATCCACTATCTCTCGGCCTTGCACGAACCCACTATGTTCCTGAGAAATAAGACGTGGGAGAAGAGGAGCAAGTCGCTGGGATAATAACTTAGAACTGATCATATTTATCACAGTACAGAGGCTAATGGGCCAGTAATCACCAAAAGTTTTAGGCTGTTTAACCTTAGGGATGAGAACAATCGACGTGTTCGTGAAAGCCCAAGGGAGGGAAAACCCGTCCATGAACATGGATATGGCCTCCAAAATGTCCTCACCAACAGTCTCCCAACTGTGTAAATAAAACGACAAGATAAACCCATCAGGTCCTGAGGCACAACTTTTATCCAAACTCTTGATTGTATCAAATATTTCCTCCTTAGTAGGTGCTGCAATAAGAGTAGCATTGTCTTCTTCAGTCACGATACTAGGGATGAGATTTAGCATATCGTCATCATCCTGAATTTCCCCTCGTTCATAGGATTTGGCAAAGAATTCCTTCGCATGTTTGTGAATGTCCTGTTTTTCATAAAGAATATCCCCAGTATTCGTAGCAATAGAATGGATGTGCAGAGACTTCTTCCTATTATTCACGTAGCCATGAAAGTAAGCTGTGTTCTTGTCCCCATCCAGGTCCCATTTAAGATGAGCCTTCTGACGCCAATAAGCTTCTTCAATGCGAACCCTTTGTTTGAGCATAGCCGTTGCCTTCGACAACTGTTCAAAAGAAGCCTGAGTGTTCATAACCTCATGATTAAGCTCAGCTGCCAACACATCAACTTCAGTTTCCTTTACCGATTGAAATATATCCCCATAAGAGTTCCTACTCCATGTCGATAATACTTTCTTGCAGGCATCAAGACGTAGAGACACTCTAGTGACTGCATTCGGATGATCAACCGAATGCCATGCTTGATGAATAAGAGCTGAGAAATCCTCATGAGACGTCCATAAGTCAAGAAATCTGAATTGTTTCCTCCCCCCACAGGAGCTCGTTTAAATTGAGCAAGAATTGGAGCATGATCCGACTCCAATTTATTAAGATGATCTACACCTGACATATGAGCCAATTCGAGCCACGCACTATCAACCATAACCCGATCCAGCGTGATCCACACCTGCCATCCATTATAGCTTTCAGCCAAGTGAAACAACTCCCTGAGAACGGAAGCTCTGTTAATCCAGCCACCATTTTAAAATTCATAAATTCCTCAATCGAAACTGGATCAGCAGTACGACCTCCAATCTTTTCCTCCGACCTCAAGATAGCATTGAAGTCACCCCCTACCACCCATGGAAAGTTATGAGTCCCCTGAAACTGAGATAACCTATCCCAAAGCACACGATAAACCTCCTTCGTATTATCACCATGAACCATAGTAAACATAGCTTCTGAAGGTAACAAATGGTGAGCAACAGTAACAGATAAGGCTTGATCAAACGAATCTCGAATCGAAATGTCACACTCCACCTTAGCCATCACCCAGATATTACCACGTTTATTAGCATAGGCAGCAGAAAATCCAAGCTTAAGCTTATAGAAAGCAAGCTGACTAACATCCACCTTAGGCTCAATGATGGTAAGAAACACAATTTTGTGAATCCTCACTAACGATTTGATTCTTTTAGGAGTCATTTTACTAGCAACTCCCCTCATATTCCCGAGTAAAATGTTAAACATTAGAGGATTGAGGTTTACTTAAGGATTGTGAGTTTGCTGTTTGACGAGTGACACGATCGGAAGGCTCCACCATCTTCTTGGTTTTCTTTCTCCTTTGGACAGTTGATGTGATCGCGTTTTGAGTCTCTCCTCCTGGGATTCGGCGATCATCTTCACTGCCTCTGTCTTCCAGCTGGAGTTCTTCTCTCTCGACTTTATCAGCCCAATTGAGCAGAGGGTCATGCACTTCTTCCTCCTCTAGTTGATCGGATTCTCTCTCAGTGATTTGTTCTTCAGCTAACGAATCATCATTCGGAGCTACTTGAGCAACTTCAGTAACCGTCATCTCCTTCTATGTCTCATCCAATGGGACATGTTGATGCGAATCAATCGCCTATGTTCTCGGAACCTGAGCGTTGTAGAGGATGACTGGTTGTTCAGTTGAGGGTGGTGGGTTTGGAGTAATTAAAGGAGCATCTTCTCTTAGCATACTAGTTTTGTCTGCATTAATGGCTTCCTCGGTAGGCGGGTTAAGACCCTGATCACCGTCATTATGTTGCAAACTTCCTTTATTGGGACGCTGCAATATGTGAGTAACCACCATATGAGGACGACGCGTGTCCACCCCCGATGTAGGCTTCTCAAGCGTAGTTTCCTCAGGTACAACTTCTTTGCCTTTATTTTTCAGTTTGCAATGATTAACAACATGTCCTTGGTGATGACAGTGTGAGCAATACAAAGGAGTGTACTCGTATTCCAAGTTTTGCCAAAAACTTCCTCCACGAGGCAGATTGATTCGGATACGGTGTTGTAAAGGCTTGCTCGCATCTATTTCAACAAAGACCCTGGCACGACTTGGCCTAGAAAGTTTAGAAGTGGCTTTATCGATTTTTAATTGAGTTCCAATCGCCGAAGAAATTGCAAAGAGAGCCTTTTTATCATATAAGTGATGAGGAAGGTCAGGTAGATCCACCCACACAGGCATGAGAGAATATTCATACGACGGTGATAAATCGGGTTCCCACTTGGAGATCCGCATTGGAGCTGTTGACACAAACCACGTGACTTTAGAACGAAGACGGAGATAATCTTCTTCAACTAAAGGTCGAATCAGAATATGTTTCCTATCAATAACTCCAGCTTTGATAGAACCCTGGAATTGAAACCCAGATAGAGCCTTACAGATGACCTCTATCGAAGGTATGGTATGCGAAAACTTTCCAATGAGAGCATAACGAAGGGGGCTTGAGAGGGTTTGTTCTTCTTCCTCAGAAAAAGAGATCGCTGGAGCTCCTTTGAACGAAGAGACCGTTCGCGAAGCCAGTCGCGGAGGATCCTCAACCCGTCCAGTAACTACTGCTGCAAAGGACTTGGCTATGATGATACCGGCCCGGCCAGAGGCCAAGCCGGGGCCGTCGGAGAGGAGAACTACCAAGAGCTAGAGGCGCGGCGCACTAGGGCAACGCGCGATCTGTTATATATATATGTATATATACATATATATATTATATGCGTATATTTTATTTTTTTCAAGAAGAAACTTTATTGATCTATCAGGCGCAAAAATGCCGAAGTCTATACAAGTAAAAGCGACTAGCGCAAAAAGACAACAAAAGCCAAAAGGAGGCCAGAAGCAGCCAAAAATACTTGCTGGCCCGGACCGAAGGCTAGGACAACGCTTTCCAGAAACTGTCCGGAGAGTAGTGCAGCATCTGCTGATTTTGAGACTCTGCCGGAGGACCTCCCAGATCAGCTGAGAGGGGTTGTATTGGCGTCCTTCGTATCTATATTTGTTTCGGTTCTTCCAGAGAGCCCAAATTCTGGCTGCTGTGACGATCTGAAGGCCATAAAATTGGCCCCAGCTGGCGAGGAGATCGTTGAAGCCCCCGACACAATGATCAAGTCCGCAACTGTGCGAGAGGCTGGACCACATCTAAGTGGCGAGGTCGCCCGAGAACAGAATGTGTTCGGCGGTTTCTGAGTGTTGCGAAGTGCAGCAATGACACTTAGAGGCAAGGCTGTAGCCGATGGAGGTGAGAGAGTCGTCGGTGGGAAGCTTCCTGCGGTGAGCTCTCCTGATGAGGATTGACCATTTTTTGGGGATGTAAGAGAGCCAGAAAGGGGCGAACGACGGTGAAGGAGCGTCAGGTCCTCTCACCACGAGCCTGGCAGAGGCCATCATGAAGGTGCCACCGGGCATGGTAGCCCATGTCAGAGCGTCGGGGATTTCATTGAGCTGGACGTCTACAGCGGCAAGGTGTCACGACCCGTACCTTAAGTAGGGGTACGAGCATGTGGGTACGTCTAGCCTATGCCGCAGAATCGGCAGTAGAACGCTGTATAAGTCGTCTATAACATACAACATATAGACACAATATAAAGGTACCTGTCATTTTCGTACGAAGGTATATAATGTCACAACTCAATCACAAGACTTCTAAGGAAGATAGCACAAAATATGAAAGATATGATAGAAAGAAATAACTGGAAATAGATGCAAGATCCCAACACAAGTTAGAGTTCAAAACATAACACAAGATCCCAAAATAATAAGTATACTATAAGTCTCAAGTACTAGCTGGATCACAGTCCAGTCAAGCCTAAGTAACTAGTCTAAACAGGAGGTAAATCCTCTACTGAGCTAGAAGCTCCTCAGGCTCCTGAATGTCACCCTCATATGCCCCGTAGAAGGTAGGGCAGTCACCATCATCACCTGTAATATTTGTCAACATATCCAGTCATGATGGAACGAGCACATCACCTCTAACAGTTCAAAATAATTGACAAGCGCTATGAGTATAAAATAATAATGAAATTCTTGATGATCAAGTTACAGAGGTAATGTATAATGAAAAGATAAGTGTACAAGATCATATGAGAACAGGTAGATATATAAAAATGAGTAAACCTGTCATACAAGATATGTTGTAGACAACTCAGACAAATTTTGTTAAGACTAGTGATTTGAAATACCAAGTTTGACATGTGAACGACTAGAGGGAGATATTCGACAAACCATACACATACGTGTGTGGCCGCTATTATTCACGTAAGACTAATGGGATAGAATGGGTATGTTCACATGTCTCCTAGGTATTCCCCCGCCCGACTAGTACACATGGAATCCAGGTTCTTCGACACGCATTTCATTAGTCACGATAGATGCATTAGTGATGATTACATTATTCAAGATAGGCATGAAACCACGTATCTCCAGTCAAGGAATCGATAAAATACCAATCTGTGAGTCCACCATGTCAGAATCAAAATAGAACACTAATATAACATGCATCACAGGATATATCAACAAAATAAAACTTGTCGTCCTGAGCAATGAATGTGAACCGAGCCTAAAAGTGGAGTCACAAGGCCTATAGATGAGATACATAGGTTAAATGGTGTTTAATAGTGCTAAACATGGTTTTCTAGTGCGTGATATGCAATCTAGGTCAAAACTGACTCTCAGTTGACTTTTGGTCAACTGGTCAACTCTAGTCAAATCTAGGTTAGGTTAACCCACATCAAGTCATTACCTTCCTATGATATATTATCTTGGGCTAATAGATAACCCACTACCTTAGACTAATAGGGAAACTCGATACCTTAGCTAATAGGGAAATACACTATCTTAGTTATTAGGTAAACCATTACCTAAGCTATAGGTAATATCATATCCTAGGTTGATTAGGTAATTACCCATTACCTTATTCTAATAGGTAAAGTCATAAATCTTAGATTAATTTGTGAACCATGTTTTTTCTACCCTAAATTAGGATTTCCTTACCTTAGTTATGCTAGGTAATATCATACCTTATCTCATAACCTATAGAACTCTTCTAACCACCACTCAAACTCAACCTCACAAAGTGGCCCTGTCCTATCCAAAGCCAAACCCAAACCCCAAGCCTTAAACCTAGGCTAAATGGCCTAGCCATTCACAACTAACAAGGGGAATACCCTTGCTGCCAAGTAGCAGCAAGCAAGCTACTGCATTTGCAATACAGCTGCTGCTGCTACAACTTGCTGCTGCATTGGCTTGCAATGCCAATACTGCTAAATGCATCTGTTGCTGCTACTGCATTACTTAGCAAAGCCACTGCAAGGCCAATGCAACCCTGCTAATAGCTGCTGCTGCCAAATGCTTGCAAAGCAAAAAAAAAAGCCAAGCAAAGCCCAAGTCAGCCCACCTATTCTGGACACTTAACCTCTAATAATACTAACACTCATATTCCTATTTGACACTCTCATCTAACCAAGCTAACTGAAACTAACATATCCAAATCTTAACTAACACTCAACCCTAACTCATAATCTCTACTACACTCAAGTATCCTAACCAAGATACTAACAAATACTAACATACAACTTGTGATACTAACTAATACCCTAACCAATCCCACTGATACCACATTCTAACTCTTAAATCTCTGAACTAACATTTAACTATCACCAAGGCTAACCCAACATGCCTATGGCCAAATGTCACGAGTCAATGGCCCATTGGCCAACACTTAAATCTCAATGAGTATCTAACTGATACTCCACCAAGGTTCCTGTAAGCTCCTGTTACTGCTGTCATGCTTGCAGTAGGCCAAATGGCCCTGTCAAGAGGGTAGGATCCCCTGCTTCCTGCCTCCTCTAACCCTAAATTCGAACAAGTGGTGTGCACCAAGGGATATCTTACCTCTGATACACACCACTACCTACCAATTTATTTAGACACTCATGCATTAGTCAATGCATACACTCACATGACTAAACACTATCATATTCACTCTCTATTTGACACAAACACATACACATACCACAATTCACACCATGGCACCCACACACATAGGCAAAAAGCCCCTAACCTATCTAACAGGATCCCCTGCACTGGGAGCCAATCCCTACATGTGCAGTGCAACATCCTGCTGTCCTGGCCTGTCAAGGCCAGGCCAACATGTCACTGGTCGACCCCTAAGACCAAAACCCAACTCCTGAACGCCCCAACTCAGTATTCACAGCCCACACTCACATGACCAATCCTACTGCTACATTCCTATATATGTAATACATCCTCACATACACGCATACATTCAAATTAATACATATCTATAAATATTCATACATATGTATATAGATAGAACTATCTTAATATACCTATCTTACATATGTATTGTATCCTATATATGTATCAATGAGTGATACTCAAGTATCAGTCAACTACTGATACCAACACTCTGACACTCAAGTCCCAACAAAACAACTAATTAATGGTTGAACCTAAGTGTAAAGTTTTAAACAAAAGATGTAGGGGCTGAGCTATGGCCTAAAGGACTGAAGAATTAACTAATTAAGGAATGAGTACGAAGTTCCATGGCTGCACAGGTAATCGTAGGCCCAAACCACACATGTGGCATTGCCACTTGGGTATTGTCCTGCAGTAGGGACAAGGTACTGAGCAGATGGTGGTTAAATGAAGGATTGAACATGAGATACAAGGGGTTGAACCATGGTGAAGTATGGACTAAAATGTTAACATGGATTGGAAAAACATGGACTGAACATCATGTATAAAGGGGACTGCAAAGATGGAGAACCTGGACTGAAATTGATGACTTAAATACATGAAAAGCTGGACTAAGCATGGAAGAAATATGAGGACTGATACACAAATTAGGGTATGTTCAGCACATTAAGGTTCAGTGGAGGACTGAACAAATTCAGTTTGGAGACTGAACAATAGAATGTATTGGGACTAAACAAATGAGGAATGGAATGACACTTGAAAGGTAAAGGCTGATACAAAAAGGTAGGACTGTAGTGTATGACTGATACACTGCACCATAGGACTGTAATAGACCTTAAATAAGGTAGGGACTGGACAAATCAGTTCTGAGACTGATACATGGTTATGCAGTGACTGAACAACAAATAAGGGCTAAAATATTATCAAGGCTAAACGCAAGGAATGGACAGATACAATGGGGTTCCAGTCCAAAGCAATAACAACCCACACAAATACTCACCCACAGTCCACTCCAAACCCAACACAGCCACAAACATATATATATATATATATAGGAAATTCATTATGAAATCAATTAGAATGCCTAATGAATGATCTACCCATCCTAACACAGGCTCAAAATTGAAATACAAAGCCAACAGAGCCTTCTAGGCATTCTAACAAACACTTGGGGGTCACATTTCGTAATCTCTCTAAAATGGATACAAAACTCCATGAAACTACCACAATAGGATTCATTAGGACCTCAATCTACTCCCTATGAGTCATGGGGTGGGTCTCCTATATGAATACATGAAATTTGACCATAAAAATACAAGTTTACGGGGTTATACCTATGTAGGAAAAAAAGCCCCCACAAATCTCCATGAAATTGGGGAAGATGGATGGAGAAGGAGCCTTCAAGCCCTTGCTAGAGCCTTCTTTAGCCTCCTTGAGCTCCCCCAAGCTTTTGCCCAACCAATGGAGAAAAGAGGAGGAAATTTAGGAAAGGTTGGAATAGAGGAAAGGATGGAAACCCTAGAAATGAATAGTGGCTGCCATTGGGGGTTTTGAGGAGATTAAATAGGCTCTAAACTAGCCATAATCCTTTCATTACACTTAGCATTAAGTGGGTCCTTAAGTAGGCTAAGTGGTTTGGCTCTAATTAAGGCTTGTGTTCAACCTAACCATGAATAGATTCTAGATAATCCAACTAATTGGTCAAGTCAAACTAAATAGGGTCTATCATGACTAATGATTTGTTAGACTACTAATAATTGCAACCATCATAATAAAAGAAAAAATATATACTCAATTTATGAAATAACAGAAATACCCACATCCTAGAAAAGTGGTAGTGACACAAGGTTAGCCGACGCCACCAGTCCCAGCCAATCTCTGACCCGGTCCCATCTCCACCCGGAGTCGTTGTCCCATAAGTCTCGGATGGTGTAATTAGGGTGGGCGATTACGGAAGGTTGAAGGTTGACATTGTCGAGCAGCGCTCGTGATGCAGCGATGAGCTGCCGTTACCAATCTGCAGGCGGATGAGGGGTTCAGTAAGGTGTCGACCGTGTAGGATACTGTACCAGGATGCAGACGAACGATTGTTGGTGATGGCCGTCGCGAAATGAGAATGATGAAAGTATCTAGCCTTCATGATGTAGGAACGAAATTGTAAAGCAGAATACTTTAGAGGGGGGGTGAATAGAGTAGGCAGCGGAATATTGCTAATTAAAAACTTGTTAGCAGTTAGATCGCAGATAAAATAATAATCACAAAAGTAAATGACAAAATTTAAAAGTGATTAGAAGGCAAACGCAAACACCGAGATTTATACTGGTTTTTCTCTTGTGAGGACTAGTCCAGTCGGAAGAACTATAGCTTCCAGTTGAATCCACTATTGGAAAATCTCGCAAGTTTTCATACGAAGTCCTTACAACTTCTACAGACGCGAGCTTTGATACGAAGAACTCGCCCAACTTCAATTGTGAAGAGTTGAATCTTCTATCAAGCCTCTGATTACAATCGCTCTTGAAACTTCTAGACCATACCGCACTGGCAAATTGACTAGAGGATTGTAACTGGCTTGGGATTTGAAAATGAAAGCTTTTAAAAACTCTTTGGAAGAATGTAAGCTTAAGAAGAGAAGAGATTGAAAGTGAATTGGTGTTTTGAAATGATCGAAATGCTTTTCTATTTACAGCTTTTCCAAAGACAGAACCCTGACAGAATTCGGGCAGAATTCGGACAGAACTCTTTGTAACAAACCGTAACTGAAGGATGACCAAGTTCAAAAACCCAACGTTCACTAACGTTCCAAATGGCCGAACTCTGGCCGAACTCGGCCCGAGTTCTCCTGGGGTTCTGCCAGTTCATTTTTGGAGAAAATAAATTTTGGCTTTTTGAACAATCCTTCAGAAGTGTTTTGTAAAAAGAATATTTTTCAAAAACATAGGTCATTTATAAAAGAATAGGATGGTTTTGAAAAACATTTTCGGATAGCCTATTTGCCAGAACGACTCGGTGTACAATGTATTCCTAGACTCAATAAAATGAAAAATTACATTGCTTAACAGGAAGTACATTTGGAATGGCAAACGGCTTCAGTCTTGAACATTGTTGATATCCATTGTTGAGCAGTGTCCAAAACGTCGTATGTAAACATCTGAGTTGACTTGTATTTATATCGAGACAGAGTTTGATCAATTATTAAAATCAGGTTTGACCATGACCAATGGGCCAACAATCTCCTCCATTTTGATAATTGACAAACCTTGTCGATATAACATCTAAGCTTGGAATCAATTCAAAATAGTAACCAAAAAGAAATTGTTCATAACCTGTATTCACAAAAATGTTAGATCCTTATTTCTCCCTCGTTGTCACTTAGCAAAATAATTGCAAAAGAGAAGGCTCCTCCGCAATCAATGCATAAGTAACAAACTGT
Organism: Iris pallida; assembly: GCA_029216955.1. Lineage (NCBI taxonomy): Eukaryota > Viridiplantae > Streptophyta > Magnoliopsida > Asparagales > Iridaceae > Iris > Iris pallida. The sequence goes on along the minus strand of JANAVB010008964.1, from coordinate 23,386 downwards.
GAAGAAACACAATAAAAATATAGGAATAATCTTTACAGGCATGGTATAAACAGTAAAAGAAAACAGATAGTCTAGAGAACACAACACAGGCATATATTTGTCATAGGCAGTATTTCAGAAAGTATGAAGTAGCAAAAGATAGATAGTGCTACCATAATAATGAAACATATAAAGTGCTGAATAATAGACTAAAATGCCAAAACTGAGGCATAATCAAAAACCATGTCCACGAATAGTTACATAATAGAAAAAAGTGCTAAAAAAGAGTACTGATATAATCTTGGAATGTCGGAGCATTTCCAAGTAAACATGAGACAAAAGTAACAGTCTCAATAATCTAACATCTCAAAAGTCATCATCATCATCATCAACATCAGCTGCAGCTCCAGCATGTCCAGAAGGACCAACTCTAGAAGTACCAGTACCAGAAGTGCGATGAGTGGTGCCAGCGGTACGATACCAATCATAGGCGTTCCCTGGATGGAACAGAGAGTGAACCGCCTCGTCGTCAATGTGGTAGCCAGAAACAGAAGGGTCTCGAGGCAGAGAGCTAGCAGAATAACCCGTCTGCGTAAACCTCAGTTCGGTGAAGGAGTTGGCAATCGCCTGGAACTGAGTCACATCACGGAACTCGTGTTCCCTAGAGGTCTCAACATAAAAAGACTGCAGATCTGATAAGTGTTGATGGATACCCTCAAATGTTATAGGGTAAGAATGAGGAGGAACATGTGCTGTGGGAGAAGTTGAAGTAGGTGCAGGAGGAGTAGGTGTAGTAGGTGGAGGAACAGATGCAATGCTGCGACGAGAGAGTTTGAGAAACTTGGGCTCGGGGTCGACAGCACAAGTAGATAAATCAATATCAAATCTCTGAAAAATACGAGGAATAAGCATCGCATAAGATAGGTTGCGGTCTCTCCCGCGACATCTACCCATCATCTGAATGATAGTTTTAGGGACAGAAAAAGAAATTCCTTTAAGAATATGATAAAGAGCAGAAAGCTCAAGTGCAGTGACATCATCTTTGGAAGTGGATTTTGGAAGTAAGGTGGAATAGATGATGCGATATAATTCGTAGTTAAACAAGTTCAAGTTATTAGCCTTGAACTTTCCCGGAAGAACGCGTGCAGGCGCACAAAGTTCATTCTCGAAACTAACGAGTGTCGTGCCATCGGAGAAATCAAAATCGGTGATGTCATCGAGCGGGGCACCTTCGTTTGGGATACCAAGGATTTCCGCTAACGTTTCATCAGTGAATTCGATATCAATTCCTCCGACACGTATCCTCGCTGTAAAAGTGTCTAACACAAAATTATAATAGAATAATCTAATAGCATTAGTGGCAATGGGAAATTATAAGGTGACAAAATATTGTATTCCTAATGCCTCAAAATAAGGATGGTGATCCGGAAAGACAGTCCACTTAATCGGCAACCTGGTGCAAATAGTATGTATGATAAAATCGGCGTACCACAATAATGCTTGATCGAAAGTTTTAAAATAAAACTCATCCGATGCACCATCGTCCGATTGGACCGGAGAAAAGAGGCAATCCGTATGCGGATCTGAAGACAATGCCTCTTCACTGGCATTGGTCTTCTTCCTCTTGAAGGAATTGAACTTGGGCATTCTTTTCCAAAAAATTTCTACAAACCCTAAGTATTGAAAAGTGGAGGAAAGAAGGGATTATACCTTCTAGGAGTTGGATATGTTGTAGAGGATGACGATCTCCGCACGAATCCAAAGTTTTGACGAGAAACTCCACAAGGATTGGAAGAACAATGATGGAGAAGAACTAGGGTTTCAGAGGGGCGGAGCTGCTGTTATGAGGATGTGGGAAAGAATGAAGAAGAAGGAAGCCTCGGGTTGGTGCTGGTATATATAAATATCCAGCCGAACTCTGGCCGAATTCGGACCGAACTCGGACCGAATTCGCCAAGGGTTGCCTGGCTATATATATATATATATATATATATATATATATATATATATATATATATATATATATATATATATATATATATATATAAAAATTCAAATGAGGCCACATTCATTTTCATTAATTCGTTTCAAATGCTTAATTCAAATTTTAGTAATTTTAAATCTCAAAATAATATAATTAATATTATTTTATAAATTAATATTCTTTACTCAGTATCTGTCTCAGATTAGTTGTAGGAGTACTGTCCCAGCTAACGGAGGTTCACCGGGGAACTCTTAAATACCGCTTCGCTTCGACCGTAGTCGTGGTGACAGAAAGACTCTTTTTTGGTTTGTCTCGAAAATAGTTTATGAGTATCGAATAAATAATTAATAAAACAAAATTAATTAACATTATTGATATCTAAAATTCCTAATTCTCGACGTAAATAGTTGAAAAGATCTTCCGCTAAAGGTTTTGTGAGTATGTTAGCTAATTGATTCTGTGTGTCTATGTATACAAGGTCTATATCTCTATTTTGTTGATGATCTCTAAGAAAATGATGTCGAATCTCGATACGATATGTTTAGTACGAGGATGACATACTAGATTCTTAGTCAAATTAATATAACTAGTGTTATCACAGAAAATGGGTATATGTGTAAAATGCAATCCATAGTCTTCTAAGGTTTGTTTCATCCATAAAATTTGTGCACAACAACGTCCTGCGGTGATATACTCAGCCTATGTTGTTTATAATGTAACAAAATTTTGCTTTTTACTAAACAAAGAGACTAAAGCTTTTTCTAGGAAATGACATGTGCCGCTAGTACTTTTTCTATCTACTTTGCATCCGGCAAAATCAGCATCAGAATAACCGATTAGGTCAAATGACATGGTTTTGGGATACTATAACTGACAGAAGAAGTGCCTTTAAGGTATCGAAAGATACGCTTAACTGCGCACATATGTGATTCCTTAGGATTGGCTTGAAAACGTGCACATAAGCAAACACTAAACATAATGTCTGGTCGACTGGCAGTTAAATAAAGTAAGCTACCGATCATACCTCGATACTTACGTATGTCGACAGGTTTGCCTTATTCATCAATATCAAGCTTGGTTGAAGTCGCCATTGGAGTGCTAAGTGGCTTTGCTGCTTCCATGTCGAACTTCTTTAGTAGATCCTTTGTGTACTTAGCTTGATTTATGAACGTCCCATTGTTGGTTTGTTTGATTTGCAGTCCGAGAAAGAACTTCTCTCCCATCATGCTTATCTCAAACTCATTCTGCATACACTTTAAAAATTCTTGACAAAGAGATTCATCAGTAGATCCAAAGATAATATCATCTACATAGACTTGAATCAAAAGAATATTATTATTCAAAGACTTTATAAACAAAGTAGTATCAACCTTTCCCTTTAAAAAACCGTTATCAAGTAGAAAAGAGCTTAGACGATCGTACCAAGCACGAGGGGCTTGTTTCAAACTGTATAAAGCTTTCTTCAACTTGAAAACATATTCAGGAAATTTAAAATCAGTAAAACCGGGTGGTTGAGCTACATAAACCTCTTCTTTTATAAAACCATTTAAAAATGCACTTTTGACATCCATTTGAAATAACTTAAAATTATGAAAATATGCAAATGCACAAAACATACGAATGGATTCTAATCTCACAACTGGGGCATAAGTCTCATCGTAGTCGATACCTTCTTCTTGATTGTATCCTTGAGCTACGAGTCGAGCCTTATTACGAGTCACTAAACCATTCTCATTCAGTTTATTTCGGAATACCCATCGGGTGCCAATGACCGGATGATCAATAGGCTTGGGAACAAGTTCCCAAACTTGATTCCGTTCGAATTGGTTTAATTTATCTTGCATAGCATCTATCCAAAAATTATCACTACATGCTTCATCAATATTTTTGGGTTCAAACTGCGAGACAAAAGCAACACAAGAAGCTATATCTTTATTAGAGGAGCGAGTACTTACACCCTTGATAATCTCACTAATTACCAAGTCCTTTGGATGATCAGCCGTGAACTTCAATCTTTTTGGCAGACTCCGAAGGTAGCTGGTTCCTGGATCTTCTTTAGGAGGATCAGCTGGTGCTTTGCTGGGTACATTGAAATCTTCGTCATTGTCATCGATTGTCGTTTGATTTAGTTCATCAAAGGTGACATTGATTGACTCTTCGATGATCATGGTTCTTTTGTTGAAGACTCTGTATCCTTTACTTTTGCCTGCATAACCTAAAAATATACCTTCATCGGCCTTTTCGTCAAACTTTCCCAAATTATCTTTTGTATTAAGAATAAAGCATTTACATCCAAATATTCTAAAATATGAAACGGATGGAATTCTATCAAACCATAACTCAAATGGAGTCTTCTTTGATTTGGGTCGAATTAGAACTCGATTGAGAACAAAACAAGCTGTATTGACAGCTTCAGCCCAGAAATACTTGGGTAGACTAAACTGGTTTAACATTACTCTGGCCATTTCGGATAGAGTTCTGTTCTTACGTTCCACAACTCCATTTTGTTGTAGAGTCCTAGGGCAGGAGAATTCGTGCACAAAATCGTGTGTGTCACAAAATTTCTCAAACTCCGCATTCTCGAATACGAGTGATCATGTAACCTTTTTCATTCTGTACTTTTTTACAAAAGGCTACAAATTCTGATAATGCATCGTTATTGCGTGTCAGAAAATATACCCACGTGTATCTAGAATAATCATCTACAATTACAAAAGCATATAGCTTACCTCCGAGGCTAGAAACTCTGCTAGGACCAAATAAGTCCATATGTAGCAATTGTAGAGGTCTAGTAGTACATACAGCATTTACTTACTTGAAAGTGGATTGAGTAGCTTTGTTCTTTTCACATTGACTGCATACTGAATCCTTCTTGAATGTAATGTCCGGTAAACCGCATACTAGCTTCTTCGTGGATAATCTGGAAATAGTATCCATATTTGCATGACCGAGTCTCATATGCCACAGATGACTCTCATCGCTTTTAGCCATTAAACGTGTACCTGAAATGTTAGTATCTTCCAACAAATAGAAAACATATATATTGTCTTCTTTAATACCTTCAAATATAGTACTACCAGTTGAATTATCAATAATAGTACATTTGTCTTTTACGAAGTTAATACCATAACCATGATCAGCTAAATGGCTTATGCTGAGCAGATTATGTTTTAACTCAGTAACAAGACAAACATCTTTAATCACTGGATAGGGAGCTTTTCCAATATCACCAATACCGATTATATACCCTTTTAAATTATTGCCGAAGGAGACGTATCCTTCTTTATTCCTTTTCGACAGTATTGCGAATAATGAAGCGTCACCGGTCATGTGCCGTGAGCAACCGCTGTCGAGGATCCATTTGCTCCTAGCATGTGAAGGGCGTCCTACCTACAAAATAATTTGCAGATGAAACTCTTGGTACCCATTTCTTGTAGGGTCCTGACTGGTTAGTTTTCGGTATCCATGCAAAAATATTTAAATCTACTAACTTTCTGATTCTACATGCAGAAGATATATGACCAATGAGGCCACAATAATGACATTTAGCATGTTGAGTGTTGAAAGCTGAGTGGTGTGCATGGTTGGTAGGTTTAGGTTTTTTAGTATAGAAGAAAGCATATCTATTATCCTGTTTGGGCATAACCTTTTTAGGCAAAGGTTTGATAGGGTTAGGTCTGACAGTGTTAGGTTTGGGAATGTTCTGATTTTTTGGTAAGTGACACGTGTTAGGGTAGGAAGCAGCAGTCTCAAGCTGTTTTCCTAACCTAATTTCCAATCTTTTGGAAGTGTCATATAACTTAGTATAGTCAGAAGTGAATGCTTCCATTTTGACTTGTGCACTTTGAAGACTTTTCTTCTCTTTAGAAAGTTCTTCTTTCAGTTGGTCAATAACCTTGTCTTTTTCTTCGGATGACTTGGTAGTCTCGTGTAATAAGAGCTTAATAGAATAGTGTAGCTGCCCTTCCCAGAATTTTTAAAATATTTTATTATTATTTATTTTATTTAAATAGTGATTTTAGAATTCTATAAATAATTAAATAGTTAATTATTACGGTAGATGATTTTAGCCATAGTTGAGATTTGGAGTATAAGGTGACTAGGAATCGTGGCATGAATAGTGCGATGGCGTGCTTTGACTAGAGTACTAGCCCTGATAGGGAAGGCTGAGCCATAGTGATGTCCTAACTAGGAAAACCAGGTTAAGTTACGACTTAACCCTTACCGAAGGTTTATTTATTCATTATTTATATTATTGAGTTTAGAGGAAACGGTTATACCATGTTAATCCGGACAGGACCCGAACTGAGCCCAAGCCCATGTAGGCATACGGGACGTTCAATGACATTCGTGTTGACGTATTTTGGAAGGATCGTGTTGCTTTCCGTTTTAATGATTTAATGAATTTTTCTAAGTATTCATATTTTAATATTATAAATATTATTTTTAGTCGATAGTCAATGACATGGTATAAAATAAGTTATTATACATTCTGGGAATTATCAGACTACACATAATGGTATTTATACACCATTATCGTTTGTTGAATTTCATTATTATAATAATATTATTTTATTGAGGTTAATATTATATAACATTATTTTATTATTGGTTAGATCACATTGTCAATTAAATATTATTATGTATAGTCATATACATATATATATAAATAGGGCCTATATTAGGAAATGGATAATATTGGGGTTACTTAGATTTTGTGGAGCTTTAGTGTATATATAAATATGAGTGTGTGAGTTGGATAGATATATGTATATACTTATATATATTTATAAGGGAAAGAGTTAATAATAATAAGGATGATGATAATAGCAAAGACTCCCCACAACAACTGATAGCAACAGGAGCAGCACTTGAAGTATAGCCCCAAATCCGACCATGTGAAACCCAACACCTGAGAAGTTCAACCAATTGTTTCCCAAGGCCACGCCTAGGAGCTTAGGCCGAGACCTAAATTCTCCTCTAAGCAGTAGCTTTCCCGAGCTAACAAGCCCGAGAACAGCCCAAAACTGCACCTAATTCTGCAGCATTCAAATGCAGACCCCAGGTCCACGAGCTATCAGCTCCCCCACACCCGATCATTGGTGTACTAAGTATATAAGTATAAGGAGAGATCGAGGGAGTTATTCCTCGAAACCCTAAACCCTACAACCCAGCGCCGCCATGGCTGTAACCCAAGCAAGAGGACGCTGGCGCGTGCGCGGATCAGACCAGCGACAGCAGCAGACTTCTGGCGGCGAGAGCGACTTCGTCGCGGGTTCTTGTCGCGCACACTCGATCGTTTTGCGATCCATCAACTCTGGTACGATCCCGACATGACCCCCTCAAAGTTTGTTCTTTTATTTCATAGATAGATTCCCTCGATCGCTCGTAAGATCGACCCAAAGTCGATCGAAAAACCTGCTTAAAGCAGGACACGAAACAGCCCCAACACCCCGTTTGGAAGCCGATTTCTGGACAGCAGATTGTCGAACATAAAAATCTAATTGAAGACAATCCTAGACAACCTATAGGGCTTTGATTCCCATTTTGTAGAATCGAATTTTGTCGACTCTGCGTCGAGAAATCAATTTCCGAAGTTACCGAAAAACCTGTTTTAAAAATCATGAAAACGCTCCACACGACGTGCGTCACGCCAATCCGGACCACGTAGTCGTGTACCAAAAGGATCGAAAGCTGTGTAACGGTTTCGTGGTCGTGTGGGCTTTGGTGGAATTCAAATTGGTCGCGTGTGCGCGACGAATTTGATGCGTATCCGTCGAAATTCACCGTATCGTGCACGTTGCAAATTTTTCAATTACTTTGTGCACGCTCGTCAGATCGAGACGAAACTTGTGCCAACAGGACCGTATCATTTTTCTGGTCCTGTATGCCAAGTTTGGTCCGATTCTGAGACAGTTGGTAAAATCGCCGTTTTGTGGGCCCCACGGTCCGACTCAACGGACGATTTTGTGCACGGCCCACCGGAATCCAACTCTGGACATACGGTTGGGTTCGTATCGGAAAACTGCATCCGTAGACATGTAGTTTGACGACTTTAGAGACCGTTGACCCTGGCACGCTTTTCGGTGCAAAGCGGGTCCAACGGCGGACATCGTTTTTGCCCGAAATTACCGTTTTGCCCGTGTCCAGAATTGGACGTAAGGACAGGCAATTCTAGCTAATTGGACTATTCTGAGATCATTGGTATTGTTTATTTCAGCTTCCGGGGACTGTTGTACGGGTTTTTACTATAGTGGCACATTGAGTAGTTCAGATTGTCGGTTTCACCAGCAAAGGACCACAGGCGAGGACAGTTTATTGTCTGCATTTCGATATTAATTTTCACTATATTTCAATGATTGGCCATTGGTTATGTGATTATTTTCTATTAAAATTGTTGAGTCGGGAATGAGAAGTACCAACGATGTGTGATCTGACCTTAGACAGTGTAGACAGTGTAGACAGTGATTTATTATTTCTTGTAGACAGTGTAGACAGTGATTTATTTATTTCTTGTAGACATTGTAGACAGTAATTTATTTATTACAAAGTAGACAGTGTAGACCATGATTATTACTGTATTTAAATTGTGTAGATCGTGATTATTATTTTATAGACAGTGTTTCTTTATTGCAATATTTTCTGTAGACAGTGTAGCTTATTACAATATAGACAGTGTAACTTAAACAGTGTAGACAGTGTAACTTAGACAGTGTAGACAGTGTAACTTTAGACAGTGTAGACAGTGTCGCATAATTGTCCCGAGACCGATCACATATCAAAGGTACTTCTAGCAGTTGGAGAAAGTCTGTTGTGTCTATTTATTTACTATTAGTTTTCTGTATTTCCTGTTTATTTTCAAAACTCATAATTGATGTCTAACCTTTGTTTTATAGTCATCTTCTTTATTTGAAATTACATTCAGTGAATTATGCTCGTTCCATTCCTGACTGGAAACCAACATTTTCAGGTTAGCCGTGGATTCACTTAGCTTGGGAAGTGACGGGAATACTTGTAGACAAAAGCCTAGAGACTAGCTAGATAGTTGAGTTGTAGTCATTCATTTATTTGTACAAGTTTATATTTTTCTACAAATGTAAAACTTGTGAATATTGTAAATTAAATTAGTTTGTGAATGAGCATTATTTGTGATCTTGATCTTCATGGCCGTGACAGCGTTCTACCGCCGACACTGCGGCGTAGGCTGGCTTGGACACGTCTTGTATCCGTTTAAAAAAAAAATGGGTGCGGGTCGTGACAAGTTTTTGTGGTGGCCCATGCAGGTCTGTCTTCGCAAATCATGCGAACTCGTGATAGTACTTAAGTTAGTTGTACTATTGCGAGCCTGCGACTCGAAAATGCTCATACACGAATTAAAATTAATTTAATTTAAGAGAGTGACTAGGACTAGGAGTTCCTTATACAAATTGACCGATGTGTAGTCTAGGCCATGCAGTTTAGATGAGGAGTTATTAAGGTTGATTGTTTGTCAGATCCCCATAGGTACACTATTATCTCTCAATGTGACGACACGATCCAAAGTAGATAGATTATTCACTGGGTGAGATAGGGCTTCATATGATTTATGATCTAAACTTGATGAATTGGGCAGATCCTTCTCTTTGCCTCTTGGATATCATCCTCATATCTTAGTCGAACTGTCTATTTAGTTTCCATTTGCCCTAGAAATTAATATTTTGTATAAATTCGGATTATTGTTATCCTCATACAGACCTCGCGTTAGTTTCGATTCAAGTTCTTCCTCAACGGCTTGAATACACATGGAATAGTTAGAATGTTTGTATTTTTTTTGTCCTCAGTTATTTCTCCCTGTTTAATCCTTTATTTTAAGGGTTATGACTGATAATACTTACGCTATATTACATAGTCAACTTGTTTGAATCTCTCAAAGCTCGGGATATTTTTACAGATATAGTTACGAGAATGTTAGTTAACTCATACTGGCAGGACAGCAGCACACTGTCGCCATTTATTTAAATTTTGGAGACTAGGGATTCACTGCAGCCAGCAGCTCACTGGCGAAACACGACCCCTAGAGTTGAAATTAGTTTAAGAAATATGGTTATAGAATATTGCTAGAAATATAGCTAGTGGTCCTCTTTGACCGTAGTCACCCTTGTGTAAATATAAGGTAGAGTACCGGATAGCATATCACATCGGAATCACGAAACCAAGGTTTTACCACAGCCAGAGTATACAGGTGGGAATAATCCTCGGTGAAATGATTTTAGACGTGATTACAAGTTAGGATACTGTGGAGGGTAGGACAATGTCATGTACGTCCCATAAGATCCAAAGCCAGTATTAGTGGAAGTTGTAAGTTGGGTAGCATGACTCCCGACCTAGCAATCCGTAGTCCTTGTGATCTTTGACGAGGTAATTGACTGACACTAATAGGTTTACCTGGAATATGGAATTTAGAAGTCCATTACCCATTGGTTGACCAAGGTCTTATGAATAAGAAGATAGTGGGAAGACTGTATAAGCAAGAACACCGGGTAAGGTTTGATTCTCACAAAACTCGAACTACTTGTGCCTTCTTTCAAAAATCTCGCATAACTTTATTTTGACTATCTTAGCCAATGTTGCTATTACAGCCTAGTTTTGCAAGCTCACTCTATTCTCGAGCTTGATTCAGGACATATGTTTAGTGGGGACGCCTGCTAACTTATTGTCTAATCAGAATCAGTGTATTATAGTCTGATCAACCATGATGCAATTGATTCGCTCTTCGTTTAATTACACTATGCAGATAGAGAAATATAGGTATCTAGGATCTCATCCGCGACTGCTTTGACAATTCCACTTGAATTATACGTTCGCCCTTGAATCACGTGATTGTATTCAGTAACATCCTTCTTGAACTCTTTATTGTTTTTGTCTTTCATTGGTTCGGAAAGGCAGAAGCTCGTAATTGATAGATAGATACAGAGTATTCCCGTGGCTATGATACTAGTATACGCAAGTTTAGCTACCATCGGCCAGCCCTGTGACTAGAACCTTGCTTAGAGTTACTCGTCCTCTCTGTGACCCTAAACTTACTATCTAGATCCTTCTAGCCATTGGAGTCCGAGAATGATTAAGATCCTTCCCCTTGACCAAATGCTAACTTAGGAGACTATCTCTTCTCAAGAACCAATTATTGTGAGTCTCAAATTATTTGCTTGAAGCTTGCTTTAACCCTTGTAACAATATAGGTTGGCAGGCTTGATACAAATAGAAACTCACGAGTCAGTTGTTAGAAATCTTTTCGTAGGATGTGCCTTAGATGTTGGTCATCCCGTCGATAACCCTTGTATACTATGGATGGGTATGTTCCTCTATGTTATCGACCATGTGTTATTATACGCCCTCGTTTCTCATTTATTGAGGAATGATCATTGACTTAACTTACATCTACCGTATCCCGATACGCCGTGCCACTTTTCCAATAACAAAGAGTCGAGGAACCGTATCCGGACTTTGGGAACCCTCTAACCTCAATATTCCTAAGACCATATCCTATTTTAAGGTGGGTAGACTGTAAGCCTCCTACAATTTAGGATATACGAGGATCACCGATTGATTATAATAAATTTTATTAGAATGATAGTTAGTGCCCTATAGACTCCCACTTTCTATTTAGATCATTTTGTGCCCACGGCCGTGTCACTAATATTCGGAGCACAAGACCAGCTGTTACCTTCCAACAAATTTCATATGCAAGTTCTAGACGAGTCCACCTTCATCTAGGTATATCATGTCCCACTCAAGTCCGTCCCCTTGTACTCTATGTTTATGGTACGACTTTCAGGTAAAAGGACTAGCTATAACCTTTGCCATAATAGCGGAAGGTTTCCCGACTTCCATTAGAGGCTCAACCTCGACTCAAATCTTTCGACCCAATATATGGTTGTGATTCACTTGAAGCCCACTACGCACATGCCACTAGTGTGTCACTCAATTGTGTCTTTTTGGGCTATTTAAACACAAAAGTCACGGAAGATGCATTTCTGGGCTTTAGGGACCAAGCTAACCAACTTGACGGGCAACTAGCTCAACCCTTGGATAGAAACCTATTCTAGGATACCCTAACCTAGTAAAAATAGTTTATCGTTGGGACCTTGTTCAGTCCATATAGGTTGAGATCCAAGGTTCATCCAACCAACGAGTAATATCCAAATAGGAAACCCATTAAGGCCCAGTAAAACCCCTCCAGACAAACTCCCATAGTTGGTCTATAAAACTGAACGATTTGAAATAGGTCCCTATACCTATTATGTTGCCTCCCCTTCTTAGAATGTGAAGTCATTCGTAACCTTTATTCCGTCTACCTAGGAGTCGCGATACGATCTTGTATTGCATTTATATCCTTTGTTTGTGTTTAAAAAGCCACGGAAAAGATCACAATTTTGATTTTTCAAATTCCGTTCTATTTTGGAATCTTGTTTAGAACTTCAAGAACAAAATTTCTGTATTGCATGGATTGCAAGCTCTCTAAGAAACGAAGGGTCTCTTCGGAGTTAGCCAGTGATTGGAACAGAGTAGCCCAAATCTAGCTAATAAGCCAATGGTTAATAAGGTCCATTTTATCGGTATCATTTAATATCCTCTACCACTCTTGAAACTTCGTGCTTGTTCTCAGTTATTCTACCTCGTCTTTCCGTACCATTGACTCTCGTCCTCCCTATTTTGGGGGTCGATAACCGTGTTGTTTAGAATTTAGCAGAAGTTCTAGTATAAGTTAGTTCGATGTTTGAAATTTGGGGTTGCTTGATAGATATGTGAGGATTATAGATACCATAGGCGATAGATATCTATTGGAAGAATTTGAGCAACTATTTGGAAGATTATAAGGTTTTAGTGACCTGTGTTTTGAGGGAGTAGTATGATCAAAGGTGGGTAGAAGTCCTCGAGAGTTCGTAGTTACAAGGGCTAAGAGAAATATATGATAAATTAAATTGAGGAGAGGTGGACTTACTTTTAAGATTTAAATTTTAGGCATATCTACGAATTAGAATTTCGAGGACGAAATTATTTTAAGGTGGGTAGATTTGTAGCTGCCCTTCCCAGAATTTTTAAAATATTTTATTATTATTTATTTTATTTAAATAGTGATTTTAGAATTCTATAAATAATTAAATAGTTAATTATTACGGTAGATGATTTTAGCCATAGTTGAGATTTGGAGTATAAGGTGACTAGGAATCGTGGCACGAATAGTGCGATGGCGTGCTTTGACTAGAGTACTAGCCCTGATAGGGAAGGCTGAGCCATAGTGATGTCCTAACTAGGAAAACTAGGTTAAGTTGCGACTTAACCCTTACCGAAGGTTTATTTATTCATTATTTATATTATTGAGTTTAGAGGAAACGGTTATACCATGTTAATCCGGACAGGACTCGAACTGAGCCTAAGCCCATGTAGGCATACGGGACGTTCAATGACATTCGTGTTGACGTATTTTGGAAGGATCGTGTTGCTTTCCGTTTTAATGATTTAATGAATTTTCCTAAGTATTCATATTTTAATATTATAAATATTATTTTTAGTCGATAGTCAATGACATGGTATAAAATAAGTTATTATACATTCTGGGAATTATCAGACTACACATAATGGTATTTATACACCATTATCGTTTGTTGAATTTCATTATTATAATAATATTATTTTATTGAGATTAATATTATATAACATTATTTTATTATTGGTTAGATCACCTTGTCAATTAAATATTATTATGTATAGTCCTATACATATATATATAAATAGGGCCTATATTAGGAAATGGATAATATTGGGGTTACTTAGATTTTGTGGAGCTTTAGTGTATATATAAATATGAGTGTGTGAGTTGGATAGATATATGTATATACTTATATATATTTATAAGGGAAAGAGTTAATAATAATAATGATGATGATAATAGCAAAGACTCCCTACAACAACTGATAGCAACAGGAGCAGCACTTGAAGTATAGCCCCAAATCCGACTATGTGAAACCCAACACCTGAGAAGTTCAACCAATTGTTTCCCAAGGCCGCGCCTAGGAGCTTAGGCCGAGACCTAAATTCTCCTCTAAGCAGTAGCTTTCCCGAGCTAACAAGCCCGAGAACAGCCCAAAAATGCACCTAATTCCGCAGCATTCAAATGCAGACCCCAGGTCCACGAGCTATCAGCTCCCCCACACCCGATCATTGGTGTACTAAGTATATAAGTATAAGGAGAGATCGAGGGAGTTATTCCTCGAAACCCTAAACCCTACAACCCAGCGCCGCCATGGCCGTAACCCAAGCAAGAGGACGCTGGCGCGTGCACGGATCAGACCAGCGACAGCAGCAGACTTCTGGCGGCGAGAGCGACTTCGTCGCGGGTTCTCGTCGCGCATACTCGATCGTTTTGCGATCCATCAACTCTGGTACGATCCCGACATGACCCCCTTAAAGTCTGTTCTTTTACTTCATAGATAGATTCCCTCGATCGCTCGTAAGATCGACCCAAAGTCGATCGAAAAACCTACTTAAAGCAGGACACGAAACAGCCCCAATACCCCATTTGGAAGCCGATTTCTGGACAGCAGATTGTCGAACATAAAAATCTAATTGAAGACAATCCTAGACAACCTATAGGGCTTTGATTCCCTTTTTGTAGAATCGAATTTCGTCGACTCTGCGTCGAGAAATCAATTTCCGAAGTTACCGAAAAACCTGTTTTAAAAATCATGAAAACGCTCCACACGATGTGCGTCACGCCAATCCGGACCACGTGGTCGCGTACCAAAAGGATCGAAAGCTGTGTAACGGTTTCGTGGTCGTGTGGGCTTTGGTGGAATTCAAATTGGTCGCGTGTGCGCGACGAATTTGATGCGTATCCGTCGAAATTCACCGTATCGTGCACGTTGCAAATTTCTCAATTACTTTGTGCACGCTCGTCAGATCGAGACGAAACTTGCGCCAACAGGACCGTATCATTTTTCTGGTCCTGTATGCCAAGTTTGGTCCGATTCTGAGACAGTTGGTAAAATCGTCGTTTTGCGGGCCCCACGGTCCGACTCAACGGGCGATTTTGTGCACGGCCCGCCGGAATCCAACTCTGGACATACGGTTGGGTTCGTATCGGAAAACTGGATCCGTAGACATGTAGTTTGACAACTTTAGAGACCGTTAACCCTGGCACGCTTTTTGGTGCAAAGCGGGTCCAACGGCGGACATCGTTTTTGCCCAAAATTACCGTTTTGCCCCTGTGTCCAGAATTGGACGTAAGGACAGGCAATCCTAGCTAATTGGACTATTCTGAGATCATTGGTATTGTTTATTTCAGCTTCCGGGGACTGTTGTACGGGTTTTTACTATAGTGGCACATTGAGTAGTTCAGATTGTCGGTTTCACCAGCAAAGGACCACAGGCGAGTACAGTTTATTGTCTGCATTTCGATATTGATTTTCACTATATTTCAATGATTAGCCATTGGTTATGTGATTATTTTCTATTAAAATTGTTGAGTCGGGAATGAGAAGTACCAACGATGTGTGATCTGACCTTAGACAGTGTAGACAGTGTAGACAGTGATTCATTATTTCTTGTAGACAGTGTAGACAGTGATTTATTTATTTCTTGTAGACATTATAGACAGTGATTTATTTATTGCAAAGTAGACAGTGTAGACCATGATTATTACTGCATTTAAATTGTGTAGATCGTGATTATTATTTTATAGACAGTGTTTCTTTATTGCAATATTTTCTGTAGACAGTGTAGCTTATTACAATATAGACAGTGTAACTTAGACAGTGTAGACAGTGTAACTTAGACAGTGTAGACAGTGTAACTTTAGACAGTGTAGACAGTGTCGCATAATTGTCCCGAGACCGATCACATATCAAAGGTACTTCTAGCAGTTGGGGAAAGTCTGTTGTGTCTATTTATTTACTATTAGTTTTCTGTATTTCCTGTTTATTTTCAAAACTCATAATTGATGTCTAACCTTTGTTTTATAGTCATCTTCTTTATTTGAAATTGCATTTAGTAAATTGTGCTCGTTCCATTCCTAACTGGAAACCAACATTTTCAGGTTAGCCGTGGATTCACTTAGCTTGGGGAGTGACGGGAATACTTGCAGACAAAAGCCTAGAGACTAGCTAGATAGTTGAGTTGTAGTCATTCATTTATTTGTACAAGTTTATATTTTTCTACAAATGTAAAACTTGTGAATATTGTAAATTAAATTAGTTTGTGAATGAGTATTATTTGTGATCTTGATCTTCATGGCCGTGACAGCGTTCTACCGCCGACACTGCAGCGTAGGCTGGCTTGGACACGTCTTGTATTCGTTTAAAAAAAAAACGGGTGCGGGTCGTGACAAAGAGATCTCACCAGACTCACTAACATTATCTTTAACCTCAGCTAGTAGGTCGATAAGTATTCCTATTTCACCTTTGTACTCTTTGAGTACCTTCTTAGAGTTCTGATATTTGCTACGCAGTTTTCTGTAATCACTTAACAGTTCACTGAAGGCTTCTCCTAATTGCTCAAAGGTGAAGTCATCATATGTATCAACTATAGGTTCAGAGAGTACCTGATCGGATGCCATAAAGCATACATTTGCAGCGTCTTCTGATTGTTCATCTTCTGAGTCGCTGGCTTCACTTTCATGCCATATGCTGGTGTTGGCATACTTCCGAGATGTTGATCTCTTTAGGTTCCCTTTCTCGTATCTGTTGCTCTTCTTGCTTGTTGATGAGTTTGTAGGACAGTCCTTTATGTGTCCTTTCTTCTTACAGCCGTAGCAGACAGCGTCATCTTGATACCAGCTGTTGTCGCCATTGTTCTTTTTTGTCTTCTTCTCATATCTCAAGAATCTTTTGAATTTTCTTGCAAGGAGTGCTTGATCTTCAGCATCAGATTTACTATTGTCTGAATCATCTTCAGCAGATCTTCTGTGCTGAGCCTTGAAAGCGATCGTCTTCTCCTTTGGTGCAGGCTCTTCAAAGACTTGTAGCTTTAGTTCATGAGTGAGTAGCTTACCCATGAGTACTTCAAGTGCCATGGTAGTGAGGTCGTTTTCTTCAATAATTGCAGTAGCCTTCGGAATCCAGTTCTTTGTAAGTGCTCGCAGGAGTTTGCAAATCTTTTCATGGTTATTGTAATCTTTGCCTAGGGAGGACAAAGGATTTACAATATCTAAGAATCTCTCGAACATCTGAGTAACTGTTTCGTCGGGCTTCATTTTGAACGCCTCATACCCTTGAGTAAGTCTTATGACCTTTGATTCTTTGACTTGAGTTGTGCTCTCATGTGTGACTTTAAGAAGTTTCCACACTTCATTTGCAGTTGTACAAATAGATACTCTGTTAAATTCAGTTCTGTCTAAAGCACAAAATAAAGCGTTAATAGCACGTGCGTCAAGACTGGCCTTTTTCGTTTCTTCCTCTGTATATTTGTCATGGGGTTTTTCAACCAAAACACCATCAACATTAATACAAGGTGGCTTTTTATAGCCATCAATAACTACAGACCATAAGTCAAAATCAAGAGATTTTAGAAAGAAACTAATACGTGTTTTCCAATAAGTATAGTTTGTGCCGTCAAACAGTGGAGGTCTGTTTGTGGCTTGGCCTTCACTTATGAATTTCATAGTTGCCATGTGTAAAGCTGTGATCTATATAAAATTGAATATAACTGATGTTTTACCTTGATTACTGTATAATCCGCTCTGATATACCTCTAGATGGAGAGCCTGCTCTGATACCAATTGTAAGAACGAAATCGTAAAGCAGAATACTCTAGTGGGGGGTGAATAGAGTAGGCAGCGAAATATTGCTAATTAAAAACTTGTTAGCAGTTAGATCACAGATAAAATAATAATCACAAAAGTAAATGACAGAATTTAAAAGTGATCAGAAGGCAAACACAAACACCGAGGTTTATACTGGTTTCCCTCTTGTGAGGACTAGTCCAGTCGGAAGAACTCTAGTTTCCAGTTGAATCCACTATTGAAAAATCCTACATGTTTTCATACGAAGTCCTTGCAACTTCTACAGACGCGAGCTTTGATACGAAGAACTCGTCCAACTTTAATTGTGAAGAGTTGAATCTTCTATCAAGCATCTGATTACAATCGCTCTTGAAACTTCTAGACTGCACCGTACTGGCAAATCGACTAGAGGATTGTAACTGGCTTGGGATTTGAAAATGAAAGCTTTTAAAAACTCTTTGGAAGAATGTAAGCTTAAGAAGAGAAGAGATTGAATGTGAATTGGTGTTTTGAAATGATCGAAATGCTTCTCTATTTATAGCTTTTCCAAAGACAGAACTCTGACAGAATTCGGGCAGAATTCGGACAGAACTCTTTCTAACAAACCGTAACTAAAGGATGACCAAGTTCAAAAATCCAACGTTCACTAACGTTCCAAATGGCCGAACTCTGGCCGAACTCGGCCTGAGTTCTCCTGGGGTTCTACCAGTTGATTTTTAGAGAAAATAAATTTTAGCTTTTTGAACAATCCTTCAGAAGCGTTTTGTAAAAAGAATATTTTTCAAAAATATAGGTCATTTGTAAAAGAATAGGATGGTTTTGAAAAACGTTTTCGGATAGCCTATTTGCTAGTACGACTCGGTGTACAATGTATTCCTAGACTCAATAAAATAAAAAATTACATTGCTTAATAGGAAGTACATTTGGAATGGCAAACGGCTTCAGTCTTGAACATTGTTAATATCCATTGTTGAGCAGTATCTAAAATGTCGTAGGTAAACATCTGAGTTGACTTCTATTTATATCGAGACAGAGTTTGATCAATTATTAAAATCAGGTTTGACCTTGACCAATGGGCTAACACATGAGTCTAGTCCAAATGGAGTTTTCAGATCAGACTATCCACCACATCTTCATTAAGCAGGCGTCAATGATGTGCGCTAGTCTGTTGAAGCCCAGGTCGCCAGCTTCAGTTGGTTTGGCCATAGTATCCCAGCTGGCCCAGTGGTGCTTGTCCTTGCCGTCGAGATGCCCCTAAAAGAAGCTGGCGAAGAGGGACTCTAACGAGGATAGAACCTTCTTGGATGGGAGCACACGGCCAAGGTGTAGATAGGGATGGAGGATAGTACATGCTTGATAAGGATCATCTTGCCGCACGGAGAGAGAGAGTCGCGTTGTGCCATCCCGCGATTTTTGATTTAATTTTGTTCACCAGGCCGTCGAAGATGTCCGAGTTAGATTTGTCGTACACCTGCGAGCACCCCAGTTAGGAGAACGGCGGGTAAGCGGTGGAGAAGGAGTTTAGGTTGGCGAGGGAAGTCGAGTGGCTCCTGTCAGCTTTGTGGTGGGTGTAGATGACGCTTTTATCTGCGTTGATTCGTTGGCCTGAGCATCTGGTGTATTTCTGAACAGTACTGCAGACTACCTCTACCGATCCGACGTCGTCGGCTGAGAAGATGAGGATGTCATCGGCGTAGGCCAAATGGGTAATTAGAGGGCAGTCAGTGGTGGTGTAAAAGTGCTGGAACCTGGGGGTGTTAGCTATGCTATTAAGGTTTCTGCTGAGCGCTTCAGCCGCGATAATGAAGATGGTAGAGGAAAGAGGATCCCCCTGAAGGACCCCGCGGCTGGATTTGAAGAAACCTTCGAATTGTCCGTTGATGACTATGGGGAACCAAGAGTTGCTTATGGATCTGAAGATGATATCTATCCACTTCTCCGAGAACTCGAACCCCCGAAAAACCCAAATCATGAATTACCAGTCTAGACGGTCATAAACATTTTCCATGTCTAGCTTGATGGCGACGTTCCCTCCTGGACGGGAACTTCATACAAGTAATCATTTCCCGAGCGAGCAAGATGTTGTCAGTGATGTTCTGCCCCGGGATGAAGCTGCTTTGTTCCTCGGATATAATCTTGGGAAGAAGTATGGAAATGCGGTTCGCAATGATCTTAGAGATGATTTTGTTAGTGACGGTACATAAGCTGATAGGTCTGAAGTCTTTGAAGGTCTCCGGGTTTTTTTGGGATTAAGATGAGGTTGGCGCAGGAGATGGCTTTCGGGTAGCATGCGCCTTGCAAGAAAGCCACAGCGGCCTCATAAAAGTCTGATTCGATGATGTCCCAGCAAGAGTGGAAGAAAACACCGGAGAAACCATTCGGCCCGGGAGCGCTGTGCTCGTTAAGGGCCCAGTGCAGACTTGACTTCCTTTTTGGAGGGAGGGGACAGGAGCTGCACGTTCTCTCGCTCAGTGATCAAGCTGGAGACCTTTGCCAAGAACACCTCATCCTTAACGACGACCTCTTTAGAGAATAGTTTGGTGTAAAAGTTTGCGGCAGCCACATTGATGCTTCGCTGGTGTTTGACGATAATGCTGTTCTCGTCGACGATCTTGTGCAGGTTGAGCTGATTTCTACGGCCTTTGACGCAAGCGTGGAAGAAGCCAGAATTTCTGTCGCCCTCGGCATCCCAGGTCAATCTATCTTTCTGCTTCCAGAATTTCGTCTCGATCTTCAGCCGAGACTTAAGAAGTGCTCTGGTTAGGTTGAGTGCGGCATGGGCCTCCGGCGATCTATCTGAGACGAAGATGATCTCGGCACGAGTGACGTCATCCTCCGCCGTCTTAATCTCTTAGAAAATGTTGTCGAAAGCGAGTTTGCTCTAAGTCGACAGAGCACCCATGGTTTTGAGCATGGCTGCCACACGGACAAGGAGGTCGGGTTTGTTAGTCGACCTCCAAACGGAGGTGACGATGTTCTTGAATTGAGGATGATAGCTCCAGAAATCCAGGAAGCAAAAAGGTTTCTTGATCAGTCCGGAGTTGCTGCTGATCTCGATTAGGAGAGGGGAGTGATCCGACTCGGTGGTGTTGAGGTGGGAGAGGTTAGAGATGAGGTCCATGTCGGCCTATCGGTTGTCGACCAGGGCTCGGTCCAAGCGAAAGTATTGCCTACGGGCGCCTTTCTGCAAGTTACACTAGGCGAATGCATTATCGGAGAGCGGGAGGGGAGACAAGTAGGCATTGAAGAGGAAGGTATTGAAGTCATTCATGGCCGGCTGGGGGGGTGGGCGGCCTCCTGACTTTTCATCTCTGTACGAAATGGTGTTGAAGTCTCCGAGGCAGAGCTACGGAAGGCTGTTGAGGAGGATGCGGGTGTCCATTAGGGTGTCCCACAGCATCTTTCGTTCGACGAGGTCACAGCTGTCGTCGACAGTTGAGACGAGGGATCGAGACGTAAGAGAGGGGTGCTCTACCCAGCAAGATAGCGTCTGTTTCGAGTCGTTGACGATACCGAATTTACATTCGACGGTGAAGAGGATCCATATGTCGTAGCATCCGGCTACCGCGGATGGGAAGCCGAGTTCTAGCCGGATGGATTTGAGTTTTCTTTGAAGGATTTTAGGCTCGATGACAACTAAAATATCGACCCGGTGGATTTTCTTGAGGCTGATTATTCTTCTCAAGGTAGGTTTATTAGCCAGTCCTCTCACATTCCATGAGAGAATGTTAGGTATTGAGGTGGTTGCGGAGGGGGTGGGTGTTGAGCTTAGTGGCTGACTGAGTGGTCATGGCCATAGGCTCAAGGGCTTGTTTGTTCTTCTTGTTGTCGAAGGTTTTGGTGGCTCTCGAAGACTTTGTTGTGTCATTATAGGCCGACTCGGACGAGCCGCGGGCTATGCTGCTTGTTGCCCTCGTCGGGGGGGGGGGGGGGAGCCGACGTCCTTCTCGATTTCTGCCAGAGCGCAGAGGGGATTGCTAAGGTCCAAGAGGCCGGCTTTTATGGCCTGCATAAGCCTGTCCGCTGGGACAACGCCCAACGCTACCGGGTCGATCTCAGGGTCGCGTTCGGGAACGATGGAAGGGGTCGCGGAGGTGGGATAGATGATTGAGGCCAACTGATTCTCTCCATCGCATGCCGGTGAGACAGCGATGTGCGGATGCTCACTTCTCTCGCTCAACGGAAGGGGTCCCGTCGGGTAGGGGGCTATCCCGGGAGAGGTCTAGCAGTATGGAGGTGAGGATGTCGAACTTGATATATATATATATAGATATATATTTTTTAATATATATATATATATATGTGTGTGTGTGTGTGTGTGTGTGTGTGTCTATATTTATTTATTTTTTTAAACAAGAACTATTATTGTCATGACCCGTACCCAGTGTAGGGCACAAGAAGTGGGTACGTCTAGCCTACGCCGCAGTGTCGACGGTAGAACGCTGTTCTAGGTCACAATTAAAACTAAGTACAATATGATATACTCTCCGTACGGAGGTCAATCACAGCAGGATACAATTCAATCACCAAACTAGAAGTAGCACGATAAGATAACTATGAATCCACAAGAGAAATACAACAGAGAGAAATAAATCTCGGTTATCAACACCAACTCAAACAAGCATAAAATAAATACAACTCAAGACAACTGAAAATAAAATAAGAAAACCTCTACTGAGTCTCCTCTAGGCTAGCAGGTAACCTCCAAGCTATCTGTAAAATTTATCAACATGTCCAGTCAGGACGGAAGCGAGCACAATACATCTCACGCAGTTCATAATATGGCAGGATATGTAAATATTCTATAGAGTAAGATGCATGAAACGCTAGAAAATATATGAAGTAAAAGAGATGACTGTAAAGAAATATCTACTATAAGTAAAGAGCTAACAGTGGCTAGTGATACAGAGTACAAGACAGACATGTGAACGGCTTGAATTTGCACATGAGTAATCTAAGAGTTTGCACATGAGTATACTACTTTGAAATTGTTCACATGACCATTTATACTCCCCCGTACCCCAATCAATAGAAAAGGATCCAGATAGGTTATGTTATTGCACATGATATCACATGAAGGCCCATAAATGGGTGCACATGAATGTATACAAAGGGCTCTATGAACATGAGAGTACATGAATCACAAGAGTGCACATGAATGGTGAAATGATGAAAGTGAAACGCACATGACATACTGTAACCAGATGCTCCCGAGGAGATATATCTCATGAAGGGATCCATATAGTACCAATCCATGTTAACAACGTGACAGCATCAAGTAAAGTAATTTAGAGCATAAATGTAATCCTATCAAGTATGAACGGTCAGAGAATGTACTCGCTTGATAACCGAACAGCTGATAAAAAGATGCCCATGGAGTCACAGAGTCCTAGTTAGAGCAACCAGGTTATAAGAATTCAATTTATATGGTAATTGAATTATAATGCAATCTACATGAGTCTAAATCAACCTAGGTCAAAGTCAACTCTGGTCAACTCCGTCAACTATAAAGTCAAACTAGGTCACTCTAGTCAACTTGTGGTCAAACTAGCTAGGGTTGGGTCAACAATCGTCAACTAGTCTAGGTTATCAATTCTAGGTCTAAACAAATTAGTCTATATAAATCAAGTATCCAAGATAGCTACTAACTCATAGCCTAATTCACT
>JANAVB010008963.1:0-67651 GCA_029216955.1 Iris pallida | reverse complement strand
TACATATAAAGGTACCTGTACAGTTTATACACTCCGAATGGAGGTAACATCACAACATGCAGTCTCAATCACATCTAAGTTAGAAGAATGAAAGACAGACAGATAGATAGAAAGATAGATAGATAGATAGATAGATATAGATAGAAA
Organism: Iris pallida; assembly: GCA_029216955.1. Lineage (NCBI taxonomy): Eukaryota > Viridiplantae > Streptophyta > Magnoliopsida > Asparagales > Iridaceae > Iris > Iris pallida. Next base: position 67,504 of record JANAVB010008963.1, on the reverse strand, counting down.
GATAGATAGATAGTAGTAACTCAAAGAGAACCATAGCATAGATGAAATAAGTCTAAGTGTCTAGGACATAACATCCAGAATGTCAACTCCAATAATAAGTCTAAGAGTCTATACATCTCCACATCTCAAAATACAACTCAGAATGTGAGACAAAATATAATGTAGAAAAGACTGTCTAGCTAACTGGTCTAGACTACTAGAGCAACATCCTCAGCTGCAGGTGGATCCTGCTGAGGGTCCTCAACACAAGTGTCATCTAGTCCTGCTCCATAATAAGTAGTCACCCATGCCTCGTCCTCATCCTCTGTAATATTTTCAACAGGTCCAATCAGGACAGGAACGAGCACAATACATCTCACACAGTTCATATCAGGTTAGGAAATACGATACATGCAACAGAGTAAGATACGAGAAATGCTGAAAGGAAATATACGCTGTAAAAGAGATAGCTGTAATGAAATATCTACTGTATATAGAGAACTATAAGTGACTAGTGATGTAGAGCACAAGATAGGCATGTGAATGGCTAGAATTTATATATGATTACACTACTGAGTTTGTACATGATTACACTACTTTGGAATTATTCACATGTCCACTTCTACTCTCCCCCGTTTCCCCAATCAATACACAAGGATCTATACAAGTTACGTTATTATACATGATATCACATGAGGCCCATGAAAGGGTGCACATGATAGTATACATGAGGGCTCTGTGAACATGAGAGTACATGATCACATGAGTGCACATGCATGATGGAAGAACAGGAGTACATGATGAAAGTGAAACACACGTAACATGAAGTACCCGATGCTCCCGAGAGGGATAACATCTCATGTAAAGATCCATATAGTACCAATCCGTGTTACCAATGTGACAGCAACAAGTAAAGTAATCTAGAGCGAGAAGTAAAGCCTGAACAAGTATAAAACGGTCAGAGAATGTACTCGCCTGCTGTATGAATGTCTGTAGAGAATATGCTGTCTGAGGAGATGTGTCTGGCTCCTGATCAGAGCAACACAAGTCACAATGTGTTCTAAATAGAAAAAAAAAATAAAGTCTACTATGCATACTACATGATTCTGGGTCAATTTGGTCAAAAGTCAACTCTTGGTCAACTCTAAAGTCAAACTAGTCAAAGTTAGGTCAACACTAGTCAACTAGTTAGGGTTTTAGTCAAACTAGTCAAACTAGTTGTTTTAGGTCATTCCTAGTCAATTCTAGGTTAACTAGGTCAACTTTGACCTAAGGTTGACTTTGGTCAACCCTTAGTCAACAAGGGTCAACAAGTTGGGTTTTGGGCCATTAGGGTTAGCCCTAAGCCATAGGCTAATAATCTTGGCCATAGGCTAGTATAGGATTTCCATATAACCTATAACTAGAAGTCATACATATATATATATATATATATATATATATATATATATATATATATATATATATATATATATATATATAGATATACACTATCTATCCACTACCCAATCTATATCAATATAGGAATACTATATATCATACCATCACCCACATATATATATATATATATATATATATATATATATATAATATATATATATATATATATATATATATATAATGATACTTCATGAGAACTAATACAAATATATATATATATATCATATATATATATATATATATATATATATATATATATATATATATATATATATATATATATATATATATATATATATATATATATAAAACTTATATATAGAGAGGGAAGAAACTTATATATATTACATATATATAGAGAGAAAGTGAGAGAGGGACATCGAGTGAGAGAGAGTGAACAGGACAGTGAGAGAGAGGGGGACTGAGCAGGACATGAGGGGAAGGGGATGGTTCCTGGAACCAAAACCAGCCCCCAAACACACACACACACACAGTACATATATACACTCCTATGTATATACACACACAACTACACCTACACACTACCAATTATCCCCAAAACTCACCCACACTCACATATACATATATACTATGTATATACATACTAAAATACACTAGTACAATGTATAAAACATAAACAAAATCGATTTGAAAATCGATTTTGCAAAACTGGAAAAACCTGAAACCTGAAAACAGTGCACTGTGCACTCGAAACTGAGATAACACGATTTCACACACTAAAACGAGCTAAGGCTCGATTCTAATGGTTGGTAACTGGTGCCCCATACATACCCTAGTGTCCTAGGTACCTGACACGACACCACGATACGGTTCACGGGTCCAAACACTAGAAAACAGCACACGGGTAAACTCTGATACGCGTACACAACCACAGTGTCGTGCTCGCGTTCCACGCACTCGTGGACACACCACGAGACACGACACATCTCGTGGTCGTGCATACATGTAGCCCACACGTAGGGCTACACGTTCCACACCCTGACACGTATCCACGACACTCGTGGACACAGAACGAACACCGTATCAGTCGTGAAAACACGACTGATAAACGCGTGTTACGACAGCGTCGTGCACGCGGTTACACGCGTCGTACTCGCGACACAGGACACGACACACCATGTGCTCATGTCCACGTGTACGCCACGTGTAGGGCTTCATGCCCGTGTCACTACGAGACACTCTAGTGTCGTGTCCACGCGACACGAAACGCTCAAAGTCGTGCCCGCGCGTGTGTGTGCTGACAGCGCGTGTCCAGTGCGAGTGAGTTTTCTCACTCGACACGACACGAGACTTTGGGGGCATGTTCGCAGACATTGCCCCCTTGTCTGTGTCAAGTTACACGTGTCCAAGTGGCCTGTGCTGTGCGCACGAAGTGTCGGGTAGCAGGGCATACACGATGGGCTCGTGCGGTTGGTTCGTGTCCAATTTGGACACGGACACAGCCCAAAAATGTGCTCAGTCCACGTGTTTAGTGATCAGCAAGTCTAGGGCTACAAGTTTGTGTAATTTGTTTTACAAAAACACAAAAACAAGTCCATTGTGGCATTTCACCAAACAAGGGTTTCTAGCTTAGGATACGTGTCCGATACGGACACCAAACCACTTCTAATTTCCACCAAACCTTACCCACAGTTATGGTAGTCCTACATGAATGCATTTATGAAGAAAAAATAGGGTTTTAACTAAGTTTGAGGGAAATTACCTATTTGTGCAAAACCAATGAAAATCAAAGAAGAGGGGGGTATGTGTCCTTCAACTTGATGATGTCCAAAGCCTCCAAATTCTTGATTGCTAGCCTCCCTCAGCTCCTTTGATGTTGTAGGGTCCCAATGCAAAAGACTAGAGTGAATTTGGATCAAGAATGATCAAGTTGTGGGTGTTTGAAGAAAATAGGATTTTCTAGGAATTAAATTCATGTAAATTATTCATGAATGAATACAAAGGGTTATATAGAAGTGTGTACTAGCTAGGGGGTACCCTTGGCCGGCCATGGCATGGGGGGGTGTCCTTGCCCTTCCTTCATGGCTAAGGCATGGACTTTGTATAAAGGGTGAGATATTTGGAGTGATTTAAGGAAAATATCAAATAAAGGTATACTAGATATTTTCCTCACTTCAACCCTTAACCAAAAATCCTTCCTAAAGCTTCTAGGTTAGTGGCTAACCTCTAGATTAGGGTGGGATAGGTTAGGGACTAGTCATGAGACTTACCAAGAATTAAATAATATTAAAATCACATAATCTCAAATAAAGACTAGTAAATTACCAAAATACCCTTTTGGCCAAAAACCACTAATTTGATGTTCTAAGCCTATGGCTAAGCTCACATGGTCATGGCAACTTCTAGGTTAGAGAAAACTAGGGTTTACACTAAGTTATACTAACAAAATCACAAAGTCATAAGTCATGACTTAGCATGACTTAGGAAATGGTTCTAAGCACACTAGAAATCACCATAAATCATATCATGCCCTAAACACACTTAATAATTAATAAAAATAATAATTTTTCAAAAATCCCTAATTTCAGAAAACAGGGTGTTATAAGTCTACCCTCCTAACAATAATTTCGTCCTCAAAATTTAAAGACGAAACTGAAACTAAAATGAGAAGGATAGAAATCATACCTCAAGGTACAAATAGATAAGGGTATCGCTCGCGCATCTTATCCTCCCGTTCCCAGGTGGACTCTCCTGGAGAATGATGCCTCCATGCGACACGAACCAATGGTATCGTCTGGTTCCTCAATGCCTTCTCCCGCCGATCCAGAATCTCAACAGGCTGCTCTGGATAACGAAGAGTAGGACCCACCTCGATCTCGGAATGATCAAGTACATGGCTAGGATCTGCCACGTACCGTCTCAACTGCGACACGTGAAATACGTTATGGACTCCAACCAATGCTGGTTGTAAGTCTAGCCTGTAAGACACGTCACCGACTCTCCCACTGATAACGAAAGGGCCGATGAAACGCGGGCTAAGCTTCCTACCTCTACCAAAATGTATCGTGCCACGTGTCGGAGATATCCTCAAGAATACCTGGTCTCCGACCTAATCACAAACAAGGTCTCAATTTAATTATGATAAACAAACATGATTAACAAAACACAAACAAGACAACCTAATTCTAAACCTATCTCTAAACTGTACCTCAAACTCCAAAGGTCTGCGGTGGCTATCGGCCCAGTGCCGATGTCTGTCCTGCGCCACGTGAAGTCGATCTCTGATAAGCTTCACCTTCTCTGCTGTATCTACAACAATCTCAGGCCCCAATAAAACTCGCTCCCCAACATCATCCCAAGACAAGGGTGTACGACATCTACGCCCGTACAGTGCCTCAAAAGGGGACATCTCGATGCTGGCCTGAAAGCTGTTGTTATATGCAAACTCTACTAAGTGCAGGTGACCCTCCCAAGATCCTCCAAAGTCCAGGACACAAGTTCGCAACATGTCCTCCAGAGTCTGAATGGTCCGCTCTGACTGTCCGTCTGTCTGCGGGTGGTATGCAGTACTAAACTTGAGCTGAGTGCCCAAGCTAATATGCAAGCTCCTCCAGAAATGTGAAGTGAAACGACTGTCCCGGTCCGATACAATGCTCACTGGAATCCCATGAAGTCTGACTATCTGCCTCATATACAACTCTGATAGCTTCTCGGTAGACAAACCCACTTTGAATGGCAAGAAGTGGGCCAATTTGGTCAACCTGTCGACGATGACCCAAATCGCATCCTTCCCTCCTGGAGTACGCGGCAATCCCAAAACGAAGTCCTTCGTGATGTGCTCCCACTTCCACTCCGGAATGGACAATGGCTGCAACAGTCCTCCTGGCCTCTGCCTCTCCGCCTTGACCTGCTGGCAGATCAAACACCTAGCTACGAAGTGTGCTACCTCGCGTTTCATCCTACTCCACCATACATGCTCTCTCAGATCCCTATATATCTTGTTGGCTCCCGGATGTATCGAGTACTGAGAACGGTGGGCCTCCTGTATAACCTGCTCCCGAAAGTCTCCACTGGGCACACACAGTCTGGAACCGTGCCTCAATGCGCCATCCCCTGCAAGAGTGAACTCATCGTCCGCAAATCCCTGGCTGACCTGCTCCCTGATGCATCGTAGAGAAACATCATCGAACTGAGCCGACTTGATCCTATCAATCAAGTCCGACTGAATCTGGATGCCCCACATCTGTATCTGCACTCCCGGCACAATCACCTCGATCCCAAGGCTCTCCAAGTTCGCTAACAAGTGACGATCCATCGTCAAGCACATAGCTGTCGGATATCTGCTCAATGCATCAGCAACTACGTTGGCCTTCCCTGGGTGATACTGCAGAAGAATATCAAAGTCCTTCATCAGCTCCAGCCATCTACGCTGCCTCATGTTCAGCTCCTTCTGCGTAAACACGTATTTCAAGCTCTTGTGGTCTGTAAATATCTCCACGGGCTCTCCATACAAATAGTGTTTCCACAGCTTCAGAGCAAAGATAACTGCCGCCAACTCTAAATCATGGGTAGGGTAGTTCTTCTCATGGGGTCGTAACTGCCTGGAAGCATAGGCAATCACCTTCCCATGCTGCTACAAGACACAACCCAAACCCTTCCCCGAGGCGTCACTGTAGATAGTGAACCCGCCTGATCCTGATAGCAATGTCAGAATCGGGGCTGTCGTCAACCGCTTCTTCAACTCATCAAAAGCGGCCTGACACTTCTCTGACCAGAGAAACTCTGCGTCCTTCCGGGTCAGCCTAGTCAACGGCTCTGCAACCCGGAAGAAATCCTGGACGAACCTCCTGTAGTAGCCTGCCAATCCCAGAAAGCTCCTGATCTCTGCTACTAACGTCGGCGCTGCCCAAGCCTCAACTGCTGATATCTTCCTCGGGTCGACTGAGATTCCATCTCCAGTCACTACATGACCCAGGAAGTCAACTCTATCAAGGAAGAACTCGCACTTCGAGAGCTTGCCGTAAAGCTGCTCCTGCCTGAGAGTCTCCAAGACCACTCTCAAGTGCTCCTCGTGCTCCTCCTCGGTCTTTGAGTACACCAGGATGTCGTCGATGAACACCACCACGAACTTATCTAAGTACTGGTGGAACACCTTGTTCATCAAGTTCATGAACACCGCCGGAGCATTCGTCAACCCAAACGGTATCACCATAAACTCGAACTGGCCGTACCACGTCCTGAACACCGTCTTCGGGATGTCCTCCCTCTTCACCTTTACCTGATGGTAGCCTGACCTCAGATCAATCTTCGAGAATACCCGAGCTCCGCTCAACTGATCGAAGAGATCGTCGATCCGCGGCAGTGGATATCTGTTCTTGATCGTCAGACTGTTGAGTGCCCTGTAGTCGATACACATACGTACCGACCCATCGTTCTTCGGTACAAAGAGTACCGGTGCACCCCAAGGTGAAGAACTAGAGCGGATGAAGCCTTTGTCCAGCAACTCATCCACCTGTTTCTTTAATTCTACCAGCTCGCTGTTGTTTACTCGATAGACGTGCTGAGAAATGGGTTCAGCACCTGGAACCAAGTCTATCGAGAACTCAACGTCTCTGTCTGGTGGAAGCCCAGGCAATTCCTCTGGAAACACGTCCATGAACTCAGCAATCAATGGATGTGGAGCTGGCTGCTCCTCGACTGAAGCTCCACAGAAAACTCCGCAAGTCTGCTCTGCCTGCCGTCAGGAATATACAAACTCTGGCTCTCCTGGCGCTCTGAACAGAACTCTACCCCCGCGGCAATCTATGCTGGCATGGTGCATGCTCAACCAATCCATACCGAGTACAATATCGTAGTTCGGTAGTGGCATTACGAGCAAACACACATCCAACTCTCGGCCTCCCAAAACTACTCTCCGTCCCTTGCAAATATCACGAACGAGGATAATGCCACCCCCGGTCGTAATCTTGCAAGTCCTAGGCAACGATTCAGATATAACATGATGTCGAATCGCAAAAGATACTGATACAAAGCTATGAAAAGCCCCAGAATCGAACAATGCATAAGCTGGAATAGAGTCGAGAAGAATAGAACCTGCTATCAGCTCTCCAGTAACCTCGGCATCCTCTGCTGCCATGGCGTAGGCTCGCCCCTGCTGTCCACCCCTGGCCTGATGCTGGTGCTGGGTGAACCTCTGCTGCTGAGTCGGCAAAGGTCCCTTCTGCTGCCCTGTCGGAGCCTTGGCTCCGCCTCCCTGAACTGGTCGTCCCGAAGACACGGGACACTCCCTCAGCTGGTGGTCTCCAGAACCATATAATAGACACCTACCAAGCCTTTTTCTGCAGTCATTCCATCCATGACCCTGCTTCTTGCAGAAAGTGCAACTGACGACCTGCTGCCTGGGTGCCTGCTGCTGGTGCCTCGGCTGCTGCACCTGCTGGAACGGCCTCTGCTGCTGGAATGGCCTCTGCTGCTGGTGCTGATAATGAGGCCTCTTGGCCTGTCCTCCACTGCTGCCAGCTCCCTGGGTGTTGCGGCCCCTCTTGAACTTCAGCTCAAGATCATCCTCAGCCGCCATCGCTCCTGATAGGATCTCCTCAAAAGTGGCATTCCTGTCACTCTTGGTCAAGGACTTGACCTCCTTGACCAAGCCCTTCCTGAACCTCCTCGCCTTCGCTGTCTCGCTAAGGCCCTCCACGAATCTGCTCAACTGGCAAAACTCACCGGAATACTCCTCTACAGTCTGGTTCCCCTGAACCAGGTTCTCGAACTGGGTCTCCAAAGCACCGACTGCCTGATCTAGGAAAAACTTCCCCTTGAAGAGCTCTTTGAAAACTCTCCATGTCTGCCCTGGAGTGCCTACTCTCGGGTCCGTCTAATACCAGGTACGGGCAAGATCCTGTATCTGGCTGGCTGCTGCCTCTATCTGGAGTCCGGCTATCTCCGCCAGTCGGAAGATCTCCTCAATGTGCTCAATCCAGTCATCAGCATAAAGAATCCCCTCCGTCCCCAAGAAGTCCCTGGGGTTCATCTTCTTGAAGTCCTGAATGCCCGGAATCCTCTGCTGTCGCGGCTGTCCCAATCCTCCCTGTGGCTGGACAGCCAACCTCTCCACCGTCGCTCTAGCCAGCTGATGGACCTCATCTATGCCCCTGGTAAACTCCGTCGTATGACGCTGCTGCTGGGCCTGCTGCGTCTCTAGGAAATACTGGAAGTACGAAAACATCTGTGCAGCATCCACTAATCCAGATGGCATCGGCGGTTGGAACTGCTGCTGGTGCTGCTGGTGCTGGTGGAACTGTGGCTGACGAAACTGTGGGGGAGGCATGTCTGGGGTAGCTGGGATGGTCCCTCGAATAAGTAGAGGTGCACCCCCAAATGTGGCAGAAGCTCCCACATGAGCTGGAGTAAGGGGAGCTGCAGTCCCCGGGTCCTGGTGAGCTGGACGAGAGGTGGCAGACCTCTCAGTGGTGTCACCTGGACCGAGACGCTGCGATCGTGTCTCCACCATCCTGAAGATAAATCAACAAGAAAATCAATACGGAGAAGAAATGATATAGTCAAAGGAGACAGTTTATTTTTTCAAAAGAAAGACAATATCAGCAAGAATTTAGATAGCAGGGATTTAGATAAGAGTTTTTTCTAATGTGATTGAGTACCTCAACTACATCCTATTTCCTACTGCAGGATGTGGCGATACTCTAGTTCGAATATCACCACATAAACTGGACCTGCATGGGCCACCACTAAAAACGTGTCACGACCCACATCCTAGAGTAAGGGCACGAGACGTGGGTACGTCCAGCCTACGCCGCAGTATCGGCGGTAGAACGCTGTCCTATGTCAATCATCTAACAATATAAAGGTACCTGTACAGTTTATACACTCCGAATGGAGGTAACATCACAACATGCAGTCTCAATCACATCTAAGGTAGAAGAATGAAAGATAGATAGATAGATAGATAGATAGTAACTCAAAGAGAACCATAGCATAGATGAAATAAGTCTAAGTGTCTAGGATACATAACATCCAGAATGTCAACTCCTAATACAATAAGTCTAAGAGTCTATACATCTCCACATCTCAAAATACAACTCAGAATGTGAGACAAAATATAATATAGAAAAGACTGTCTAGCTAACTGGTCTAGACTACTGGAGCAACATCCTCAGCTGCAGGTGGATCCTGCTGAGGGTCCTCAACACAAGTGTCATCTAGTCCTGTTCCATAATAAGTAGTCACCCATGCCTCGTCCTCATCCTCTGTAATATTTTCAACAGGTCCAATCAGGACAGGAACGAGCACAATACATCTCACACAGTTCATATCAGGTTAGGAAATACGATACAGGCAATAGAGTAAGATACGAGAAATGCTGAAAGGAAATATACGCTGTAAAAGAGATAGCTGTAATGAAATATCTACTGTATATAGAGAACTATAAGTGACTAGTGATGTAGAGCACAAGATAGGCATGTGAATGGCTAGAATTTATACATGATTACACTACTGAGTTTGTACATGATTACACTACTTTGGAATTATTCACATGTCCACTTCTACTCTCCCGTTTCCACAATCAATACACAAGGATCTATACAAGTTACGTTATTATACATGATATCACATGGGGCCCATGAAAGGGTGCACATGATAGTATACATGAGGGCTCTGTGAACATGAGAGTACATGATCACATGAGTGCACATGCATGATGGAAGCACAGGAGTACATGATGAAAGTGAAACACACGTAACATGAAGTACCCGATGCTCCCGAGAGGGATAACATCTCATGTAAAGATCCATATAGTACCAATCCGTGTTACCAATGTGACAGCAACAAGTAAAGTAATCTAGAGCGAGAAGTAAAGCCTGAACAAGTATGAAACGGTCAGAGAATGTACTCGCCTGCTGTATGAATGTCTGTAGAGAATATGCTGTCTGAGGAGAGGTGTCTGGCTCCTGATCAGAGCAACACAAGTCACAATGTGTTCTAAATAGTAAAAAAATGAAGTCTACTATGCATACTACATGATTCTAGGTCAATTTGGTCAAAAGTCAAGTCTTGGTCAACTCTAAAGTCAAACTAGTCGAAGTTAGGTCAACACTAGTCAACTAGTTAGGGTTTTAGTCAAACTAGTTGTTTTAGGTCATTCCTAGTCAATTCTAGGTTAACTAGGTCAACTTTGACCTAAGGTTGACTTTGGTCAACCCTTAGTCAACAAGGGTCAACAAGTTGGGTTTTGGGCCATTAGGGTTAGCCCTAAGCCATAGGCTAATAATCTTGGCCATAGGCTAGTATAGGGTTTCCATATAACCTATAACTAGAAGTCATATATATATATATATATATATATATATATATATATATATATATATATATATATATATATATATATATATATAAAATATATATATATATATATATATATATATATATATATATATATATATATATATATATATATACACTATCTATCCACTACCCAATCTATATCAATATAGGAATACTATATATCATACCATCACCCACATATATATATATATATATATATATATATATATATATATATATATATATATATATATATATATATATATATATGGGAAGAGATATTACACCAAACTTATTGCATCAATTGTTGCACCAAACAATCTCAACCACACATTTATTTCTATCATGTGGTTATAAAACATTCCATAAAGTTGTTGCCACGTCAGCATGTTTTATAACCACATGATTGAAATAAATGTGTGGTTGAGATTGTTTGGTGCAATAATTGATGCAATAAGTTTGGTGCAATATCCCTCCCCTATATATATATATATATATATATATATATATATATATATATATATATATATATATATATATATATATATATATATATATATATATATATATATATATAATGATACTTCATGAGAACTAATACAAATATATATATATCATATATATATATATATATATATATATATATATATATATATATATATACATATATATATATATAAAACTTATATATAGAGAGGGAAGAATCTTATATATATTACATATATATAGAGAGAAAGTGAGAGAGGGACATAGAGTGAAAGAGAGTGAACAGGACAGTGAGAGAGAGGGGGACTGAACAGGACAGGAGGGGAAGGGGATGGTTCCTGGAACCAAAACCAGCCCCCAAACACACACACACACAGTACATATATACACTCCTATGTATATACACACACAACTACACCTACACACTACCAATTATCCCCAAAACTCACCCACACTCACATATACATATATACTATGTATATACATACTAAAATATACTAGTACAATGTATAAAACATAAACAAAATCGATTTGAAAATCGATTTTGCAAAACTGGAAAAACCTGAAACCTGAAAACAGTGCACTGTGCACTCGAAACTGAGATAACACGATTTCACACACTAAAACGAGCTAAGGCTCGATTCTAATGGTTGGTAACTGGTGCCCCATACATACCCTAGTGTCCTAGGTACCTAACACGACACCACGACACGGTTTTACGTGTCCAAACACTAGAAAACAGCACACGGGTAAACTCTGATACGCGTACACAACCACAGTGTCGTGCACGCGTTCCACGCACTCGTGGACATACCACGAGACACGACACATCTCGTGGTCGTGCATACATGTAGCCCACACGTAGGGCTACACGTTCCACACCCTGACACGTGTCCACGACACTCGTGGACACAGAACGAATACCGTATCAGTCGTGAAAACACGACTGATACACGCGTGTTACGACAGCGTCGTGCACGTGGTTACACGCGTCATACTCGCGACACAGGACATGACACACCACGTGCTCGTGTCCACGTGTATGCCACGTGTAGGGCTTCATGCCCGTGTCACTACGAGACACTCTAGTGTCGTGTCCACGCGATATGAAACGCTCAAACTCGTGCCCGTGCGCGTGTGTGCTGACAGCACGTATCCAGTACGAGTGAGTTTTCTCACTCGACACGACATGACGCGACACGAGACTTTGGGGGCATGTTCGCAGACATTGCCCCCTTGTCCGTGTCAAGTTACACGTGTCCAAGTGGCCTGTGCTGTGCGCACGAAGTGTCGGGTAGCAGGGCATACACGATGGGCTCGTGCGGTCGGTTCGTGTCCAATTTGGACACGGACACAGCACGAAAATGTGCTCAGTCCACGTGTTTAGTGATCAGTAAGTCTAGGGCTACAAGTTTGTGTAATTTGTTTTACAAAAACACAAAAACAAGTCCATTGTGGCATTTCACCAAACAAGGGTTTCTAGCTTAGGATACGTGTCCGATACGGACACCAAACCACTTCTAATTTCCACCAAACCTTACCCACAGTTATGGTAGTCCTACATGAATGCATTTATGAAGAAAAAATAGGGTTTTAACTAAGTTTGAGGGAAATTACCTATTTGTGCAAAACCAATAAAAATCAAAGAAGAGGGGGGTGTGTGTCCTTCAACTTGATGATGTCCAAAGCCTCCAAATTCTTGATTGCTAGCCTCCCTCAGCTCCCTTGATGTTGTAGGGTCCCAATACAAAAGACTAGAGTGAATTTGGATCAAGAATGATCAAGTTATGGATGTTTGAAGAAAATGGGATTTTCTAGGAATTAAATTCATGTAAATTATTCATGAATGAATACAAAGGGTTATTTTAAAGTGTGTACCAGCTAGGGGGGTACCCTTGGTCGGCCTTGACATGGGGGGGTGTCCTTGCCCTTCCTTCATGGCTAAGGCATGGACTTTGTATAAAGGGTGAGATATTTGGAGTGATTTAAGGAAAATATCAAATAAAGGTAAACTAGATATTTTCCTCACTTCAACCCTTAACCAAAAATCCTTCCTAAAGCTTCTAGGTTAGTGGCTAACCTCTAGATTAGGGTGGGATAGGTTAGGACTAGTCATGAGACTTACCAAGAATTAAATAATATTAAAATCACATAATCTCAAATAAAGACTAGTAAATTACCAAAATACCCTTTTGGCCAAAAACTACTAATTTGATGTTCTAAGCCTATGGCTAAGCTCACATGGTCATGGCAACTTCTAGGTTAGAGAAAACTAGGGTTTACACTAAGTTATACTAACAAAATCACAAAGTCATAAGTCATGACTTAGCATGACTTAGGAAATGGTTCTAAGCACACTAGAAATCACCATAAATCATATCATGCCCTAAACACACTTAATAATTAATAAAAATAATAATTTTTCAAAAATTCCTAATTTCAAAAAATAGGGTGTTACACCTTAGAAGAGGCATTGGCATCGGGAGATGTTGTGGCAGGTAACATTCTCGTCGCCTCATATCCCGCAGTAGCATTGTTTGATTCGGGAGCATCCCATTCATTTATATCTGCACGATTTGCGACACGACTAGGAATGGAGTTCGAGGCATTGCCAGGGAGGTTGAATATACTCACTGGTAATGGGCTCGTAGGGGTTAGTAGAGTTATTTTAGCGTGTAGCATTGTAGTTTGCGGGCATTCCTTACCCGCCCGGTTGATAGAATTTTCTGTTGGAAATTTTGACGTTATCTTAGGCATGGACTGGCTGAAAGACAGTCATGCGACAATAAATTATCATAGAGGGAGTGTATCTTTTGATATTCCAGGCATGAAGAGATTCACCTTAGTCAGATCAGAGGCAACTCAACCAGAGCAGGGAGTAGTAATGGCAATGGAGGAAGTTCAGATTCCGAAGGTAGTTGAAGAATTTCTAGATATATTTTCCGAAGAACTTCTAGGTCTACCACCAGTTAAAGATATTGAGTTCAGCATAGAATTGGCACCAGGAACTAAACCGATATCAGATCGGGTTTACAGAATGGCGGATTCGGAGCAGGCCAAGGTATATGAGCACATAGAGGAATTGAAGAAGAAGAAGTTCATCCAAGCTAGCGTATCACCGTGGACAGCACCAGTAGTACTTGTGGGGAAGAAGGATAGGTCATCCAGATTATGCATTGACTACAGGAAGCTTAACGCGCCAACCGTGAACAACAAGTACCCATTACCTAGGATCGACGACTTATTTGATCAGTTGAGCAAAGCCAGAGTTTTCTCCAAGATAGATCTTCGTTCAGGGTACCATCAGGTGAGGGTTCGGAAAGAAGATATTCCCAAGACAACATTCAGGTCGAAGTATGGGCATTATGAATTCTTAGTAATGCCGTTTGGTTTGACAATGCTCCAGCAATATTCATGGATTTGATGAACCGCATCTTTATGCCGTATTTAGACCAGTTTGTCGTTGTGTTTCTTGACGACATTCTCGTATACTCAGCTAGTGAAGAGGAGCATGAGGACCACCTCCAAAAAGTGTTGCAGGTTCTGAGAGAGAACCAGTTGTATGCCAAGCTCAGCAAGTGTGAGTTTTGGTCGGATCATATTTTATTTTTGGGTCATATCATATCAGGAGCTGGAGTAGCAGTAGATCCCAAGAAGGTAGAAGCAGTAGAGAGTTGGCCAGTACCCAAGACCGTAGCAGATGTGCGGAGTTTCTTGGGATTGGCGGGATATTACGGAAGGTTTGTGTCAGACTTTGCAAGGCTTTCAGCACCCATGACCCGCTTGACCCGGAAGGATGTACCATTTGTTTGGTCAGCAGAATGTCAGGCATCATTCGAGACTTTGAAGCAGAAGTTGATATCAGCACCTATTCTTACATTGCCAGTTGGACCCGGAGGTTTTACAGTATATTGTGATGCGTCAGGTAAAGGACTTGGATGTGTCCTTATGCAACATGGGAAGGTGATAGCATATGTATCTAGGCAACTTCGGGACCACGAGAAGAATTATCCAACTCATGATTTGGAGTTAGCGGTAGTAGGGTTTGCTCTGAAGCTTTGGAGACATTACTTAGATGGTGATCGAGTGGAGATGTACACAGACCATAAAAGTCTGAAGTACATCTTTACTCAGAAGGAACTAAACATGAGGCAGAGAAGATGGTTGGAGTTGATCAAGGATTATGACGTGGAGCTTCAGTATCACCCAGGCAAGGCCAATGTAGTAGCAGATGCTCTTAGCAGGAGAGGCGGCACATTTATGTTAACAACGCAGAAGCATATCTTAGAAGACCTTCAGGAGATGGGCATCGAAGTTATACTTCCTAGTGATGTAGGAGTTCTAACTAGCCTGCAAGTTCAAACCGACTTAGTAGACAGGATCAAGGCAGCTCAGGCACAGGACCCAAGGATTCAGAAGCTTAGGGCAGAATGTGAGTCAGGACTCAGAAAGGGGATGAAAATTCATGAAGATGGTACACTTAGGTTTGGATCGCATCTATGTGTGCCTAGTGGGGATATCAGACAGGAGGGTATGGCAGAAGCTCACAGTTCTCAGTATTCTATTCATCCTGGAGGGACCAAGATGTACCAAGATATCAAGCAGCATTTTTGGTGGAACGGAATGAAGAGGGAGATAGCTAGATTTGTTTTCCGTTGCTTGGTATGTCAGCAAGTGAAGGCAGAACAGCAGAGGCCAGCTGGGTTATTGCAACCGCTTCCTATCCCAGAATGGAAATGGGAGCATATTATAATGGACTTTGTGACCGGTTTACCAAGATCACCAAGTGGTAAGGATGCTATTTGGGTGATAGTAGATCGGCTTACGAAGGTAGCACACTTTCTTCCTTTCAGAGTAGGACAATCTACAGAAAAGTTGGCAGAGTTGTATATGCAACAAATAGTCGGGCAGCATGGAGTCCCTGTCAGCATTGTGTCGGATCGAGATACCCTCTTTATATCACATTTTTGGAAGAGCTTACATCATAGTCTGGGTACCAAGTTAAAATTTAGCACGACCTACCATCCGCAGACGGATGGGCAATCAGAAAGAACGATTCAGACTTTAGAAGACATGTTACGAGCTCGCACTTTAGATTTTGGAGGATCTTGGGAGAGTCACCTGCACTTGGTCGAGTTCTCATACAATAATAGTTATCAAGCCAGTATCCAGCTGGCGCCATTTGAAGCATTATATGGTAAGAAGTGCAGGACACCGCTTGCATGGGATGATATTGGGGAGAGGAAGATGCTAGGCCCGAAAATAATTGTTCAGACGGTTGAAGTAGTTAAAGGAATTAGAGAGCGACTTCGAGTTGCGCAGGATCGACATCGTCATTGGGCGGACCAGCATCGTAGGCCGTTAGAATTCTCTGTTGGGGACCACGTATTCTTGCGGATCTCACCTACTCGTGGGGTCATTAGATTTGGCGTTCGCGGGAAATTGAGTCCGCGGTACGTGGGCCCATTCGTTATTCTTGATCGGATAGGCGATGTTGCTTATCGTTTATCCCTCCCACCTTCGTTACGAGAGGTGTATGACGTATTTCATGTATCTCAATTACGTAGGTATGTATCGGACCCAAGCCATGTCCTCGATCATTCTGAGCTGGTTGTTGGTACCAACCTGTCTTACGAGGAACAGTCTGTATCCATTTTGGACCGAAGAGAGAAGATACTCAAGAACCGAACAATTAGTCTTGTCCGTGTTGCTTGGGGTTATCACCCCTTGGGAGAGTCAACGTGGAAACGTGAGGATGATATCCGATCACGGTATCCACACCTATTTGACTCACAAGGTATATCTCTTTCTGTATACCTTGATTGTCTTGATTTCTCATGCTTATCGCTTTATGGGTAGAGCTACTTGATATCGTAGATTGATGGATTTATATATATAGTACTTGCTTTTGATATGGTAATAATGATTGCTTGCTCACTAGAATTGCTTGTATTAGTTTAGCTCCGATATTTCTATCATGCTTGGATTTGAAATTCCGATGACGGAATTTTTTTTCCAAGGTGGGTAGAGATGCCACTCCCCGTTCTCGAAATGTGTATTTTTATACATGTACAACTAATGAGTATTTATTTAGTATTTATCATGTATTAGTTTATATTTAAATTCCCTTAAATTTTCATGTTAATTAATTATCTGCTCTTTAAATTTTCATGTTAATTAATTTCCTGCAATTTTATTACCTGCATTTTATTCCTGTATTTATTTTATGCTTTTACCTCCTTATGTTGCTTTCGGGTTTGGCCTTGGATGACTCCCCTTAAACCCGGCCCACTAGCTCCCACCTACCACCCCTTCCTATTTAAAGCTTCCCTCTCTTTCTCTCTCCTCATTACTTCATTCTCACTATTACTTCTTCTTCTTCCTCTCATTACTCTCCACCACCTACCAGCAGCAGGAGAAGGCAAGTACAATCTTGCTTCTTGCTTGGAGAACCATTTTTGTGGTTCATTTTCCTTCCTCTCATGATTCTGAGAGAGATTAGTTCTTAACATTTTTGATTTCTGTGGCTGGTTTCTCCTAGATCTAATTTGTTATATTCTCGGTTGTCATGGGTTTTTGATCTCCCAACTTTGCGTGTATTTTCTCTGGCACTGGATCAAAGGCTCCATAGGGCGAGTTCGGGAGATGTTGTACGCACACGTTCTTACGTGCTCGCGTAAAACATCAGCCCAGTCACGCACACGTCTTTACGTGTTTGTGTGTATTTTAGTCACGCTAACGTTCTCATGAGCGTGCGTGTATTTTTAGTCACGTTCATGTCTGTGCGTGTCTGCGTGACTTTTGAGTTACATTCACTCTGTGCGTGTCTGCGTGACTTTTGAGTTACGTCCACTCTATGCGTGCGTGTATTTTCAGTCACGCTCGCGTTTGCGTGCGTGTATTTTTAGTCACCCTCGCGTTTGCGTGCGTGTATTTTCAGTCACGCTCGCGTTGTCTGCGTGAATTTTGAGTCACGCTCCTGTCTTTGTACATCGTGCGTGATTTTTCACGCTCATGTCCCTGAGCTTGCGTGCGTGACTTTTCACGATCACATTGTGCATGACTTTTGGCGTGCGTGACTTTTCACCCTCACGCTGAGCGTGCGTGCGTGAATCACTTGTCACGCTTCACTTTTCACGCCCACGCTTACCAGAGTGTACTCCTTTACGCTCACTCCTTCATGCTAGACTTAGCGTGACTTGTTGGTCTTAGTAGAGACTTCTTGCGTGACTTATGGTCTTAGCCTAGACTTGTCAGCGTGACTTCCTGACCTTGGTGTTTCTATTGCTCTATAAGTTATTCATCTAATAGTAGCATGATAATTCTCTTATTATATCCTTACGCCTTTTTCATGAACTTGAAATCATAGCATGTTAATGATTGTGTATTAGTGCCCAGCGTCTGGATTGGTTTATGGATACCTAGTGAGACTGGAACTTGACCTCGAGAGTTATAGACTCGACCCTATTTAATGATAATTGACTTTCATGCCTTGTCACCATTTATAACGATGGTTATCTTGACTAAATTGATCATGCGTTCCTAGTTGGAACTAAGAGACTGGCTAGTCGTCTTATTAAAACGAATGAATGAGACACGTTCATGTCATGAACCATTGTAATCGACTGGCTGATCCCGAATATTGACATACATACACATGCAGGCTTCAATCTATTTATTTATTTATGTATTTATTTATTTTCTACAAAAGAAGCATGTGTACTTATGGTCAAGGCATGATTACCGTGGTTAGATTTGATTGTTGCATTACGCTATGTAAAACCTGCAACCTAACCGCACTGGTATCGTTGTAGGGTTGTGCATATCGTACCCCGTACGAAAGTACTCATTGAATGACCATGATCCACGGCATGGAAATTCACTCAACGTAGAGACTATTAAGTTAAATAAAATAATGATTGCATGGAGAGAATGGATTCCGAGTTCTTATATGGCAGCCCACTTGGAACGAGTAGTACCCGACGGGCCGACTGGTTTCCACAGATACTGTAAATCTGCCACACGGGCAGGGAACAATATCTGCTTTTATTATTATGGTATATTGTATATTGACGGGCGTCCTGCTAGGACTCGTCTAATTCATGCATGGCGCACATGATTGACTGGATAGACTAGCCTTGCTCGCACATTGTAAGAACTGAGGAATCTTTATTGCATTATTCCAGGATAACTTGGGACTCACAATAGTAAGCCGTAGAATTTGATTGGCCGATCAAGATGATTTGTTTGTGTACTGTACTACTCTGTTACCTAATTGGGATAATCAGAATGTCAGGACATGACGGGCCAACTTCTGTCCTTGTTTGGTTGGGAGGTTGGTTCGAAGTGTCGTGATGTGATGTGAATCCTAGTAGCAAGCAGAGATCTATTATTATATTCTTTTACTTACTGGTTTATGTCCTTCATATCGTCCTTCCTTGTGGTACTTGCTATTAGAGGTCTAACCTCTCTGGTTTTGCATGGCCAGATTTAGAGCCGGTCCCCGAGGATCCAGCTTACTTCTACCTCCAAGATGGTCAACACTAGGGGAATGATTGCAGGAGGACTCGAGTGGGTTCCTTACTTCACCGCTCGTTTTGTTATTTACCTTTATACTTAGCCGTTTGGCACCGACATGTTAGTCAGATTGTCTTGTACTTACTTTTACATAATTGTAATTAAGTCAGACTGCAGCTGATAACAATTGTGTATACTTGCTATATCATCTGGCTATGTTTTGAAAAGCCAGATCTCAAGAACATTTTGACTGAGCGTTGGGACGCCTTACTGCTTTATCTTACATGTTCTCTATTACTGTTTCTTGCTTGAATGATTGAGACAATAGATGTGAAATGACCATAGTAAGACCCTTATGTAGTATGCACCCCCTCGTCTGGTTAGACAGCATTGATCGTATTATACGGTATTCATCTACCCGTAATACGTAGCTGGCTGAGTCATTCCCCCGCTCTCCAGTATTCTGGTTCTGGGGCGTGACAAGGAGTTATGGTGGTGGGGGCAATGGTGATGAAGTCGGTGAAGGTGGTGGTGTTGTGGTGTGGTGCTCTTCTTTGAAGAAGAAGAAGAAGACTAAGAAGAAGGAGAGTGAGAAGGAGAGAGAGATGATGATGATGATGTAAAGAAAATAAGAGGGGGGGGGCTGTACCAGTACGGGAGTGGGGTGAGGTGG
The DNA here is from genome assembly GCA_029216955.1 of Iris pallida. Taxonomy (NCBI): domain Eukaryota; kingdom Viridiplantae; phylum Streptophyta; class Magnoliopsida; order Asparagales; family Iridaceae; genus Iris; species Iris pallida. The sequence goes on along the minus strand of JANAVB010008963.1, from coordinate 47,109 downwards.
TGTGGTGTGTTTGTTTGTTGGGAGAGAGAAAGAAAGAAATGTGTATGTGTGTATGTGTAGTTTTTTAAAAAAGAGAGAGAGAGAGTGAATGAGAGATATTATGTGGGGAAGAGAGAGAAAGAGAAGTAGAGAGGGGGCTGTATGTTCGACCACATGGGTAATGTGGTCGGCTGTGAGGTGGAGGGGTTGGGGTTGTGTGTGTTTATTTGTTATAGGAAAGAGAGTGAGAGAGTTATATTATAATACACACACACACACATATATATATATATATATATATATATATATATATATATATATATATATATATATATATATATATATATATATATATGTATATATATATATAAGAGAAAGAAAAGGAGATATTTATATATATAGAGATATTTTGAGTAGAGAAAAAAAATAGGAAAAATATAAGTGGGGTGTATGGGCAAACATGATAGGGCCTACACCCAATTGGGTCGGGTACTGGCTAAGATCGGACAGGTTCGGGACCAAGATTTAATTAAATAACAATTTTAAACTATTAAAAATCATGGACGAAATGGGAGAACAAGGAAAATCAATTCGATGGCACACAAGTGGTACGTGCATAGTAGGCTCAAAACAGGCCAGGGCCATATTTTGGATCGACTGGATTGGACCGATATCGGGCCCGGGAATTAAATGGGAAATTAAATCAGGTTTTACGGTAGATAATTAATTGGCCTAAATTGACCCGAAAGTTGTGCGAAGAAAATAAAGCACAAGATGGTGTGCCTGAGTGGGACACGAAGGTCATGGGTGAAGAGCGTCTCGAGTAGATCATGCATGGCAAGTTGGTTCCAAGGAAAAGGCTAGTCTGGTGCTCCTAAATTAAAAGTCATAACGTGCAAACGATGATCAAGGAAAAGAGTGGAAATTCAATTAATAATTAAAATGGTCTAAATTGACCCAAACTTACGCGAAGCAAAAAAGAGTACAAGGGAACAAGTTCGAGTGGGACATGAAATATCACTGCGAAGATAATCTCGTCTACTATAAACTTCAAGAAGGAAGTTTCCAGAGACTGGCAGCCCTGATGCTCCAGAAGTCAAAGGCACGGTAAAGAGCATTTAATGAACAAGATTAATCAATTAAAAAGAATTATCGAGAATAAATGATTTGGAAAATTCAAAAATAAATTCTAGAAATTCAAGGGGCTTACATCCTACCCACCTTATAAGAATTTCGTCCTCGAAATTTAAAGGTTGGTAGTGGAGTTAAAACATGATAGAAAATTTAAGCAATATTTAGGCACGATCCAAGAATGATGAGTTTTGCACGATCAAGATAACCGATTCACAACTGTTCAGGCACGAGTAGGGATTTGGCACGATAGAATCATGATACAAACAAAATCATATGTACGTGATTTCAGAAATAAGTCAAGTCATTGGGGCACGATTTAGATATGCCAACGAGATCAAAACTTGAGCTTCGTCCGGTTACAATCGAGTCAAGCATTGATTAACAAGATTTCAGCGCAAAGAACATTAGATTTAGGGTTAAGATTATCAAGATCATGAAAACCAAAGTCGGATAGTCATAATATAAAACAAGGCTAAGAGAAACAAATAGAGAGAAAATTTTTGAGTATAGCACGATTGAGAGATAGAATTGATAGAAATCAGGTTATAGGTCACATAAGCACGATCAAGATCCAAGTTCAGTTGTGAATGACGAATAAATCATGAATTCAAAATCAAGGTCTTAAAAGCACAATTTAGAAGCAAGATGATATGCATAGTTATGATCGTTAAAATTACGATCAAGGAACTCCAAGTTGCCTTAGTCACGCTAGATAATCTAGGCATGATTAAGCACAAGGAAATTTCAGATACAATTAGAAAATCAAATCAAAGTCGAAAAGAGTATAGGCACGAGTGTTTCAAAATCCAAACATGCTCAAAATTGAATTTCAATACGATCATAGATACGGTCAGCTCAACCTCGGTCAAAAGTATAATGGTTTAGGCATGACCAACATGAGACTCTGGCATAATCAAGGATAGTATGAAACCTAATCGTGATTGGAATAGAATTTAGTCATTTGCCAGAATTGAATCGAAAGTTTAAAGCACGAGTGATGATAGCATTGTCCAATCACGATAAAAATAAATAATTTAGTCTCCACACGATTTAAATTGATCAAATTTTGAGTAAATCAGAATTTGGCAAGATGGGGAACAAGATTAACGAAGGCTGGGCACGAGCATCCAAGGATGGAAATCCAGGTCCCAATGGAAATTGGAACTCATTCAAGTCTAGTCAGCAATTAAGACTCCTTGGCACGATAAACAAGACGACCAAAATTGATTGGTCATGGATAGAAGGGAATCAAAATCTTAACAGTATCGAAATTTAAGAAACAATTGAGATGTAAAAATTTCAAATTTTTTTTCCAGAGTTTCCAAGTGTAGATGACAGAAGTAGATACGGGATAGTTGATTGGTGTAATCAAGACATAGCTAAACAAGTCAAAGGAAATGATGGCAAAATGAGGAAATCATCATATGATGAGAAGGGAAATGACGGAACAAGAAATAATGGTAGGAATTGTCCTTGATCAATAGGTTAAAAGAAGTGAATCAACTTAAGATATGACCTGATAACCATACACGTCCATCCAAAATCATGTTGCCAGAATTTATGCCACGCCAGTAAACATAGCTGCAATAAACGATAGAGTCCATAACTAAGCTATACACCCTATAATCATGTCATCTAGATTCCTTACCACGCCAACCGGTATGGCTGCAAGAGAATCTAAATGCCATAACTAGGATAGTATATCCAAAATCAGGCTCCATGTCCTTGTCAGGCTAGCTAATATGACTGCGATAAATTCTAAACTCCATAAATAAAGTAGACATTTATCGTTCTCATCGTCCTCATCCTAAAATATGTTTATCAGGATATCTTAACTCAATTCTTAAAAGAATTATCCAAAACAAAATCAAAGGTCAACAACAAATATTAAGATTTAAAATTCAACAACAAGTCAAGGGTAAGTTAATAGAAACAAAGGAAAACAACTTCCGAGATAGGGTTCAGAGGAAAATCTCAGGGAAAGTCCCGAGAGTACTACCTAGGTCAAGATAGAAAATGGTGGAATATATCTAAAACAAACCTCGACCATGATACGAGGTTGATAAATTATATTCTCTTCCCAACCTAGATGATATACAAGTCCAACTTATACCCTTCCTCTGGGGTCCACAAACTCATCCCAAGAAGGAATAAAGTTTGATACAGGCAGATATTTCAGAAATCATGATGAATGCAAGTGGGAAAAGATTTGAAAGCCTTCGAAATAAGATTTCCAGGGGTCATCCCTGGAATCTACCAAGAGTTCCTAATACGTGACTGAGTACCAATTCCTGAAATATTCCATGACTCAACCTTAATCCTAGGGCATGCTCGTAGTAGTACAGATAAGCTCAAGCACTACTACGACTTCACATTAACTGCAAAGACTGACCTGCATGGGCCACCACTAAAAAAGTGTCACGACCCGCACCCAGATATACGAGTACGAATACGTGGGCCACGCCCAGCCTACGCCGCGGTATCGGCGGTAGAACGCTGTCAAGTATACTATACTAACTACAACTTCTAAGATCCATAACTATGAAATATACTCATGTCACATCATACAAACTAAGAAAGATAAGACAAGAAATAATTATAATATCACTAGAACAACTAGAATCTACAATGATCATAAGACAGGAAAATAAAGAAGGAACAACAAGACTAACTAAAGATAACTACCAGGCAACTCACATAGAAGAATAGTGCGATCCACCTCAGCTAGCAACATCATGAAGTCCAAATACTGAGGGCACAACTACTCCTAAAATTTTGTCAACATATCTAGTCAGGATGGAACGAGCACAAATCTCAAATAACAGTTCTAATTAGACGATATTGAACATGTAGCAGTAAATAGAGAGAATATACAAAAAATTATGAAATATACATGTGAGTATCATGGCAAGGTAAGCTGTAAATTTAGAGCTAGAACAAGGCAAGTAAAGATCATGGCATGTACAAGAATCAAGAATCACCTATCTAGGTGTGTGAGTACTAGCTACAATACGTGGCCGGCTTGGGAACTTGCACAATAGTAACAGGCCTGGCTAACCATACATGGGGTGTATGATCAACACTCACAATCAATAAGTGCACAAGGGGTACACAATAGGCTTTGACCACATATCTACACTAATACTCCCCGTTTCCCCCGACTAGTATAGTGGATCCAACCATGATACATCATGACGCACAATTCTCTGAGAGGGTAGCTAGCCTTCGCAGGAATCGTGTCTATACAATGCACAAGGAACAAGAAAGATTTTCACAAGATATACCAAGGAAAGCGAGGAATAACATCTCATGACGGGATCCAGAGAAATACCAATCCGTGTGAACAATGTGTCAAGAGAACAAGGATATCTACACTAAATACAAGAAACATAAACGATATCATAAAACAGAAATATTATCAGAGAATGTACTCGCCTGGGGTCCTGCTGTCAATATGAATCAGGGTTCAGAGTAAAGCCACAGACCTAAAGATGAAATAATACAAGAGCTGATCAGGGTCAAAAGACATACTAACATCTAGGTCAAACTAAGTCAAACTAAGACAAACTGGGTCAAGGTTGGCGTACAGTTGACTCTGGGTCAAATGGTCAACTCTGGTCCAGTTCTAGTCAATTTTAGGCTACGGTTGACTTCCGGTTGACTTTTGGTCAAAATAGTCAACTGTGGTCAACCAAGGTCAAAACTAGTCTAACTTAGGTCAAATGTTGACTCTAATTCGACGTTCAGTCAAAGTAGTCAACCATGGTCAAATTGGGTTAAAGCTAGTCTCTATAAACATCTACAAGGTCAACACATTCAATTTCAGTGGTTGTGAAATCACTGGAATCGATGGTTCTCTAAAACAACCAAAATGAGAAAATATTATAATAATAGGGTGACACAAAAAGGGAAAAAATCTACAGATGTTGTCGGATGATGAAACTAACATCACCAACGTGTCCAGAATAGTCAAATCAGCTAGGATAACCTGTCCAAAAGTCCAATTTGGACACAGGGACAAAACGGTAATTTCGGGCCAAAATGATGTCCGCCGTTGGACACACTTTGCACTAAAAAACGTGCCAAAATAAAAGTGCACAAAACCTAACAAATTATATGTCCACGAATCTAGAATGACGATACAAACCCAACGGTATATCCAGAATTGGATTTCGTTGACCCGATTCTCAAATTGGTCCGTTGACCAGGACATTGAAATTTCGATTTGTACGAAAAAACGTGTCGGAGCTAGTGTCCTCAAAACTCAACAAATTATATGTCAACGAGTCCAGAATGACGATACGAACTCAACGGTGTATCCGGAATTGGATTCCGATGAGCCGATCTCAAAATGACCCGTTGGCCCGGATATTGGTATCCGAATTGCACCGAAATACGTGCCAGAACCAATGTCCACTAAAACCTATCAAATTATATGTTAACGAGTCCAGAATGACGACACGAACTCAACGGTATATCCGGAATTGGATTTCGATGAGCCGGAGTCAAAAAGTCCCGTTGACTCAGAAAGTGGGATCCGCTTTGCACCGAAATGCGTGCCAGGGCCCATGTTCTCCAAATCAAGCAAACTTTATATGAAAACAGGCCAGAACGATGCCACGAGTCTACTGGTGGTGTCAGAAATTGAATCTGGAGTCCCGGGTTCAAAAATAGAATTTTACAAGTGCAACACTAAGAATTCGAACGGCCAACTTTGGCGTCGAATTCGACCGACCTAACAAGCTCAAACTGAAATAAAATTTAAAGGGGACGGGAAGAGGGTTATACCAGCTGTGCATCGGAACTGGTAGCGTGCATAACGGAGCTGCGACGACGAAGATACAAACCCGCGAAGTTGGTGTCACGAAACTCTCCAAAAACAGTTCTAATTAAAACGTCAACTTGGTGGCCGGTTTTGATGTATCAAACGACGAAATTAACGGGTGAAATTTGACAGAGGTGAAGAGGGATATACCGAGATTGTAACGGAGCGAAGAAATCACCGATCCAACGGTCAGATTTCTAGAAAAATGTGCACGAAGTCGTTGCGACGGAACGCCGTTCTGAGTTCGTCGCCGAGCTCGCGCCGACGGGATTTCGTGCGAAATGTACGAATAGCCTATACGGCACGTCGAGGAAGTGGCCGGTGGCCTGGGTGAGGTCGCCGGGGTCGCACACGGCCGTGGGGGGCCGACGGCGGCGACGGTTGGTCGTACGGTACGACGGCGGACAGCGCCGCCGGAGCTGCTGCTCGCGCTGCTGTTGCAGCCGCAGCTTGCTGTTGCTCCTGCGCTGCGTATGTGCACGGTCGTCGTCGGCGATGGTGCGCGGCGGCGGAGGCCCGGCGGTGGCGCACGCGGCTGGGTAGGATGGAGGAGTTATGGTGGTGGGGGCAATGGTGATGAAGTCGATGAAGGTGGTGGTGTTGTGGTGTGGTGCTCTTCTTTGAAGAAGAAGAAGACTAAGAAGAAGGAGAGTGAGAAGGAGAGAGAGATGATGATGATGATGTAAAGAAAATAAAAGGGGGGCTGTACCAGTACGGGAGAGGGGTGAGGTGGTGTGGTGTGTTTGTTTGTTGGGAGAGAGAGAGAAAGAAATGTGTATGTGTGTATGTGTAGTTTTTAAAAGAGAGAGAGAGAGTGAATGAGAGATATTATGTGGGAAAGAGAGAGAAAGAGAAGTAGAGAGGGGGCTGTGTGTTCGGCCACATGGGTGATGTGGTCGGCTGTGAGGTGGAGGGGTTGGGGTTGTGTGTGTTTGTTTGTTATAGGAAAGAGAGTGAGAGAGTTATATTATAATACATATATATATATATATATATATGTATGTATATATATATATATATATATATATATATATATATATATATATATATATATATATATAAGAGAAAGAAAAGAAGATATTTATATATATAGAGATATTTTGAGTAGAGAAAAAAATAGAAAAAATATAAGTGGGGTGTATGGGTAAACATGATAGGGCCTACACCCAATTGGGTCGGGTACTGGCTAAGATCGGACAGGTTCGGGACCAAGATTTAATTAAATAATAATTTTAAACTATTAAAAATCATGGACGAAATAGGAGAACAAGGAAAATCAATTCGATGGCACGCAAGTGGCACGTGCATAGTAGGCTCAAAACAGGCCAGGGCCATATTTTGGGTCGACTGGATTGGACGGATATCGGGCCCAGAAATTAAATAGGAAATTAAATCAGGTTTTACGGTAGATAATTAATTGGCCTAAATTGACCCAAAAGTTGTGCGAAGAAAATAAAGCACAAGATGGTGTGCCTGAGTGGGACACGAAGGTCATAGGTGAAGAGCGTCTCGAGTAGATCATACATGGCAAGTTGGTTCCAAGGAAAAGACTAGTCTGGTGCTCCTAAATTAAAAGTCATAACGTGCAAACGATGATCAAAGAAAAGAGTGGAAATTCAATTAATAATTAAAATGGTCTAAATTGACCCGAACTTGCACGAAGCAAAAAAGAGTACAAGGTAACAAGTTCGAGTGGGACATGAAATATCACTGTGAAGATAATCTCATCTACTACAAACTTCGAGAAGGAAGTTTCCAGAGACTGGCATCCCTGATGCTCCAGAAGTCAAAGGCACGGTAAAGAGCATTTAATGATCAAGATTAATCAATTAAAAAGAATTATCGAGAATAAATGATTTGGAAAATTCAAAAATAAATTCCAGAAATTCAGGGGGCTTACAAATTCGGTCAAAAGTCATATCATATATATCTATCCTATACGATGGGGCAGATAGAACTCCCTCAGCCAGTGCATATAAGACTCCTCCACGCCAGCAAGATCAATATCTATAGGAGCTGGATGACTGGAACTCCCGTTGAAAATGCCTTCTGGTGCCACCTCCTCCTTCACAGCGATATCGACTTTAGGAATCACTTTCTCTTTAATAGTAGCAGGAGGCACTTCTTCTTTAACCTTGATCTCTGCTTTAGGTATCACCTCCTCAGAAGTAGGAGGAAGCACTTCCTCTTCAGCAGCAGGAAGTATCACTACCTCCTCAACAACCATCTGTGCCTCTCTCAATCGATGTACTCGAGTCATGGGTGCCATCTGGTAAGATTGATGGAAATATAGAGATTAATTAGTGGGTTAAACAAAATGACAATACATTTCACAAGTCTAAATAACTGTTGCATGGAGATTAATTAGTGGTTAAACGTATTTTATATTTTATTTTATTTTCAATCATCTTCTGAAAATTCATCTTCTTTGTTCTCCTCGTCCTCATCTTCTTCTGCTTTCTCATATTCGCTTTCATCTACTTCGTTTCCCTATTCGAATACTTCTACCACTCTTACGTGATTATACGTGTAATGTTGAACTTTCGTTGTGTCCACGTCAACTATATTTGTTACGATAGATAGCTCGTCCTCCTGATAAGCTATTTCGTCAACATTGTAGGTATTTCTGGCTTTATTCTTGCATACTACCCACCAGTCCAATCTAGTTGTTCCTCGTTTAGGATAAGTAGTGAAGTAAACGAGTTGAGCATGACTTGCTAGAATAAATGGTTCATATCCTTGATATCGTCGTCGGTAGTTAATATCCACAAGACTATGCTTATCAATTTTCCAACCTTGATCTTGGATCGGATTGAACCAATTACACTTGAACAACATGATCTTAGCCGAATCTATGCCGTAGTTATATGTCAACTCCATAATCTCCCGTAAGATGCCATAGAAATCATTGCTCGGATCGGCATCTTTGTAGTTTGTAGATCTGATACACAAACAATTATTTTTGGTCGAATCAAGATCCGAAAAGTTCTCTCTGATCGAAGCGTTTATTTTCATAAACCTAAACCCATTCACACAGTAGCTCTGCCAGATTTTGACAGAATAAATTGGCCCCATGGTTAGAGTTCTAATATTCTCTCGTGTTGCATGCGTCCAGACGATCGACCCAAATACCATAAGATAAGAAATTAAATTCAGCGTTCCGTTAATTACTGTGTAAAGTACATATACAAAAAGTAATTATCGAACATCTTACATATGTACTCAACCATGAAAGAAAATGACGTTTTATTTTTTGTTCTAATTCTTTATTTATTATGTACTGTCTACTCGACCTTAGCTCATCATTAAATGTGCTGAAAACAATAACACATCGACCGATTAGTGTAATAATAATATTGTATACTATTACATGCATAGATGACGTAAGTGTGGACGTATTAGTTACTTACCCCTCAAGCTTCTCCACTTCATCCTCATCGCAGTTAAGTAATATATATAACTGTGTAGTCCTTAGTTCTTCGTCATTCAGATATCTTTTATTTATTTTTCCCGAAGGCTTTCCGAAAGTGTTGAAGACTTTCAGTATTGCATCATTAGATTCAAGATATCCATCGTCGTTTCTCGGAGCCCTTGTTCTATTAATAGCAACATGTGATTTGAAATACATCAAGAAGAAATTTGTAATCTCCTCGAGAACATATGCGTCACAAATAGAACCCTCGACCTGAGCCATGTTTTTCACCTTTCTCTTTAGGTGGTTCAAATGCCGCTCAAACGGGTACATCCACCGACAATCGATGGGCCTACCAACACGTGCCTTATAGGAAAGATGAATTGGCAAATGCTCCATGGAGTTGAAGAACCCAGTAGGGAACACCCTCTCAAGCTTGCACAATGTTGTCGCAATATCATTCTCTTGTTTTTTCTAGACGATCGACAAGCAACTTAGTAGAACAAAGATCTCTAAAGAATATGCTCAGCTCTGTCAACGGATCCCAAATGACCGACGATAATAATTCCCAAAATACGATCGAAATTAACCTCTCCATAAATACGTGACAGTTGTGGCTCTTCATACCCGTCAGTTTGTTCTCATTTGAGTCGAAGTATCTTCTTAAATTCCGTAAGTACCCATCGGAAAATTTTAGGCCCTAAATCTACCTACAAAGTCTCACTTTATCCTCCATATCTAGAGAGAAAATTGCCTTAGGCTGCTTATACTTTCCATTACCTTCCTTTATCAAATGCAACGCAAGACGTCTGCATATATCTTCCAAGTCCAACCAGTCCTTGGAATTATCTTTCATCTTTCTCTTTACGTCCATCACAGTATTAATTATGTTGTCAAACATATTTTTTCTCGATATACATGACATTAAGGTTATGAGTGCGGCCAAATTCATCACAGTTGTATCCCTTTGTAGGCTCTTCGATAGTACTTAGAAAATCCTTGACCTCCTCCCATATTGTGTCTCCGGTCCACCTTGGCGATGGATTGTCCTTCTCCACAACGTCGGTACGAAAAGCATTCATGTTCCTCCGGATCGGATGGTCCTTCGACAGGAGCTGTCGATGACAATCGAAGAAGTACGATTTTCTTCCGTGTTTCAAACAAAAAGCCTTCGTGCGGTCCATGTACGGACATGGAAGACGACCATGAATGCTCCATCTAGATAATATTCCATAAGCCAAAAAGTCATTAATGGTCCACATCAGTGCGGCCCCCATCTGAAAGTTCTGCTTTCTGTAAACGTCATACGTGTTGGCGACTACTTTCCACAGCTGATTCAATTCATCTATTAACGGCTGTAAGTACATATCGATATTCCTTCTCGGATTGTTTGCACTACCAAAATATCTCATATTAGCGACGCCAAATGACGTCACTAAACAGCAATAAAATATCGCTAACTGAAAACTGCGACGTATTTAGCGACATTTCGGGCATGTCGCATTATTCATGGTCGCTATTAGCAAAAATTCGCTATTCGTCGCCATAGCAACGTAGATCGACGACGCACTACGTCGCTAGTATTGGCGACATTTACCAACAACAACGTTGATAATTAGCGACATAACCTTTCGTTGCTGATTTTTGCTGTCCATTTATATTTTAGCGACGTTAAATTAGTGATTAGCAACGTTGTCCGACTCCATATCTGAGATTTTTTTGGTTGCCACGTCATTATTTTTGCGAAGTTTAGCAACGTTACAAATTTGAATACCGACGTCCGGATACTAGATTAGCTGACCCGTACAGCTTGCTACGTCAAAGCATCTGCGACGATCAGCGACATTTGATTTTCAGGTCTGTGACGTATGTATGCGTCGGTGATCGTCGCTAAACGTTGCTAATTCCAAAAAAATTGTATAAAAAAATAGCAGGTAGTATGCATTTCACATAAATAACAGTTACATTAAAAATATAGTACCTGCATTTAGAGTTTCAGTTTACAAATAATAGACCCGGAGCAACCCTCCGTAGAATTCCCTGGGTTCGTCGACCCCTTCGATGGAACACTCAACACCGGTAAACCAATATAGAGACAAATAATAATAATGCACTACCAATAATCAAATAAATAGAATCGAACGGTCAGAAAGACAAGAAATAGCCGGGTGGATACAAATCCACTACCAAACGGCTATAAAAAGTGTGTCCGATAATATTCAACACAAATAGTCATACCCGGGATAAAATAAATACATAAACCAACAAATACATAAAGACCCAACAATGGGTCACCAACACAACAAATGAAAACAAGTCCAATAAAGGACTATGCCTGGTCATGATGAGGAGAAGGGGGAGGAGTGGGCAGTTCCTGCACCTGGGACAGCAGGAACCTATACTGCTCCGGGGTCAGCATCACCGGTGACGACCCATCAGTAGGAGGAAGAGGAGGCAGTGGAGCCGCTGCAGTCAGTGTGGATGCTGAAGCATGACCAGGAAGTGTCCGCTCTATGGCCAGCAGTCTGGAGTTGGTGGAAGCCATAACAGCCGCCAGCCTCAAAACCTGTTCGCCAATGGCCGCCTGCTTCCCCTGTACCACCTGAACGGCATGATCCGTCCTCTCGCCCATATCCCTAATGGTGCGCTCGAGCATATCAAATCGTACGGTGAGGGCCGCATTGTTCGTCTGCTGCTGAGACTGGGGCTGCTCCATCCTCCGCAACAGCTCGTTACGCAGCTCAGTAACCTGGCGACAGAGTTCCCCCACTCGGACCGACTCCTCTGAGGGATGTAGGGAATGCACACTGGCAGAGGAGGCTCTGGATGACTGCGTCCTAACAAAGGCACCGTAGGATCGCGCACCGTAGTACATACCCCTCTGAAGACCACCAACAACAATCATCCAGAGCTCGTCCATCGTCTGAGCCGTAGGGGGTTGCACAGAAGTACCAGCCCCTCCCTCCTCAGATGCACTAGTAAGCCCATGCTCTAGCCTAAGAAACTCATCCTAGAAAAGTATGCATCTCGATAAGCATAATATTTACTACCAACCTAGTTGTTCCACGTCTATGGATATATTTGCATATTTTTTAAGTTATAATAAAGTTAGTGACACGTAAAGTGTTACGCCCCACAAGCCAGAATACTGGAGAGCGGGGGACAGACACAGCCAGCTACGTACATTGAAGTGAATCCCACCTCGCAATATGGTCACGGCTGTCTAGATGCATGAGGGTTTACTACAAGCCAACAGTCACTTATGGTCAAGAACAAGCCTAGTGTCTCAATCTCAAGCAAGTAAGTAAATGTAACAAGATGGCAGATCATCAGTCATACAAAGTAAGACGTCCCAAACATTACATATTCAGATGATCATGAAGCTAGTCATACAAAATACGAAGACTAGCAAGAGTTTAAGTCATATATGATCAACCCTAGGATTTGTCAATCATGTTACAGCCCTTAGACAGACAAAAATATAAATTTAACACGAGCTAACACTTGCTCGATGGCTAAACGCCTCAAAAGTATAAATTACAATAGAGTGGGAGAGCAAAATAAAACCTACTCGTTGTCAGGGTTGCGTCTAGTGTGCACCATCTGGCTGGAAGGCTGGAAGATCCTCGGGTGCTACTCCGAAATCTGGCCATACAAAATCAGCTGGGTCAGACCCCAGAAAGAACAAGTGCCACAAGGGAGGCTTCACTTAAGAACTAAAACCAGCATATTAGCACAAAAGACATAATTGATAAATAGAGACATGGGTTAGAGAAAACAAGGTGATAAACATTAATACAACAAAAGGACTATTCTGGTAGCCAAGTTACAACCCATAAACAAAAAAAGGACCGGGGTTGTAACCCTTCACCTGAATAGAACTTAGTCTCCAACCAATTATCGACAAAAGTAAAGCACAACAGTAATGTGCTGAAATAACCATGTACTTGTCTTATCTAGGCAAGACTAGACGGGACTCCATCCATCAATCATGGCCAAGCAATGAGTACGGCTTGATACTTTAACTAACTAGGGTTATCACAAGCTTAGTTACTAACAAGATGCATCGAGATGTTCCAACAGCCACAAGTCCTGCAGACTTAATCTAGGTTATCCGGTCACAAGTTGAGAGAGTAGGATTAGGTGACTTGGGGGTGCAACACATGACAGTGTGCTGGAAATGTGCCCTACTCGACGGCAGGCTACAAGTCCAATTAAAGCGCCCAGATAACGGGACTACATGTAGCTGAGAAATCTCTTCATGAACTACATGATCAATCTAGTCATTATCCAAGTCAGATTCAATATGAATTCCTGACCGTGGTAACCAAGAATTCATGTCTTAAATATGATGCAAGACGAGACATGTAGCTTATATAAGCACAAACACCCACGGTGTCAAGACAAGAGTTACTTAGCAAGTCAAGATAGTCGTCACAACATCATATCAAGATTATCATGTTAGGTTTACTTATCAAGAATGTGCCACGATGGACCACTATCATGTCATGTTAATTATTACTTGTCACTGGCTAAGAGTGCGCCTTAACAGGCCATTATCGTATTCTATCCTTACATTATCATAAATGAGAGAACTTGTATAAAATAGCTAATAACATATTCTTGAAGCCAAGGAAAAGATTTACCACTTTCAAGTTGGGAGTTGGGAGAAATTCTGGCCACAAATAGGGCATAAAATAGCCAAAACAGGTACTATACGACACTATTCAGCACTATACGGCACTCCCATATACGGCTCGGACACTATACGACACTATAAGGCACTATACGACATTCCCATATGCGGCTCGGACACTATGCGGTACTATGCGGCACTCCCATATGCGGCTCGAACACTATGCGGCACTATACGGCACTCCCATATGCGGCTCAAACACTATACGGCACTATATGGCACTCCCATATGCGGCTCGGACACTATGTGGCACTATACGGCACTCCCATATGTGGCTTGGATACTATGCGACACTATGTGGCACTCCCATATGCGGCTCGAATACTATATGACACTATACGACACTCCCATATGCGGCTCGAATACTATGCGGCACTATACGGCACTCCCATATGCAGCTCGGACACTATGTGGTAATATACGGCACTATTCATCGATCCTACCAGAATCAGCACAAATGAACATAGAAATGGCTAAAAATACTTTTGGCCATAACTACCTCAAAACAAGTCGAAATCTAACTTTTAAAGGTCCATTTCGAATAAAATTGAATTCTCTACAACACGGAACAATCAAAACTTAAAAATAAAGGAGTTTAATAGATCAAAACCCAAGAAAACCGAAAATAATACAAACTTAGATCTACATGAATCCATCCACCAAAATAAAAAATGTTAAGTTCTAAAGTGGCTTAAAATCAAGTAAGGAAGAGAATGGAACAATAGAACTTGAGATCCCTCATGAAGCAAGTTGTACTTGCCTAGGACTTGGTAGGTTGGAGGAGTAAATAAAGAAGATGAAGAAATAAATGAAGAAGTGAATGAAGAGAAAAAAGAGAAGGGGTTGGGTTATATATCAACCCTCTCTATCTCAAACCAAGCCAACCCAAACCAAGTCAAATAAATCAAGTCAAGATTAAACCAAGGCTAGGCTAAGCAAAACAAGCCTAACTACGGTCCACCTGATAAATATCAGAAATCTCGTATATGCATACGAAAATACATATAACGGGAAACGGGAGTGACAACTCTATCCAACTAAAAAGAATTCCGTCCTCAAAATTTAATCAAGAGGTTAGAGATGTCGAGTAAAGCTATATTAATGATAAGCATGCTACGACTAGCAGTCAATCGAGCAATCATTCATGCAAGCAAGGAATTAAAAGCATAAGGCATAAGGAAGACATTATACCTTATGAGTCAAATAGGTGTGGATATCGCGAACGAATATCATCCTCACGCTCCCACGTTGACTCACCCAAAGAGTGATGACGCCAAGCAACACGGACTAAACTAATAGTCTTGTTCTTGAGCACCTTCTCTCTTTGGTCCAAAATGGATACGGGCCTTTCCTCATATGAAAGGTTGGTACCAACAACCAATTTCGAATGATCAAGTACATGACTTAGATCCAAAATATACCATCGCAATTGGGATACATGGAATACGTCATGTACCTCACATAACTACGGTAGAAGAGCGAGACGATAGGACACATCACCTACTCGCTCAAGGATATCGAACGGCCCTATGTACCTAGGACTAAGCTTTCCTCGTACACCGAATCGAATGACGCCACGGGTAGGCGAGATCCTAAGGAACACGTGGTCACCGACAGAAAACTCAAGGGGACGCCGATGAGAATCGACCCAATGGCGCTGGCGATCTTGGGCAACTCGAAGATGATCTCTGACTTGTCTGACCACCTCGATTGTCTGCGTAATCATCTTTGGACCACGCATCTGTCTCTCGCCAACATCATCCCATACAAATGGAAATTTGCACTTTCTGCCATGTAGTGCTTCCACTACAACAAAAAGACCTATTAATGACGCTCGACAAGGAGTTTTAATGACGGCTGATACAAAAGCGTTATTAAGTTAAAAAATATCTTTTTTCTATGACGGTTTGGGCTAATTCTGGGCTTTTTATAACATTTATAAAACAAAGCGTTATTAATAGTTTAGAGTGGTGGCAAACTTGTAATATTTTTTAACTTCAATTTTTTGCAAAATCCTTGCTGTACCCCGAGTTTCAACAAAAAATTTCCTCCACCAAAATCGTTCTGGTAGATTTTTTTCTTCTCTTCCTTTCTTCTCCCTCCTCTCCCCCAACTCCAAAACCCTAACTCTAGCTAGTTCAGCAACACCCTCCTCTTCTCCTCTTTTTCTCCTTCCTTTCCCCCAACTCCAAAACCCTAACCCTAGATCCAAAACCCTAAATCTAGTTAGAAAGGGATCCGACTCAGTGATGATAGGAAGAGACTAGAAAAAGAAACAAAAACAATACCATCCTCCCACTTCTCAATAACACTCTTTTATTATTTCCCACTGCTCCAGGCTCCAGTACTCTAGAGAAGGGAGAGGGAGAGAGAGAAAGAAAAGAAAAATGGAGAGGGCTACTCCGGCGAGGAAACCCCACACCTCGACATCCGATCTGCTGACGTGGTCGGAGACCCCTCTGCCGCCGGCCGACCTATCGTCGGCGGACTCGTCGGCGAGGCAGTCGCACAAGGTGAGCACTAACCCTAGCTCGATCTGTTGCTTTTGGTTTATTATTAAGATTATTATTTTTTGTTTGTAGCCTCCTGGAGGGATCAGTCCAGTGATGTTTGGAGCTCATATGAGCAAGGAGGAGGCCGAGAGCGTCCTCCAAAGGTCAGATCTGGTGGTTTTTTATCTTCCAATTTTAAATTAATTTTTTTTGTAGATCGGGATGCAATAAGTCTAATTATGGAGTTTCTTTCTTTATCTGGTCGAATGTGACACTAAGAAAGATAGTTGGATGCTGGTGGCATAGTGGGATAAAGAGAGATGGGATTTCGTTTTGCTATAGGAAGAGGACAAGGGGGTTCTCTCTGTTGGCAAGTGACAAACGAGAAGGGAAGGGACACATGCCGGGTTGCACATGGAAGGCAGAGGAGCCATGTGGGTGTCGGGTGGCAACACATGAAAGGGGGGAGGTCTCGGGTGGTAACAAGAGAAGTAAGGGATGGTGGTGTCCTATGGCCTCACAAAGAGAATGAGAGGGAAGGGAATGAACATCAGCTGGGTTAGAGAAAAGGGGGGATAAGATTAGGACTTTTTTCTTCTTTCTAGTCTTCACATCTTGGTTTAGGCTTCACTCACATGCGATCTCACAAGAGCATCAGTTGAAGAATAGGCTTATTTGCATAACTATCGTAGCTAGGAATTTGGCACCAACATAAATTGTCGACACAAGATTGACTTTTGGCCATAAAACCTTGACGGCTAGATGTAGACCTACATAATTGACTATGGCTCTGAGTATTGAGTTCATGTAATGAAGGGCATAATTTCATAGCTTGGCGCCAATCCATATCGATTCTGGTCTTATTCTATGGCTCTGCAGTGTTAGTCTAATAGATTCATTTAGTAATTATTTTTCCTTTCAAACTTTCGTCTTCTGACTAATGCTTATTAAAAGTTAAGGATTACCTTGCATCTTCTAGTTGTAAGAGGATGGGTAAAGAACTGGAAAAAGAGAAGTGTAAAGCATCACAATCTTTTTAACTATAAATCATAAGATTAGGTGATAGTTTCATCTTTCATGTAGCCAACCTCAATGATTTGCTGTTAAGGCTCTATTCTGATGTTTATTGGTTATGCTTTATTTCCTTGTTAGTTCTTAGTTCAGAACTTCAGAATCATACTCTGAATTTAAGGTTTTACTTCCTAGTTGCATATGTTTGAAGTTTTCTATGATGACTTATTTCAAGTTAAACAACAAAGAAGGAATAAAAGTTGAAAATCAATTAGTCAACATCTAACAAAGTCAAAATCTCCTCAAAACCTGATTTCTTACAAGGATGCTTGTTTGATATTTCGGGCATCTTTATTGATTTATCCAGTCAGTTGATTTTATAGACATTTGATTAGTTCGGCCCGTACATGTTTAGAATATGGAGATCATGATGCACAATGTTGATCACCATTTTGTATGTGAAATCTACATTCAAGGCACCATTCACGTTTGTTAAAATCACAAACACCTCAGCTACTAACCAACTCATATGTGCGTGCGTGCGTGTGTGCGTGTGTGTGTGTGGTGTATGTGGTGTGTGTGTGTGTTGGTGGGCGGAGAGATGAAGGGTATTGGGCCAAGCTTACGAGTATTTGGACTTTTACAGTTCTAATAAGCAGTCACTAATTCGTACCGGTCATATGATTGCACAAGTTGATTCTCATGTAGAAGAATGTTATGGAAGGTATACACACACATATAACCATTTTTGTGTTGTGGGCTTGTGGCTTGAGTTCATGTATGTTTCTGTTTTTAGCACGTGCAAGCAAAGAAAAAGGTGTATTGCCATTAACTATATGGCCTCCTAGTCGAGGTTCACAGTATAGGAATTGGTTTTGGATCCACGTTCTCCAAATCAAGCAAACTTTATATGAAAACAGGCCAGAACGACGCCACAAGTCTACTGGTGGTGTCAGAAATTGAATCCGGAGTCCCGGATTCAAAAATAGAATTTTACAAGTGCAACACTAAGAATTTGAACGACCAACTTTGGCGTCGAATTCGACCGACCTAACAAGATCAAACTGAAATGAAATCTAAAGGGGACGGGAAGAGGGTTATACCAGCTGTGCACCGAAACTGGTAGCGCACAAAACGGAGCTGCGACGACGAAGATACGAACCCGCGAAGTTGGCATCACAAAACTGTTCCAAAAGAGTTCAAATTAAAACGTCAAATTGGTGGCCGATTTTGATGTATCAAACGACGAAATTAACGGGTGAAATTTGACAGAGGTAAAGAGGGATATACCGAGATTGTAACGGAGCAAAGAAATCACCGATCTAACGGTCGAATTTTCGGAAAAATGTGCACGAAGTTGCTGCGACGGAACGCCATTCTGAGTTCGTCGTCGAGCTCGCGCCGACGGGATTTCGTGCTAAATGCACGAATAGCCTATGCGGCGCATCGGGGAAGTGGCCGGTGGCCTGGGGGAGGTCGCCGGGGTCGCGCACGGCCGGGAGGGGGGCCGACGGCGACGACGGTTGGCTGCACGGTGGCGCGCGACGACGGACAGCGCCGCCGGAGCTGCTGCTCGCACTGCTGTTGCAGCCGCGGCTAGCTGCTGCTCCTGTGCAGCGTATGCGCGCGGGCGTCGTCGGCGATGGCACGCGACGGCGGAGGCCCGGCGGTGGCATGCGCGGCTGGATAGAGTGGAGGAGTTATGGTGGTGGGGGCAATAGTTATGAAGTCGGTGAAGGTGGTGGTGTTGTGGTATGGTGCTCTTCTTTGAAGAAGAAGAAGAAGACTAAGAAGAAGGAGAGTGAGAAGGAGAGAGAGATGATGATGATGATGTAAAGAAAATAAGAGGGGGGGCTGTACCAGTACGGGAGAGGGGTGAGGTGGTGTGGTAAAATGTGTATGTGTGTATGTGTAGTTTTTAAAAAAGAGAGAGAGAGTGAATGAGAGATATTATGTGGGGAAGAGAGAGAAAGAGAAGTAGAGAGGGGGCTGTATGTTCGGCCACATGGGTGATGTGGTCGGCTGTGAGGTGGAGGGGTTGGGGTTGTGTGTGTTTGTTTGTTATAGGAAAGAGAGTGAGAGAGTTATATATATATATATATATATATATATATATATATATATATGTATGTATGTATATATATATATATATTAGAGAAAAAAAAGGAGATATTTATATATATAGAGATATTTTGAGTTGAGAAAAAAAGAAAAAATATAAGTGGGGTGTATGGGCAAACATGATAGGGCCTACACCCAATTGGGTCGGGTACTGGCTAAGATCGGACAGGTTCGGGACCAAGATTTAATTAAATAACAATTTTAAACTATTAAAAATCATGGATGAAATGGGAGCACAAGGAAAATCAATTCGATAGCACGCAAGTGGCAGGTGCATAGTAGGCTCAAAACAGGCCAGGGCCATATTTTGGGTCGACTGGATTGGACCGATATCGGGCCCGGGAATTAAATGGGAAATTAAATCAGGTTTTAAGGTAGATAATTAATTGGCCTAAATTGACCCGAAAGTTGTACGAAGAAAATAAAGCACAAGATGGTGTGTCTGAGTGGGACACGAAGGTCATGGGTGAAGAGCGTCTCGAGTAGATCATGCATGGCAAGTTGGTTCCAAGGAAAAGGCTAGTCTGGTGCTCCTAAATTAAAAGTCATAACGTGCAAACGATGATCAAGGAAAAGAGTGGAAATTCAATTAATAATTAAAATGGTCTAAATTGACCCAAACTTGCGCGAAGCAAAAAAGAGTACAAGGGAACAAGTTCGAGTGGGACATGAAATATCACTGTGAAGATAATCTCGTCTACTACAAACTTCAAAAAGGAAGTTTCCAGAGACTGGCAGCCCTGATGCTCCAGAAGTCAAAGGCACGGTAAAGAGCATTTAATGAACAGGATTAATCAATTAAAAAGAATTATCGAGAATAAATGATTTAGAAAATTCAAAAATAAATTCTGGAAATTCAGGGGGCTTACATCCTACCCACCTTATAAGAATTTCGTTCTCGAAATTTAAAGGTTGGTAGTGGGGTTAAAACATGATAGAAGATTTAAGCAATATTTAGGCACGATCCAAGAATGATAAGTTTTGCACGATCAAGATAACCGATTCACAGCTGTTCAGGCACGAGTAGAGATTTGGCACGATAGAATCATGATACAAACAAAATCATATGCACGTGATTTCAGAAATAAGTCAAGTCATTGGGGCACGATTTAGATATGCCAACGAAATCAAAACTTGAGCTTCGTCCGGTTACAATCGAGTCAAGCATTGATTAACAAGATTTTAGCTCGAAGAACATTAGATTTAGGGTTAAGATTATCAAGATCATGAAAACCAAAGTCGGATAGTCATAATATAAAACAAGGTTAAGAGAAACAAATAGAGAGAAAATTTTTGAGTATAGCACGATTGAGAGATAGAATTGATAAAAATCAGGTTATAGGTCACATAAGCACGATCAAGATCCAAGTTCAGTTGTGAATGACGAATAAATCATGAATTCAAAATCAAGGTCTTAAAAGCACAATTTAGAAGCAAGATGATATGCATAGTTATGATCGTTAAAATTACGATCAAGGAACTCCAAGTTGCCTTAGTCACGCTAGATCATCTAGGCATGATTAAGCACAAGGAAATTTTAGATACAATTAGAAAATCAAATCAAATTCGAAAAGAGTATAGGCACGAGTGTTTCAAAATCCAAACATGCTCAAAATTGAATTTCAATACGATCATAGATACGGTCAGCTCAACCTCGGTCAAAAGTATAATGGTTTAGGCATGACCAAATGAGACTCTGGCATAATCAAGGATAGTATGAAACCTAATCGTGATTGGAATAGAATTTAGTCATTTGCCAGAATTGAATCGAAAGTTTGAAGCACGAGTGATGATAGCATTGTCCAATCACGATAAAAATAAATAATTTAGTCTCCGTACGATTTAAATTGATGAAATTTTGAGTAAATCAGAATTTGGGCAAGATGGGGAACAAGATTAACGAAGGCTGGGCACGAGCATCCAAGGATGGAAATCCAGGTCCCAATGGAAATTGGAACTCATTCAAGTCTAGTCAGCAATTAAGACTCCTTGGCACGATAAACAAGACGACAAAAATTGATTGGTCATGGATAGAAGGGAATCAAAATCTTAACAGTATCGAAATTTAAGAAACAATTGAGATGTAAAAATTTCAAATTTTTTTTTCCAGAGTTTCCAAGTGTAGATGACAGAAGTAGATACGTGATAGTTGATTGGTGTAATCAAGACATAGCTAAACAAGTCAAAGGAAATGATGGCAAAATGAGGAAATCATCATATGATGAGAAGGAAAATGACGGAACAAGAAATAATGGTAGGAATTGTCCTTGATCAATAGGTTAAAAGAAGTGAATCAACTTAAGATATGACCTGATAACCATACACGTCCATCCAAAATCATGTTGCCAGAATTTACGCCACGCCAGTAAACATAGCTGCAATAAACGATAGAGTCCATAACAAAGCTATACACCCTATAATCATGTCATCTAGATTCCTTACCATGCCAACCGGTATGGCTGCAAGAGAATCTAAATGTCATAACTAGGATAGTATATCCAAAATCAGGCTCCATGTCCTTGTCAGGCTAGCTAATATGACTGCGATAAATTCTAAACTCCATAAATAAAGTAGATATTTATCGTTCTCATCGTCCTCATCCAAAAATATGTTTATCAGGATATCATAACTCAATTCTTAAAAGAATTATCCAAAACAAAATCAAAGGTCAACAACAAATATTAAGATTTAAAATTCAACAACAAGTCAAGGGTAAGTTAATAGAAACAACGGAAAACAACTTCCGAGATAGGGTTCAGAGGAAAATCTCAGGAAAAGTCCCGAAAGTACTACCTAGGTCAAGATAGAAAATGGTGGAATATATCTAAAACAAACCTCGACCATGATACGAGGTTGATAAATCATATTCTCTTCCCAACCTAGATGATATACAAGTCCAACTTATACCCTTCCTCTGGGGTCCACAAACTCATCCCAAGAAGGAATAAAGTTTGATACAAACAGATATTTCAGAAATCATGATGAATGCAAGTGGGAAAAGATTTGGAAGCCTTCGAAATAAGATTTCCAGGGGTCATCCCTGGAATCTACCAAGAGTTCCTAATACGTGACTGAGTACCAATTCCTAAAATATTCCATGACTCAACCTTAATCCTAGGGCAGGCTCGTAGTAGTACAGATAAGCTCAAGCACTACTACGACTTTGCATTAACTGCAAAGACTGACCTGCATGGGCCACCACTAAAAATGTGTCACAACTCGCACCCGGATATACGAGTACGAATACGTGGGCCACGCCCAGCCTACGCCGCGGTATCGGCGGTAGAACGCTGTCAAGTATACTATACTAACTACAACTTTTAAGATCCATAACTATGAAATATACTCATGTCACATCACGCAAACTAAGGAAGATAAGACAAGAAATAATTACAATATCACTATAACAACTAGAATCTACAATGATCATAAGACAGGAAAATAAAGAAGGAACAACAAGACTAACTAAAGATAACTACCAGGCAACTCATATAGAAGAATAGTGAGATCCACCTCAGCTAGCAACATCATGAAGTCCAAATACTAAGGGTACAACTACTCCTAAAATTTTGTCAACATATCCAGTCAGGATGGAACGAGCACAAATCTCAAATAACAGTTCTAATTAGACGATATTGAACATGTAGCAGTAAATAGAGAGAATATACAAGAAATCATGAAATGTACATGTGAGTATCATGGCAAGGTAAGCTGTAAATTTAGAGCTAGAACAAGGCAAGTAAAGATCATGGCATGTACAAGAATCAAGAATCACCTATCTAGGTGTGTGAGTACTAGCTACAATACGTGGCCGGCTTGGGAACTTGCACAATAGTAACAGGCCTAGCTAACCATACGTGGGGTGTATGATCAACACTCACAATCAATAAGTGCACAAGGGGTACACAATAGGCTTTGACCACATATCTACACTAATACTCCCCGTTTCCCCCGACTAGTATAGTGGATCCAACCATGACACATCATGACGCGCAATTCTCTGAGAGGTTAGCTAGCCTTCGCAGGAATCGTGTCTATACAATGCACAAGGAACAAAAAAGATTTTCACAAGATATACCAAGGAAAGCGAGGAATAATATCTCATGACGGGATCTAGAGAAATACTAATCCGTGTGAACAATGTGTCAAGAGAACAAGGATATCTACACTAAATACAAGAAACATAAACGATATCATAAAACAAAAATATTATCAGAGAATGTACTCGCCTGGGGTCCTACTGTCAATATGAATCAGGGTTCAGAGTAAAGCCACAGACCTAAAGATGAAATAATACAAGAGCTGATCAGGGTCAAAAGACATACTAACATCTAGGTCAAACTAAGTCAAACTAAGACAAACTGGGTCAAGGTTGGCGTACAGTTGACTCTGGGTCAAATGGTCAACTCTGGTCCAGTGCTAGTCAATTTTAGGCTATGGTTGACTTCCGGTTGACTTTTGGTCAAAATAGTCAAATGTGGTCAACCAAGGTCAAAACTAGTCTAACCTAGGTCAAATGTTGACTCTACTTTGACGTTCAGTCAAAGTAGTCAACCATGGTCAAACTGGGTTAAAGCTAGTTTCTATAAACATCTACAAGGTCAACACATTCAATTTCAGTGGTTGTGAAATCACTGGAATCGATGGTTCTCTAAAACAACCAAAATGAGAAAATATTATAATAATAGGGTGACACAAAAAGGGAAAAAATCTACAGATGTTGTCGGATGATGATACTAACATCACCAACGTGTCCAGAATAGTCAAATCAGCTAGGATAGCCTGTCCAAAAGTCTAATTTGGACACAGGGGCAAAACGGTAATTTTGGGCCAAAATGATGTCCGCCGTTGGACACACTTTGCACCGAAAAACATGCCAAAATAAAAGTGCACAAAACCTAACAAATTATATGTCCACGAATCCAGAATGACGATACGAACCCAACGGTATATCCAGAATTGGATTCCGTTGACCCGATTCTCAAATTGGTTCGTTGACCAGGACATTGAAATTCCGATTTGTACGGAAAAGCGTGTCGGAGCTAGTGTCCTCAAACTCAGCAAATCATATGTCAACGAGTCCAGAATGATGATACGAACTCAACGGTGTATCCGGAATTGGATTCCGATGAGCCGATCTCAAAATGACCTGTTGGCCCGGATATTGGTATCCGACTTGCACCGAAATGCGTGCCAGAACCAATGTCCACTAAAACCTAGCAAATTATATGTTAACGAGTCCAGAATGACGACACGAACTCAACGGTATATCCGAAATTGGATTCCGATGAGCCGGCGTCAAAAAGTCCCGTTGACTCAGAAAGTGGGACCCGCTTTGTACCGAAATGCTTGCCAGGGCCCACGTTCTCCAAATCAAGCAAAATTTATATGAAAATAGGCCAGAACGATGCCACGAGTCTACTGGTGGTGTCAGAAATTGAATCCGGAGTTCCGGGTTCAAAAATGGAATTTTACAAGTGCAACATTAAGAATTCGAACGGCCAACTTTGGCGTCGAATTCGACCGACCTAACAAGCTCAAACTGAAATAAAATCTAAAGGGGACGGGAAGAGGGTTATACCAGCTGTGCATCGGAAATGGTAGTGCGCATAACGGAGCTGCGACAACAAAGATACAAACCCGCGAAGTTGGCGTCACAAAACTGTCCAAAAATAGTTCAAATTAAAACGTCAACTTGGTGGCCGGTTTTGATGTATCAAACGACGAAATTAACGGATGAAATTTGACAGAGGTGAAGAGGGATATACCGAGATTGTAACGGAGTGAAGAAATCACCGATCCAACGGTCAAATTTCTGAGAAAATGTGCGCAAAGTCGCTGCGACGGAACGCCATTCTGAGTTCGTCGCCGAGCTCGCGCCGACGGGATTTCGTGCGAAATGTACGAATAGCCTATACGGCGCATCGGGGAAGTGGCCGGTGGCCTGGGTGAGGTCGCCGGGGTCGCACACGGTCGTGGGGGGCCGACGGCGACGGCAGTTGGCAGTACGGTGCGACGGCGGACAGCGCCGTCGGAGCTGCTGCTCGCGTTGCTGTTGCAGCCGCGGCTAGCTGCTGCTCCTGCGCTGCGTACGCGCGCGGGCGTCGCCGGCGATGGCGCGCGGCGGCGGAGGCCCGGCGGTGGCGCACGCGGCTGGGTAGGGTGGAGGAGTTATGGTGGTGGGGGCAATGGTGATGAAGTCGGTGAAGGTGGTGGTGTTGTGGTGTGGTGCTCTTCTTTGAAGAAGAAGAAGAAGACTAAGAAGAAGGAGAGTGAGAAGGAGAGAGAGATGATGATGATGATGTAAAGAAAATAAAGGGGGGGGGCTGTACCAGTACGGGAGAGGGGTGAGGTGGTGTGATGTGTTTGTTTGTTGGGAGAGAGAGAGAAAGAAATGTGTATGTGTGTATGTGTAGTTTTTAAAAGAGAGAGAGAGAGAGTGAATGAGAGATATTATGTGGGAAAGAGAGAGAAAGAGAAGTAGAGAGGGGGCTGTGTGTTCGGCCACATGGGTGATGTGGTCGGCTGTGAGGTGGAGGGGTTGGGGTTGTGTGTGTTTGTTTGTTATAGGAAAGAGAGTGAGAGAGTTATATTATAATACATATATATATATATATATATATATATATATATATATATATATATATATATATATGTATATATATATATATAAGAGAAAGAAAAGGAGATATTTATATATATAGAGATATTTTGAGTAGAGAAAAAAATAGAAAAAATATAAGTGGGGTGTATGGGCAAACATGATAGGGCCTACACCCAATTGGGTCGGGTACTGGCTAAGATCGGACAGGTTCGGGACCAAGATTTAATTAAATAACAATTTTAAACTATTAAAAATCATGGACGAAATAGGAGAACAAGGAAAATCAATTCGATGGCACGCAAGTGGCACGTGCATAGTAGGCTCAAAACAGGCTAGGGCCATATTTTGGGTCGACTGGATTGGACCGATATCGGGCCCAGAAATTAAATGGGAAATTAAATCAGGTTTTACGGTAGATAATTAATTGGCCTAAATTGACCCAAAAGTTGTGCAAAGAAAATAAAAGCACAAGATGGTGTGCCTGAGTGGGACACGAAGGTCATGGGTGAAGAGCGTCTCGAGTAGATCATGCATGGCAAGTTGGTTCCAAGGAAAAGACTAGTCTGGTGCTCCTAAATTAAAAGTCATAACGTGCAAACGATGATCAAGGAAAAGAGTGGAAATTCAATTAATAATTAAAATGGTCTAAATTGACCCGAACTTGCGCGAAGCAAAAAAGAGTACAAGGTAACAAGTTCGAGTGGGACATGAAATATCACTGTGAAGATAATCTCGTCTACTACAAACTTCGAGAAGGAAGTTTCCAGAGACTGGCATCCCTGATGCTCCAGAAGTCAAAGGCACGGTAAAGAGCATTTAATGATCAAGATTAATCAATTAAAAATAACTATCGAGAATAAATGATTTGGAAAATTCAAAATAAATTTCGAAAATTCAGGGGGCTTACAAATCCGGTCAAAAGTCATATCATATATATCTATCCTATACGATGGGGCAGATAGAACTCCCTCAGCCAGTGCATATAAGACTCCTCCACGCCAGCAAGATCAATATCTATAGGAGCTGGATGACTGGAACTCCCGTTAAAAATGCCTTCTGGTGCCACCTCCTCCATCACAGCGATATCGACTTTAGAAATCACTTTCTCTTTAATAGTAGCAGGAGGCACTTCTTCTTTAACCATGATCTCTGCTTTAGGTATCACCTCCTCAGAAGTAGGAGGAAGCACTTCCTCTTCAGCAGCAGGAAGTATCACTACCTCCTCAACAGCCATCTGTGCCTCTCTCAATCGATGTACTCGAGTCATGGGTGCCATCTGGTAAGATTGATGGAAATATAGAGATTAATTAGTGGGTTAAACAAAATGACAATATATTTCACAAGTCTAAATAACTGTTGCATGGAGATTAATTAGTGGTTAAACATATTTTATATTTTATTTTATTTTCAATCATCTTCTGAAAATTCATCTTCTTTGTTCTCCTAGTCCTCATCTTCTTCTGCTTTCTCATATTCGCTTTCATCTACTTCGTTTCCCTCTTCGAATACTTCTACCACTCTTACGTGATTATACGTGTAATGTTGAACTTTCGTTGTGTCCACGTCAACTATATTTGTTACGATAGATAGCTCGTCCTCCTGATAAGCTATTTCGTCAATATCGTAGGTATTTCTGGCTTTATTCTTGCATACTACCCACCAGTCCAATCTAGTTGTTCCTCGTTTAGGATAAGTAGTGAAGTAAACGAGTTGAGCATGACTTGCTAGAATAAATGGTTCATATCCTTGATATCGTCGTCGGTAGTTAATATCCACAAGACTATGCTTATCAATTTTCCAACCTTGATCTTGGATCGGATTGAACCAATTACACTTGAACAACATGATCTTAGCCGAATCTATGCCGTAGTTATATGTCAACTCCATAATCTCCCGTAAGATGACATAGAAATCATTGCTCGGATCGGCATCTTTGTAATTTGTAGATCTGATACACAAACAATTATTTTTGGTCGAATCAAGATCCGAAAAGTTCTCTCTGATCGAAGCATTTATTTTCACGAACCTAAACCCATTCACACAGTAGCTCTGCCAGATTTTGACGGAATAAATTGGCCCCATGGTTAGAGTTCTAATATTCTCTCGTGTTGCATACGTCCAGACGATCGACCCAAATACCATAAGATAAGAAATTAAATTCAGCGTTCCGTTAATTACTGTGTAAAGTATATATACAAAAAGTAATTATCGAACATCTTACATATGTACTCAACCATGAAAGAAAATGACGTTTTATTTTTTGTTCTGATTCTTTATTTATTATGTACTTTTTACTCGACCTTAGCTCATCATTAAATGTGCTGAAAACAATAACACATCGACCGATTAGTGTAATAATAATATTGGATACTATTACATGCATAGATGACGTAAGTGTGGACGTATTTGTTACTTACCCCTCAAGCTTCTCCACTTCATCCTCATCGCAGTTAAGTAATATATATAACTGTGTAGTCCTTAGTTCTTCGTCATTCAGATATCTTTTATTTATTTTTCCCGAACGCTTTTCGAAAGTATTGAAGACTTTCAGTATTGCATCATTAGATTCAAGATATCCATCGTCGTTTCTCGGAGCCCTTGTTCTATTAATAGCAACATGTGACTTGAAATACATCAAGAAGAAATTTGTAATCTCCTCGAGAACATATGCGTCACAAATAGAACCCTCGACCTGAGCCTTATTTTTCACCTTTCTCTTTAGGTGGTTCAAATGCCGCTCAAATGGGTACATCCACCGACAATCGATGGGCCTACCAACACGTGCTTTATAGGAAAGATGAATTGGCAAATGCTCCATGGAGGTGAAGAACCCAGTAGGGAACACCCTCTCAAGCTTGCACAGTGTTGTCGCAATATCATTCTCTTGTTTTTCTAGACGATCGACAAGCAACTTAGTAGAACAAAGATCTCTAAAGAATATGCTCAGCTCTGTCAACGGATCCCAAATGACCGACGATAATAATTCCCAAAATACGATCGGAATTAACCTCTCCATAAATACGTGACAGTTGTGGCTCTTCATACCCGTCGGTTTGTTCTCATTTGAGTCGAAGTATCTTCTTAAATTCCATACGTACCCATCAGAAAATTTTAGGCCCTAAATCCACCTACAAAGTCTCACTTTATCCTCCATATCTAGAGAGAAAATTGCCTTAGGCTGCTTATACTTTCCATTACCTTCCTTTATCAAATGCAACGCAAGACGTCTGTATATATCTTCCATGTCCAACCTGCCCTTGGAATTATCTTTCATCTTTCTCTTTACGTCCATCACAGTATTAATTATGTTGTCAAACATATTTTTTCTCGATATGCATGACATTAAGGTTATAAGTGCAGCCAAATTCATCACAGTTGTATCCCTTTGCAGGCTCTTCGATAGTACTTAGAAAATCCTTGACCTCCTCCCATATTGTGTCTCCGGTCCACCTTGGCGTTGGATTGTCCTTCTCCATAACATCGGTACGAAAAGCATTCATGTTCCTCCGGATCGGATGGTCCTTCGACAGGAGCTGTCGATGACAATCGAAGAAGTACGATTTTCCTCCGTGTTTCAAACGAAAAGCCTTCGTGCGGTCCATGTACGGACATGGGAGACGACCATGAGTGCTCCATCTAGATAATATTCCATAAGCCAAAAAGTCATTAATGGTCCACATCAGTGCGGCCCCCATCTGAAAGTTCTGCTTTCTGTAAACGTCATACGTGTTGGCGATTACTTTCCATAGCTGATTCAATTCATCTATTAACGGCTGTAAGTACACATCGATATTCCTTCTCGAATTGTTTGCACTACCAAAATATCTCATATTAGCGACGCCAAATGACGTCACTAAACAGCAATAAAATATCGCTAACTGAAAACAGCGACGTATTTAGCAACATTTTGGGCATGTCGTGTTATTCATGGTCGCTATTAGCAAAAATGTCGCTATTCGTCGCCATAGCAACGTAGATCGACGATGTACTACGTCGCTAGTATTGGCGACATTTACCAACAACAACGTTGATAATTAGCGACGTAACCTTTCGTTGCTGATTTTTGCTGTCCATTTATATTTTAGCGACGTTAAATTAGTGATTAGCAACGTTGTCCGACTCCATATCTGAGATTTTTTTGGTTGCCACGTCATTATTTTTGCGAAGTTTAGCAACGTTACGATATTTGAATACCGACGTCCGGATACTAGATTAGCTGACCCGTACAGCTTGCTACGTCAAAGCATCTGCGACGATTAGCAACATTTGATTTTCAGGTCTGTGACGTATGTATGCATCGGTGATCGTCGCTAAACGTCGCTAATTCCAAAAAAATTGTATAAAAAAATAGCAGGTAGTATGCATTTCACATAAATAACAGTTACATTAAAAATATCGTACCTGCATTTAGAGTTTCAGTTTACAAATAATAGACCCGGGGCAACCCTCCGTAGAATTCCCTGGGTTCGTCGACCCCTTCGGTGGAACACTCAACACCGGTAAACCAATATAGAGATAAAGAATAATAATGCATTACCAATAATCAAATAAATAGAATCGAACGGTCAGAAAGACAAGAAATAGCCGGGTGGATACAAATCCACTACCAAACGGCTATAAAAAGTGTGTCCGATAATATTCAACACAAATAGTCATACCCGGGATAAAATAAATACATAAACCAACAAATACATAAAGACCCAACAATGGGTCACCAACACAACAAATGAAAACAAGTCCAATAAAGGACTATGCCTGGTCATGATGAGGAGAAGGGGGAGGAGTGGGCAGTTCCTGCACCTGGGACAGCAGGAACCTATACTGCTCTGGGGTCAGCATCACCGGTGACGACCCATCAGTAGGAGGAAGAGGAGGCAGTGGAGCCGCTGCAGTCGGTGTGGATGCCGAAGCATGACCAGGAAGTGTCCGCTCTATGGCCAGCAGTCTGGAGTTGGTGGAAGCCATAACAGCCGCCAGTCTCAAAACCTGTTCGCCAATGGCCACCTGCGTCCCCTGCACCACCTGAACGGCATGATCCGTCCTCTCGCCCATATCCCTAATGGTGCGCTCGAGCATATCAAATCGTACGGTGAGGGCCGCATTGTCCGTCTGCTGCTGAGACTGGGGCTGCTCCATCCTCCGCAACAGCTCGTTACGCAGCTCAGTAACCTGGCGACATAGTTCCCCCACTCGGACCGACTCCTCTGAGGGATATAGGGAATGCACACTGGCAGAGGAGGCTCTGGATGACTGCGTCCTAACAAAGGCACCGTAGGATCGCGCACCGTAGTACATACCCCTCTGAAAACCACCAACGACAATCATCCAGAGCTCGTCCATCGTCTGAGCCGTAGGGGGTTGCACAGAAGTACCAGCCCCTCCCTCCGTAGATGCACTAGTAAGCCCATGCTCTAGCCTAAGAAACTCATCCTAGAAAAGTACGCATCTCGATAAGCATAATATTTACTTCCAATCTAGTTGTTCCACATCTATGGATATATTTACATATTTTTAAGTTATAATAAAGTTAGTGACACATAAAGTGTTACGCCCCACAAGCCAGAATACTGGAGAGCGGGGGACAGACACAGCCAGCTACGTACATTGAAGTGAATCCCACCTCGCAATATGGTCACGACTGTCTAGATGCATGAGGGTTTACTACAAGCAAACAGTCACTTATGGTCAAGAACAAGCCTAGTGTCTCAATCTCAAGCAAGTAAGTAAATGTAACAAGATGGCAGATCATCAGTCATACAAAGTAAGACGTCCCAAACATTACATATTCAGATGATCATGAAGCTAGTCATACAAAATACGAAGACTAGCAAGAGTTTAAGTCATACATGATCAACCCTAGGATTTGTCAATCATGTTACGGCCCTTAGGTAGACAGAAATATAAATTTAACACGAGCTAACACTTGCTCGGTGGCTAAACGCCTCAAAAGTATAAATTATAATAGAGTGGGAGAGCAAAATAAAACCTACTCGTTGCCAGGGTTGCGTCTAGTGTGCACCATTTGGCTGGAAGGCTGGAAGATCCTCGGGTGCTACTCCGAAATCTGGCCATACAAAATCAGCTGAGTCAGACCCCAAAAAGAATAAGTGCCACAAGGGAGGCTTCACTTAAGAACTAAAACCAGCATATTAGCACAAAAGACATAATTGATAAATAGAGACATGGGTTAGAGAAAATAAGGTGATAAACGATAAGACAACTAAAGGACTATTCTGGTAGCCAAGTTACAACCCATAAACAAAAAAAGGACCGGAGTTGTAACCCTTCACCTGAATAGAACTTAGTCTCCAACCAATTATCGACAATAGTAAAGCACAACAGTAATGTTCTGGAATAACCATGTACTTGTCTTGTATAGGCAAGACTAGACGAGACTCCTTCCATCAATCATGGCCAAGCAATGAGTACGGCTTGATACTTTAACTAACTAGGGTTATCACAAGCTTAGTTACTAACAAGATGCATCGAGATGTTCCAACAGCCACAAGCCCTGCAGACTTAATCTAGGTTATCCAGTCACAAGTTGAGAGAGTAGGATTAGGTGACTTGGGGGTGCAACACATGACAGTATGCTGGAAATGTGCCCTACTCGACGGCAGGCTACAAGTCTAATTAAAGCGCCCAGATAACGGGACTGCATGTAGCTGAGAAATCTCTTCATAAACTACATGATCAATCTAGTCATTATCCAAGTCAGATTCAATATGAATCCCTGACCGTGGTAACCAAGAATTCATGTCCTAAATATGATGCAAGACGAGACATGTAGCTTATACAAGCACAAACACCCACGGTGTCAAGACAAGAGTTACTTAGCAAGTCAAGATAGTCGTCACAACATCATATCAAGATTATCATGTTAGGTTTACTTATCAAGAATGTGCCACGATGGACCACTATCATGTCATGTTAATTATTACTTGTCACTGGCTAAGAGTGCGCCTTAACAGGCCATTATCGTATTCTATCCTTACATTATCATAAATGAGAGAACTTGCATAAAATAGCTAGTAACATATTCTTGAAGCCAAGAAAAAGATTTACCACTTTCAAGTTGGGAGTTGGGAGAAATTCTGGCCACAAATAGGGCATAAAATAGCCAAAACAGGTACTATGCGACACTATTCAGCACTATACGGCACTCCCATATGCGGCTCGGACACTATGCGACACTATAAGGCACTATACGACACTTCCATATGCGGCTCGAACACTATGCGGCACTATGCGGCACTCCCATATGCGGCTCGGATACTATGCGGCACTATACGGCACTTCCATATGCGGCTCAAACACTATACGGCACTATATGGCACTCCCATATGCGGCTCGGACACTATGCGACACTATACGGCACTCCTATATGTGGCTTGGACACTATGCGACACTATGTGGCACTCCCATATGCGGCTCGAATACTATACGGCACTATGCGGCACTCCCATATGCGGCTCGAATACTATACGACACTATACGGCACTCCCATATGCAGCTCGGACACTATGTGGTAATATACGGCACTATTCATCATTCCTACCAGAATCAGCACAGATGAACATAGAAATGGCTAAAAATACTTTTGGCCATAACTACCTCAAAACAAGTCGAAATCTAACTTTTAAAGGTACATTTCGGATAAAATTGAATTCTCTACAACACGGAACAATCAAAACCTAAAAATAAAGGAGTTTAATAGATCAAAACCCAAGAAAATCGAAAATAATACAAACTTAGATCTACATGAATCCATCCACCAAAATAAAAAATGTTAAGTTCTAAAGTGGCTTAAAATCAAGTAAGGAAGAGAATGGAACAATAGAACTTGAGATCCCTCATAAAGCAAGTTGTACTTGCCTAGGACTTGGTAGGTTGGAGGAGTAAATGAAGAAGATGAAGAAATAAATAAAGAAGTGAATGAAGAGAAAAAAGAGAAGGAGTTGGGTTATATATCAACCCTCTCCATCTCAAACCAAGCCAAGCCAAACCAAGTAAAATAAATCAAGTCAAGATTAAACCAAGGCTAGGCTAAGCAAAACAAGCCTAACTACGGTCCACCTGATAAATATCAGAAATCTCGTATATGCATACAAAAATACGTATAACGGGAAACGGGAGTGACAACTCTATCCAACTAAAAAGAATTTCGTCCTCAAAATTTAATTAAGAGGTTAGAGATGTCGGGTAAAGCTATATTAATGATAAGCATGCTACGACTAGCAGTCAATCAAGCAATCATTCATGCAAGCAAGGAATTAAAAGTATAAGGCATAAGGAAGACATTATACCTTGTGAGTCAAATAGGTGTGGATATCGCGAACGAATATCATCCTCACGCTCCCACGTTGACTCACCCAAAGAGTGATGACGCCAAGCAACACGGACTAAACTAATAGTCTTGTTCTTGAGCACCTTCTCTCTTTGGTCCAAAATGGATACGGGCCTTTCCTCATATGAAAGGTTGGTACCAACAACCAATTTCGAATGATCAAGTACATGACTTAGATCCAAAATATACCATCGCAATTCGGATACATGGAATACGTCATGTACCTCACATAACTACGATGGAAGAGCGAGACGATAGGACACATCACCTACTCGCTCAAGGATATCGAACGGCCCTATGTACCTAGGACTAAGCTTTCCTCGTACGCCGAATCTAATGATTCCACGGGTAGGCGAGATCCTAAGGAACACGTGGTCGCCGACAGAAAACTCAAGGGGACGCCGATGAGAATCGACCCAATGGCGCTGGCGATCTTGGACAACTCGAAGATGATCTCTGACTTGTCTGACCACCTCGATTGTCTGCGTAATCATCTCTGGACCACGCATCTGTCTCTCGCCAACATCATCCCATGCTAATGGAAATTTGTACTTTCTGCCATATAGTGCTTCCACTACAACAAAAAGACCTATTAATGACGCTCGACAAGGAGTTTTAATGACGGCTGATACAGAAGCGATATTAAGTTGAAAAATATCTTTTTTCTATGACGGTTTGGGCTAATTCTGGGCTTTTTATAACATTTATAAAACAAAGCATTATTAATAGTTTAGAGCGGTGGCAAACTTGTAATATTTTTTAACTTTAATTTTTGGCAAAATCCTTGCTGCACCCCGAGTTTCAACAAAAAATTTCCTCCACCAAAATCGTTCTGGTAGATTTTCTTCTTCTTCTCCTCCTTTCTTCTCCCTCCTCTCCCCCAACTCCAAAACCCTAACTCTAGCTAGTTCAGCAACACCCTCCTCTCCTCCTCTTCTTCTCCTTCCTTTCCCCCAACTCTAAAACCCTAACCCTAGATCCAAAACCCTAAACCTAGTTAGAAAGGGATCCGACTCAGTCATGAGAGGAAGAGACTAGAAAAAGAAACAAAAACAATACCATCCTCCCACTTCTCAATAACACTCTTTTATTATTTCCCACTGCTCCAGGCTCCAGTACTCTAGAGAAGGGAGAGGGAGAGAGAGAAAGAAAAGAAAAATGGAGAGGGCTACTCCGGTAAGGAAACCCCACACCTCGACATCCGATCTGCTGACGTGGTCCGAGACCCCTCTGCCGTCGGCCGACCTATCGTCGGCGGACTCGTCGGCAAAGCAGTCACACAAGGTGAGCACTAACCCTAGCTCGATCTGTTGCTTTTGGTTTATTATTAAGATTATTATTTTTTGTTTGTAGCCTCCTGGAGGGATCAGTCCAGTGATGTTTGGAGCTCATATGAGCAAGGAGGAGGCCGAGAGCGTCCTCCAAAGGTCAGATCTGGTGGTTTTTTATCTTCCAATTTTAAATTAATTTTTTTTGTAGATCGGGATGCAATAAGTCTAATTGTGGAGTTTCTTTCTTGATCTGGTCCAATGTGACACTGAGAAAGATAGTTGGATGCTGGTGGCATAGTAGGATAAAGAGAGATGGGATTTCGTTTTGCTATAAGAAGAGGACAAGGGGGTTCTCTCTGTTGGCAAGTGACAAACGAGAAGGGAAGGGACACATGCCGGGTTGCACATGGAAGGCAGAGGAGCCATGTGGGTGTCGGGTGGCAACACATGAAAGGGGGGAGGTCTCGGGTGGTAACAAGAGAAGTAAGGGATGGTGGTGTCCTATGGCCTCACAAAGAGAATAAGAGGGAAGGGAATGACCAGCCGCTGGGTTAGAGAAAAGGGGGGGATAAGATTAGGACTTTTTTTCTTCTTTCTAGTCTTCACATCTAGGTTTAGGCTTCATTCACATGCGATCTCACAAGAGCATCAGTTGAAGAATAGGCTTATTTGCATAATTATCGTAGCTAGGAATTTGGCACCAACATAAACTGTCGACACAAGATTGACTTTTGGCCATAAAACCTTGACGGCTAGATGTAGACCTACATAATTGACTATGGCTCTGAGTGTTGAGTTCATGTAATGAAGGGCATAATTTCATAGCTTGGCGCCAATCCATATCGATTCTGGTCTTATTCTATGGCTCTGCAGCGTTAGTCTAATAGATTCATTTAGTAATTATTTTTCCTTTCAAACTTTCGTCTTCTGACTAATGCTTATTAAAAGTTAAGGATTACCTTGCATCTTCTAGTTGTAAGAGGATGGGTAAAGAACTGGAAAAAGAGAAGTGCAAAGCATTACAATCTTTTTAACTATAAATCATAAGATTAGGTGATAGTTTCATCTTTCATGTAGCCAACCTCAATGATTTGCTGTTAAGGCTCTATTCTGATGTTTATTGGTTATGCTTTATTTCCTTGTTAGTTCTTAGTTCAGAACTTCAGAATCATACTCTGAATTTAAGGTTTTACTTTCTAGTTGCATATGTTTGAAGTTGTCTATGATGACTTATTTCAAGTTAAACAACAAAGAAGGAATAAAAGTTGAAAATCAATTAGTCAACATCTAACAAAGTCAAAATCTCCTCAAAACCTGATTTCTTACAAGGATGCTTGTTTGATGTTTCGAGCATCTTTATAGATTTATCCAGTCAGTTGATTTTATAGACATTTGATTAGTTCGGCCCGTACATGTTTAGAATATGGAGATCATGATGCACAATGTTGATCACCATTTTCTATGTGAAATCTACATTCAAGGCACCATTCACGTTTGTTAAAATCACAAACACCTCAGCTACTAACCAACTCATATGTGCGTGCGTGCGTGTGTGCGTGTGTGCGTGTGTGTGTGGTGTGTGTGGTGTGTATGTGTGTTGGTGGGCGGGGAAATGAAGGGTATTGGGCCAAGCTTACGAGTATTTGGACTTTTACAGTTCTAATGAGCAGTCACTAATTCGTACCGGTCATATGATTGCACAAGTTGATTCTCATGTAGAAGAATGTTATGGAAGGTATACACACACATATAACCATTTTTGTGTTGTGGGCTTGTGGCTTGAGTTCATGTCTGTTTCTGTTTTTAGCACGTGCAAGCAAAGAAAAAGGTGTATTGCCATTAACTATATGGCCTCCTAGTCGTGGTTCACAGTATAGGAATTGGTTTTGGATCTTTTTTGTTGGCAGTCCCGAATCAAAGTTTCGGAAAGTCGAATGATAATAAGAAATTATTTTTTAAAAATAGAAAATACTTGATACATATAGGTATAATCTTATGTGTTATTTATTGTTTTTTGTAAGTTTTGAATGGAATAGTATTTAACATTGCTGAATTGTTCAATCACAAAATACTTGATACATATAGGTATAATCTTATGTGTTATTAATTACTGTTATTGTTCTGTAAAGAGTCATTATGCCTTTTATATCATGGCTCGTTAATGAAAATTGTTGCTTTTACCCAAAATTTAGTTTTATTATTACTGTTATTGTTCTATAAAGAGTCATTCTTCCAACAAATTAGTTTCAATATTATTGATGAGAAGATTAATTAAGAAGTGTGTTTATCCAATCATGATAGTTTTCTATAATACATGAAATGCAATGTGTTCTCATGTGTTAAATCATAGGAAACAGGCATGGAAGTTGAAGCAGATCAAGCTGAGATTGAGAGACTAGAAGAACGTGTTTCAATCCTTCGAAAGGTATATAGTTTGAAACTGTGTTGCCTTCATTAATGCTTGTTCTTTCTAATCTGTTTCAATAGTTCTGTCTATGAGAAAGCTTCCACTTCTTACAAATTTAACAGTAGTAATTTTTTAACTAAAATAATTTTCTGAGGAATTGACATGCTTGCATTTTTCTTGACTGAAATTTGGATCTCATTATTCTCATTGTTTTATGCTGTCATCATTGATCGATTGTTAACCAAACCTTAAAGGACACTATTTAGTTATAGGTGGGGTGAGGATTTGGAACACGAGAACTCCATTTGGTTGGCATTTTAATATCATTCTATTTTTAGCAATTCTCCATTTGCGCTAAGTGCAGTCAGTCTAATAAGTGATGCTTTCTTAATTATGCATTTTCGATTTTGGTTTCTAATATATAAATTTTTTGTTAACTTTTTTTAATTTATTGACTTGGTAAAATCCAGGTTGATTGCTAGGCTCACATTTCAGCGTTGATTACTAAAGTGCTAAGGTGACATTTTCGATTTTTTGCAAAAAGGGCACAACGTGACGCTGAGGTGCATGCAGGCGCTGGTGAGGGTTCAGGCGAGAGTAAGGGATCAGAGGATGAGGCTCTCCCACGACGACGCCGGCTGCAGCAGCACCAAGTCGTCGCTCAGCTGCGACACTACTTCTCTTTTGGACTCCCGATATCTTCAAGAGATGGCAGAGAGAAGATCCATGGTCAGAATCTACTTAAGTAAATATTTCTAATAATTTGGTTAGCAAAAGAGAGATTTATTCCTATTTTTTGGGTACATTTTGTATTTGGATATTCAATGTAATGAAGATGTTGATATGTACTCTATTTTGAGAAATGTAATAAAGATGGTGATATATAATGTTAAGTTTTTTGAATATAATATATACTGTGCAGTATAGAACATTATAAATATGCTAATTTAAATAGTATAAAGTGTTATAAATGTGCTGCATTGAGCCTATACATATTATCTATTCATGACGTTTTAAAATTGTTCTGAATTGTGCACTATATATTAACTATTCATAACGCTTTTATAGAAACTATTCATGACGGTTATTTTATGACGCTTTTAAAAAATATTTATAACATCCGTTTTTATAACGGTTGCTGTGAAAAAAAAAGCGTCATGGTTCGTCATTAATGACGCTTTTTAGCCGTCATTAAAAGGGTTTTTTGTTGTAGTGTTCAAAGGGTGCCATCTGGATACTAGCCTGGAAACTGTTGTTATAGGAGAACTCCACGAGATGCAGGTGATCTTCCCACGAACCACCGAAGTCGAGTGTACATGATCGCAACATATCTTCAAGAGTCTGGATCGTGCGTTCTGACTGACCATCTAGCTGCGGATGATAAGCTGAACTAAACTTGAGACGAGTCCCCAAGCTCTCTTGAAGACTCCGCCAAAAGTGCGATGTGAATCTTGAATCTCTGTCTGATACGATACTAACTGGCACTCCATGCAATCTGACAATCTGCCTGAGGTACATCTCTGCTAGCTGATCCGTCGACTGACCAATTCTGAAGGAAAGAAAATGAGCTACCTTCGTGAGACGATCAACTATAACCCAGATAGCATCTCTTCCAGCTGGGAATTTTGGTAATCCAGTTACAAAATCTATGGTAATGTGCTCCCATTTCTATTCTGGGATCGGTAAAGATTGAAGAAGTCCAGCTGGTCTCTGATGTTTAGCCTTAATTTGTTGACAAACTAAACAACGAGAGACAAACCGGGCTATCTCCCTCTTCATGTCCTTCCACCAGAAATGCTGACGGATGTCTCGGTACATCTTTGTACCACAGGGATGAATTGAATACTGAGAACTGTGAGCCTCTGCCATGATCTCCTGTCTGATATCACCACAGGGTACACAAAGATGCATCCCATGTCGGAGAGTACCATTTTCGTAAATACATAACTCTGGTCTTCGTCCTGCTTCCCACTCCGCTCTAAGTCGCTGAAGCTTAGAATCTGTAGATTGCGCCATCTTGATCCTCTCAACTATACTGGACTGAACTTGCATGCTGGCCATCAATGCCACATTGGTAGGAAGAACCACTTCAATACCCATCTTCTGAAGATCGGCTAACAATTCTGGCTATGCTGTTGGGAAATAAACTCCAGCTCTCCTGCTCAATGCATCTGCTACTACGTTGGCCTTTCCAGGAAGATACTGCAAGTTGATGTCATAATCGATAAGTAGCTTTAGCCATCTTCTCTGACGCATGTTAAGATCCTTCTAGGTAAACACATAGTCACATACTTCAGACTCTTGTGGTCGGTAAAAATCTCCACCCGATCTCCATATAAATAATGCCTCCAAAGTTTTAATGTAAAAAATACTGCTGCTAATTCCAAGTCATGGGTAGGATAATTTCTCTCATGGTCATGAAACTGACGTGACGCATAAGCGACTACCTTACCATGCTGCATCAAGACACATTCCAATCCTCTGCCAGAAGCATCTCAATAAACTAAAAATCCTCCAGTCCCATCTAGATGCGTAAGAATGGGGGCCATCATCAATCTTCGCTTCAACTTCTCAAATGAACTCTGACACTCTGCTGTTCAAGCAAATTGTACATCCTTGCGGGTCAACTGCGTCAGTGGTACTGAAATTCGAGCGAAGTCTGAGACAAACCGTCGATAATAGCCAGCCAATCCTAGGAAACTCCGAACTTCTACGATGGTACTGGGAACAAGCCATGACTCTATAGCCACTATCTTCTGGGGGTCCACTTCTACTCCACCTCGGGTGATAATATGACCTAAGTACGAGATATGATCGAGCCAAAACTCGTACTTAATAAACTTCGCGTAAAGCTGGTGCTCTTTGAGAATCTGAAGAACTACACGAAGATGCTGCTCATGATCTGCCTCATTCTTGCTATAGACTAAGATATCATCTATAAACAATATCACGAACTGGTCCAAATAGGACATGAAGATACGATTCATGAGGTCCATGAATACGGCTGGCGTATTGGTCGCTCTAAATGGTATAACAAAGAACTTCCAATGCCCATATCTGGATCTGAATGCTGTCTTCGGGACGTCTTGCTTTCTAACTCTGATCTGATGGTATCTTGACCGCAAGTCAATCATCGAGAATATTGCCGCTCCTCTGAGTTGATCAAATAAATCATCTATCCTTGGTAGAGGATATCTGTTCATGATTGTTACAGAGTTCAAGGTACGATAATCAATACATAATCTTGACGTACAATCCTTCTTTTTCATAAAAATTATCGGGACTCCCCAAGGTGATCCACTAGCACGAATGAATCCATTGGTTCTGAGTTCTTCAATCATCTTGTATAAGATCTCTAACTCTGGTGGCGCCATCCTGTATACTCCCCCTGACATTGGTGTCGTCCCTGGAAACAAATCAATGGTGAACTCTATCTCTCTCTCTGGGGGCATGCCTGGAAGCTCTTCGAAAAATACATCAAAAAACTCTTCAACAACTCTGGAAAACTGAACTGCCACTGCTACTGCCATCCGTAATACAGGTGGAGAAGGTTCTACTTTGCCTCTGGAAAATGAAAACTATGCCTCACCGGGTATACCAAAAATAATTCTGCCGATATGGCAGTCTATTCTTGCATATTGCTCCTTCAACCAATCTATTCCTAGGACCACATCATAATCGGCCATCGAGAATTCTATCAACCTAGCGGAAAACTCTCTACTGCTAACTACGATTTGACATGAGGAAAATACTCTATCTACTCCCACAAGATCGTTACCAGTAAGTATATTGAGCCTTACTGATAATGACTCGGGCTCTAGTCCTATCCGTGTAGCGAATCGTACAGACATAAATAAATGCGATGCACCCGAATCAAATAATACTGATGCTGGAAAAGAGTTAACAAGAATGGTACCTGCCACCACCTCACCTGAAGCTAACCTTTCCTCCACAGTCAAAGCCATAGCCTGACCTTACCTTCTTGGTGCTGGTCCCCTCTGCTGGTGACCTCTCTGCTGGTTCTGAATCTGAACTTGGGCATACTGCTGAGCCTGAGGCGACAATAATCTCGAAGGCTGATACTGCTGCTGCACTGGTGCTGGATCCCTAACCGATGGACTGGTTAGGTTTGATGACGACGAACTTTCTCTATTCGGACAGGACCCTATCATGTGATCCGGTGCCCCACAAGCGAAGCACAATCCCTGTGCTCTGCGACACTCTGATACTACATGTCCTGGCTTTCCAAAATGAGTGCAGCCTATTACGGAAGACTGCTTTTGCTTCTGTTGCTGAGGATACGCCGACGTCGAGTGCTGAACCGACGAAACTGTGGTCGCCCGTCTAAGAGCTCCAATAGTCAAAGTCCTAGCTGCCGGGGTTGGTGCTAAAGACTGGAACATCTGCCCATGAGACCTCTTTCGTCCTCCGCTTCTGTCTACAATCCTCTACGAAGTATACTCATGCCTCTTCGCTGCTCGCAATACGATATCAAACGTCTCCACTGATATGATAATCTTTAGGTGGAGCCCCTACTGGAATCGCTGGGCTCGATCCAATTCGGTTGCCACCAAGGTATGAGCAAACAGACTGAATCTAGAAAACTCGGTCGTATATCCATCAACCGTCCTCCCATCTGCTTAAGATTAGTGAATCTCGTCTGCAGATCATACCGAGCTACTGCGTCGAAGTACTTGGTCTGGAACTTGTTGCTGAACACCGTCCATAAGACAGGCGTCGGTAATCCAACTGCTAGCATCGTCCACCAGCTGCGGGCTAAGTCCAATAACTGTAGGCGCACAACTGCCACCATATTCTCAGGAATCCTAGCTGCTTCCAGGATAACCTCTATATCCTTAAGCCATGCATCAACAACAATAGCATCTTCAGCACTGTCAAAGAATGGAGGGTTCAGACGCTTGAAGCTGTTGGCCACGTTGTTCCCTTGGTAACCAACTCTGTCCATGGCATCTTGTACTGTCTGGTGCAGGGCATCGCCCCGATGATTTTGAGATGCAAGCAATTCCCTGATGAGATCTACCAGGGTTTTATTGTCGGGCTCTGCAGGCTGGACGGGCTGAACTGGTGGCTCTTGACCCCCGATAGGCATGACTCTGAAGGCTACTCCTGAATGTTGGACTTGGTCTCCAGGTTGCTGCTTGTCCACTGGAGGTGCCCCGCCTTGCTGATCGGTAGGTCCAAGAACAATACCGCTGAAGAAACGACATGGAGAACAATAAGGAAGGACCATGATAGATCAAAGATATAAACATGTGATCAGGTCAAGATTTTAGAAGGATTAGAAGAAACGAGTAGAGATCAAGGGCGAGTGCTGATTGAGACATCTATTCAGTGAAACCCTCGCACATCTTCATTTACAAGACCTGCATGGGCCACCACTTAAACCATGTCACGCTCCACAAGCCAGAATACTAGAGAGCGGGGGACAGACACAGCCAGCTACATTCATTGAAGTAAATCCCACCTTGTAATACGATCATGGCTGTCTAGATGCATGAGGGTTTACTACAAGCCAACAGTCACTTATGGTCAAGAACAAGCCTAGTGTCTCAATCTCAAGCAAGCAAGTAAATGTAACAAGATGGTAGATCATCAGACATACAAAGTAAGGCGTCCCAAACATTACATATTCAGATGATCATGAAGCTAGTTATACAAAATACGAAGACTAGCAAGAGTTTAAGTCATACATGATCAACCTTAGGATTTGTCAATCATGTTACAGCCCTTAAGCAGACAGAAATATAAATTTAACACGAGCTAACACTTGCTCGGTGGCTAAACGCCTCA
Organism: Iris pallida; assembly: GCA_029216955.1. Lineage (NCBI taxonomy): Eukaryota > Viridiplantae > Streptophyta > Magnoliopsida > Asparagales > Iridaceae > Iris > Iris pallida. The sequence goes on along the minus strand of JANAVB010008963.1, from coordinate 2,999 downwards.
AAAGTATAAATTACAATAGAGTTGGAGAGCAAAATAAAATCCACTCGTTGTCAGGGTTGCGTCTAGTGTGCATCATCTGGCTGGAAGGCTGAAAGATCCTCGGGTGCTACTCCAAAATCTGGCCATACAAAAACAGCTGGGTCAGACCCCAGAAAGAGCAAGTACCACAAGGGACGCTTCACTTAAGAACTAAAAATAGCATATTAGCACAAAAGACATAATTGATAAATAAAGACATGGGTTAGAGAAAATAAGGTGATAAACGATAAGACAACTAAGGGACTATTCCGGTAGCCAAGTTACAACCCGTAAACCAAACAAGGACCAGGGTTGTAACCCTTCACCTGAACAGAACTTAGTCTCCAACCAATTATCGACAATAGTAAAGTACAACAGTAATATGCTGAAATAACCATGTACTGGTCTTGCCTAGGCAATACTAGACGGGACTCCATCCATCAATCACGACCAAGCAATGAGTACGGCTTGATACTTTAACTAACTAGGGTTATCACAAGCTTAGTTACTAACAAGATGCATCGAGATGTTCCAACAGCCACAAGCCCTGCAGACTTAATCCAGGTTATCCGGTCACAAGTTGAGAGAGTTGGATTAGGTGACTTGGGGGTGCAACACATGACAGTGTGCTGGAAATGTGCCCTACTCGACGGCAGGCTACAAGTCCAATTAAAGCACCCAGATAACGAGACTGCCTGTTATTGGGAAATCTCTTCATGAACTACATGGTCAATCTAGTCATTATCCTAGTCAGATTCAATATGAAGCCCTGACCGTGGTAACCATGAATTTATGTCCCAAATATGATACAAGACGAGACATGTAGCTTATACAAGCACAAACACCCACGGTGTCAAGACAAGAGTTACTTAGGAAGTCAAGATAGCCGTCACAACAACGTATCAAGATTATCATGTTAGGTTTATTTATCAAGAATGCGCCACGACGGGCCACTATTATGTCATGTTACTTGTTACTTGTCACTGGCTAAGAGTGCGCCTTAACAGGCCATTATCGTGTTCTATCCTTACATTATCATGAATGATAGAACTTGCATAAAATAGCTAATAACATATTCTTGAAGCCAAGGAAAAGATATACTACTTTCATGTTAAGAGTTGGAAAAAATTCTGGCCACAAATCGGCCAAATAGGACATAAAATAGCCAAAAACAGCCAAAATAGGCACTATGCGACACTATTCAGCACTATACGGCACTATGCGGCACTCCCATATGCAGCTCGAACACTATCCGCACTACTAAAATACAACAAATTAGCGACGGAGCATTAGCGACGGATATTATCCGTCAGTAATAGCGACGGACTCGCGACTATCTTGTGACTGGCTACCGTCAGAAAGCAATAGAAATTTTTTTTTAGTTTTTTGCGTCAAAATCAGTTGGACATCCGTCGCTAATTTCACGAAACTTTAGCGAAGGATTCGTGTCCATCGCTAATATGTCGCACATTGTGGTGGCAAAATCTGAAAAAAATGGCGCGCTTAATTAGCGTCTATGTAGCGACGGACGTTTAGTCGGTAATCTAGTTGATATTTAGCGGCTACCTGCCGATGGAGATTTCCGTCGGTAATTCGTCGCTAAATACTGTAACCCAACCTAAATTGAACCGACGGGAGGAAATTTTTCATTCCCCCCAAAAAACTCTCTCTTTCCCCTCTCTCTCTTTCTCTCTCTCTCTCTCTCTCCGACGGGTCACATTCTCTGGCGAAGCGCTCTCCGACGGGATATCTCTCTCTCAGATATGCTCATCTCTCTCTCTCTCCCCTCTCTCTCTCTCTCTCTTTGTTTAGGGTTTCGAGTTGGTGGGGGGTCGACTGTCGCTGGGGCCGGCGTGGTGGGGAGGAGGTTGTTGAGGGTGGGGGGCAGGATACGGTTTAGGATTTCGGGGCAGGGGTAGTGTTTCGGGTGGGGGGGTGGTGGGTCGGCTGTCGCGGGGGCCGACGGCGACGGGAGGAGGGAGGGTGGCGGGGGGTGGATGGTGTTGGGTGCGGGGCGGGGGGAGGGCGGCAGGGGTAGGGCTTAGGGTTTGCTGTCCGACGGGGTAGGGTATCGGTCATTTAATTTTTTTATACATTTAGGCATAATATTAAGTATTTCCAGTATTCTTTATTAGTAGTTTTGAAATTAAATGAAATAATAGTCACCCTTACCAATTGGTTTACAAGCAATAGATAATTATTTTTTCTTTTACAACCTTATTATGCTTTAAACCTTGACCGATACTGACCGATACCGGTACAGTTGGGCATGTCCCGCTTGGATACTGACCGATACCCGATACTGACCGATACCGATCTGATATTGTCCAATATTGATACAGTTTGGCATGTCCCAGTATGGGTATCGGACTATCACTATGAGTATCGGCATCGGGGATATCGGTAATATCAGTGGTTTCGGATCGAAGTATCGGATTTTTTGGTATAAAAAAACAAATAGGTATTTGGGTTGCAAACGAGCTGAGCCGAGCCAAGCTTTTGTAAGCTTGGCTTGACTAGAATTAATCGAGCTCGAGATGATGAATTTTTTATTTTTGAGCTTGAGCTTGAGCTTGGCTTGGTTTGAGCTCAAGCTTGGCTTGAAAGTAAGCTTGATTCAAGCTTGATAACAAGCTCGATAAGCTCAAAATCAAGCTCGTTAAGCTTGATTTCAAGCTCGCTCACTTTATTTCAAGTTCATTAAGCTGATTTCAAGCTTACCGAGCCCGATTTCAATTTAGTTATGTTTGAATTCAAGTACCTGTAATATTGACAATTTATTTATAAAAATTTAATTAAAGAAGTTTCTTAATACCAATTATAGGACATATAAATATAATGTGCGCGCGCACGTGCACACACACACACACGCACACACACAACACACACACACACACAAACACACACACACACACATATATAATATATATATATATATATATATATATATATATATATATATATATATATATATATATATA